>CM060964.1:319450512-319733012 GCA_030765045.1 Tenodera sinensis
TCATCATCATCATCATCATCATCATCATCATCATCATGATCATGATTATGATTATGATTATGATTATGATTATGATTATGATTATGATTATGATTATTATTATTATTATTATTATTATTATTATTATTATTATTATTATTATTATTATTATTATTATTATTATTATTATTATTATTATTATTATTATTATTATTATTATTATTATTATTATTATTATTATTATTATTATTATTATTATTATTATTATTATTATTATTATTATTATTATTATTATTATTATTATTATTATTATTATTATTATTATTATTATTATTATTATTATTATTATTATTATTATTATTATTATTATTATTATTATTATTATTATTATTATTATTATTATTATTATTATTATTATTATTATTATTATTATTATTATTATTATTATTATTATTATTATTATTATTATTATTATTATTATTGTGAGCTGTTTCACCTTAACGGAACGAAATGCTAATAGGTACCGTGCAGCGGCCTAAAGTAGAAACGAGTGCATGTTCGTCTTCTACAAATCCCAAGAGGAAAAGACAACATAAAACATGAAATAATAGAAGAACAAAGAAATGTTTCGGAATGTTTTGAAGGCTGAACAGGAACTATATAGTTTATATAAGTTTATGTTAGGCAGTAAAACTTATTTACTGCAGTTTCAAAGTCATGCACTCTCAAGGAGATCGGGTCTAATGCTAAGGAAGCAAATCAGAAGGACACAAACAAAAGAAACATGCAATCTATCTTTAATGTTGTAATACTTATTAAGTTATGTGATTCTACTCTACAGTTTATATTTAAAAAAAGAATAGCAACAAATTATAAACATCGTATTATATCTGTGTGGTCGTAATTAAATATCATGCAAAAAGTTGCGACATTTGAAACTGTATAATTATTGAGTTAATAACAAGGAAAAGTCCTTGAAACTTTTTGTGCTACATCACACGCCTTTCTCCACCCATTCTTCAACAAACTACTTACAAAGGCTAGTTTTTCTCTATAATTCACATTAATGGAGATAAACATTTGTATAAATGGTTTTATTATATATTTCCTTGTAGATACAATAGGAATAAGGAAATGGAATTGGCTTAAGCGGTGGACAAATCTTTTAAGAACTGGTCGTTATGTGATGGCTTTGAAATTCCGTTCTCTTTGCATGACCAGGAGGTATAAACGAATAACCACTTACCATTTAGGAAAAGTATAAGTATTAGAAAATTCAAATCAATAGCAAGAAATATATTTTTAGTGGTTACCTTCACAAAAGAAATGTATTTTACATATATTGTGTGCCTTAACAGATCTACATTTTTATGCAGTAAGATTTTGTAATTAGTAATGCAGAAGTCATCCAGAAATAACAAGACTTCGGAGACCATTCTCAGGATTTGAATTTTGATATGAATATATTAAAATGTGATATTTTAATCAAAATCTTTAAGAGTCACGTTTGAAAAAATAAAAAAATTTTGAAAAAACTCCATGTGGAGGGTAGTCTGGGATGGGGATATTTTCTTGAAAATCTTCGTGTCACAGTTCTGCAGATACTGAACATACCAAGTTGAGTATTCAATTGACTTTTCTTTCTGTTAGGCTGTTCGCAGATAGCAGACAGACACAGACAGACACAGATAGACACAGACAGACAGACACACACACGCGCGCGCACAAACACACACACACAGAGGTTAAATTCAATTCAATTCATAGCTCAAATTTGACAAATGTCAAGTCAACCATTTTAATTATTTCATCCCTTTTTCTAAAAAGACTTTTGGATTCAGGTAACCTCAAAATATGTATTTCCCGTGAAACTTCGGTATCGAAGAGAGAAACTTCTGGTATATATGAAATTGGAGTAAAGATTCCAAAAAGGTATACATTCCCATGTAGAGGAACATTGATACAATGTTTAGAGAACACACGAGAAATGTGAAATATAAAGTATAGAAAAATCAGCAGATGCAGAGTATTTTTGGTCCACTGATCATCAACTGAAAGGAAAACCTAAGCTATGAAAGACCCTTCGGAAACCAGCAGAACTCTCCTACTGGGAAAAATTATTCATACACAGAAATACACAATTTACTTTTATGTCCCGTATGGAAAAGATCTCATAGTTAAAGCCAAATTGCTTACAACCGCAGCAGTTTTAGGTGTGTCGCTTATGGCGTGAGAATATTCGCCCGCACAGAGAGGCAAGCCATCAGCACTGAACTGAACATCCCCGTACACAAGGTGAGGAGGTGACGGTGAATAAGAATTGTGGCTCCTACTGTATGTTCACCACCTCATGGTTTAAGGGGAATGAGGGGCAGGGGAGAGACATTACACGCACTGTAACCTTAGTTTTGTAAACATCCGCGTAATCGTTGTTCTACTGGTCATGTTGGCAGCTTATCTCTAATATTATTCACGCTATGTTTACTCATTGCTAATTTTAAAAATCGTACTTGTCACTAGTTTTGTGACGGAAGTAATGGTAAAAGTGATGTAGAAGCAGATACTCCTCCACCTAGGAATGCTGTGAAATCTGCTATGATACTGCGGTTGCAGAACAAAGGGGCTCAGAGTGACAATTCCATGTGAAAAACAGATCTTTATAGGATGCTTGAATCAAACAAACCTAATGAGGCTCTATTACTTTCATTACCTGTACTTGCAGGAGCAATACTATACTATTAACTGACCAAAATTTTAATACTTCATTCTTTGATCCTGCAGGAGGGAATGAGAAGTTGTTAGACTGAATTCTTTCTCAGTTGTTATAACGTTATTATTGGTTATTTTGGTTTTATTGGGCCACACTGCCGTTTGCTTGTCTCCATACATGTGTGATCTCAATGCAATAGAACTAGTTTGGGCCAAGGTAAAATGAATACTTAAAGAAATGCAACAGGTGACTTATTCTTACAGGAATTGCATGACATAACGCTCGAGGGTAAATCACGTAAGACCGAAACAGATTGACAGTGTTTTTTAAAAATATAGAAAAGGCAGAAAATGATCAGTGAGAAAAAGACGGAGTAGTTGAAAACATTGTTTACGCTTTGAAAGCTAAATACACTGCATGAACTGAAAATAACGTTTAAATTGTGCTATTTTGAGCGATTTCTTTGCTTTAATCTGGCGTGAATACGCATTCCTAGTTTGGCACCATTATCGTAAACGCGATTAGAAGCGGAAATGCTGCTCGCGATAACATTGTTATCGGGAATTCTTTACCGATGTAGTGGCTGGCTACATTCCTGCCAGGGACCTTCAGCTGGTGAACAAACAGTAGACCCTCTCTTTCACACACACATTGTAAGTGGACCTTTTCCCACTATGCTTTTTTGGATTCAGGGGCCTCAAAACGTGTATTTCCAATGATCTTGGTATCGAATTTTTGGGTGGAATGGAACGCCTTCTCTACCTATGTACGCGATACAGGAAGTAAAGCTAAACATTAGAAAACCTAAAATTCAGCGAGTGAAAATACCATAAATTGTTTCACAAATAAAAGGCTCGGATATGACTATAGAAATTAAACGGGACTGAAAACAATTTTTAAAAAAATTTCAGGCATATTGTTGTACACTCACTGTGCATATATTTGCTTGAATTATTGCGTTCGCTGTTTGAGCTATTTTAATGGATCTAAATAAAATGTTTTTATTGTAAATTAAGGGGGACGATCATGGGCGTCGCGAAGGGGGGCCGCGGAAGATAATGAACTTGTGCTGACTATTAATCTATTATTTTAATTTTTATGTAAAGAGCAATTTTTATTTAGCACAATTTAATACGGTTATCCGCAACAAATGCTATAACTTTTGACAACAAAATAATGAATTAATAGCATCTGATTGCAAACTTCCAACATGTGCCCCCCACCCCCCTGGAAAAAAGTCTACCGATATTCATGGAGACGATTGCATCTATGAATAACACCCTAAAGACATAAGAGAGACACGTGAAGTGGCTTAGACAGACTTGAAACGTAACTACGTATAAATTAAGGCCTTTTTCTAGTCTGGTTGTGCTTGGGCAATGCCCTTACAACATTTCCTGCACACTGCAGGTCACTTCCTCGTTACTGTCATTTGCATCACAATGACAGGTCAAACAATTGTTTACTAAATCACGTGTCACCATCTCCAATATGTCAAGGAGTAACCACTTTTGTGGTTTTCTTAAAAACCAATATTCTTCTGGATGGAAGTTACGTTACGTGTTTTGGAGTTGAAACTCTCGCATCCATTTGGAATAGCCATTATCAACATAAGTTAGTTTAATTGGTTATTTTATAAAGTGACGGAAAGGAATCGAGTAATATTTTATAGTCTCCTTGTTCAAAGGATTCCCCACACCTTTGTAGGACTTCCAGTCTCAAGGAGTTACAAGCCAATGGCTTGAGTCAGTAGCCCAGGGATGTCCAACCTCGTCTCTTTTGGACAACCTTACATAATGAGCGGCTATACTCCACTCCACTCCACTCCACTCCACTCTTTCACTAGGAGGAACAGACAGTTAGTATCCAGTTACAGACATACACGCGATTTCATGGCAGTTTTGGGGTCATACTTTGAATTTTCTGGGAATGTCCTAAATAGACCTCTTCATTCTGGATGACTTTTGTATAAATGGTAAACAGTAACAGACAGACAAAAGCTTATTAAATAAAAATGTGATCTGATTAAGACACATTTATGTCAAATACGTAGTTTTTCTTTTGGGTGAACCATAGCTGAGCTATTCTTTCTTAACTCTTAACTCTTTTAGGAGATTTAACAAAAGTTCTCTTTGTACTGGACACAAATCTATCTACCAATGGGAAAGAATCACGTATTGCCTCAGAAATGCGATGAAGAGCGTGTTCTAAACAAGTTATATGAATTAAGTTAGGAAAAATACCTTTCAGCGTTTGTCCTGATTTTACCATATAAGGACCTGCATCAGTAACAAATAAAAGTGACCGGTCATATTTGACTCCACATGGCCATAGTAATTTCAAAGAGTCCATTACAAACTGGGTCACAGTTACATTGTCCGTGGCCGACAATTCGCACACATTAAGAAGATAAGGTGTAGTCTTTTGTTCATTATTTAAAGCACCCACGATTATATTAACAATAGAACGGTGCTCAGAATCAGAGGTTTCATCAACAGACAACCACACAAACTGATCCGCTCATTTATTCTGTAAATTTGATAATACGTTATTGTAACGATTTGCTACATACGTTTTACGCAGTGTACTTTCTTCAGGCACATTTTGTCGAGTGTACTTGGTAAGAAAGTTTCTAAATGTCGGATTATTAATTTTAAACAAGGGAATATCAGCAACTAAAAATGCTAGGCACAAGTCATAGGAAAATTAAGTAACCCTACTTCCTAAACGCTCTACTAGCTGTTTTTGAACAGGTTCTTTGTTTGCGAGTTCTCTGATTAAATTCTCCTTAAGTTTCGTGTGTTTATGTGCTGAACTATTTGAAATCTCTTCTCACTCCCTACATTTCACTCACACGCTCCACAAAACAGTACCCTATTATCTGTAATATTAAATCACCCGAAAGCTCTTTCTGTAAATTAATCTAGCACTCGAAGTTGGCATTGTTTTCGGCATTTGAAGAGCTTTTTAACATTCTATACGCCTAATTTAATTTGGTGGGAACCAGTTCACAACACTGTTACGTTTGAAGACCACGACACAACTACTGGTGGGCAGGCAAGTGTTACTATAATCGTGCTGCTCAAAACTTTGATCTGCACTTTATCTTTGCTATAATAAACCTCCCAGATAACGCACTGATTATTCTCTGCGCACCCACATATAATGAAAGGATGAAAACAGGGGATTCACTGCATGACAACATGACTTAGTATTAGTTCTCGCCACCTCGCGAGTCACATCATGATGTGCAATACTACCAATATGAAAAATATTATACAGATGGAAAAATTGCATCAAGTGCAATACTACCAATATGAAAAATGTCATCCAGGTGGAAAAAAAAATAAAAAACCATAAAAATCATTAAAATATGCAATATAGGGGCTATAATATTGAAATATTATGCATTTATCAAAATCAAGAAAATATGCAGTTATATGCACCATAAAATCATGTCCAAATAACTGAAAATTCCATAATTCGTGCACATAATGTCAAAGCATACATTTTTAACCCCTGTGAAAAAACATGCAAATGGATGAACTTCCTAGCCCTACTTATGGCCAACGTTAGACGGTTTATTTAGATTGAGAAGGACTTCACGGAAGTCACAGAAAGTGAAATATACAATGTTATTTGTCTTACAAATATCCTAAGCTTATGACATTTTAATCAAAGCGCTAGAGCCATTTTCGTGGATCAAAAACAACGAAACATTTCTCATATAATGGTTTTTGGTATCGTATTCTTAGGAGATGTTGAAATTTGTTCTGTTATTTTTTTATTTAAAGGGTCCATAGAAAATACACACAATTTATTTTCTAGAACAACTTAGAGTAATTCATGGGACTTCAAAACTTGTATTTCCTGTGAAATCTTTGTATCAAATTTTAGGATGGAACACAGTAGATACTTCCTCTATATACCTATCCCAGCTAAGTGGTACAAAAAGAGAAGAAAAAGAAATCTATCTGTACTCATATGACTTTCTCTACTCACTCGTGTACAAACTTTTCTTAAACAACCTTATTCTTGTATATGCTTGATGTTAATCGAGATAAACGTTTGTAGAAATTGTTCCATAACATATTTCCTTACAGGTACAATGGCAATAATGGGAATACATTAGACTTGAGCGATAGTCAAGCTGGTCGCTAAATGATGATTTGATATTCGACCCTCTTTGCACGGCCAGGAAATTAAAAAGAAATTACGATATCGTATTTATCTTTACAAAAATATTTATTTTTGCACGGCCAGGAAATTAAAAAGAAATTACGATATCGTATTTATCTTTACAAAAATATTTATTTGACATAAATTGTGTGCTTTAACGAGATTTATATTTTCTGTGCAGCAATATTTTGTCATGTCTTACGGTAAAAGTCATTCAGAATAACGAGGAGTTCAGAGACCATTCCCAGGAATTCAAGATATACATGTCATTTGGAATGAAAATGTCATAAATATATGGTGTCTTAATCAAAATCGCTATAGCCGTTTTTTTTAAAAAAGCAATGCTTTCAAAAATGTTGCCATGCAAACGTTAGTTTGGGTTGGGGGTGGGGATTGTCTTGAGCGTCGGCAAACTTTTTTCCAGGGGTGGCCACATGTTGGAAGTTTGCAATCAGATAATATTAATTATTTTGCTGTCAAAATGTATTATATTTGTTGGAGATAACTGTATTAATTTGTGCTAAATAAAAATTGTTCTTTATATAAAAATTAAAATAATAGTTTAATAGTCAGTAATTGATTACACATTAACTTCACCAACTTCCAAGGGGGGACCGCGGTCCCCTTGTCCCCCTTCACGACGCCCATGGTCGCATTCTTGGAAGATGCTGAACTTAAATATTAAGTTGTTATTTAACCGACTTTTCGTTTATGATTCACACTGTTCACTCACACACACACACACACACACACACACACACACACACACACACGCACACACACACACACACACGCACACACACACACACCTTTTTCTGTTTTTTTTTTTTTTTTTTTTTTTTTTTTTTTAATTCAGAGAGTCTCAAAACAAATATTTTCGGTGAAATCTGGGAATCAAACTTTTGGGTGGAATACAATACTTGTGCTATTTATTGTTCAGTACGTAGTAGAGGAAGTTAAAACAAGGATTTCCTATTCGAGAAAAGTATAAGCATTTTAAAGTTCAAACCAATATCAAGGTATACCTCGAAAATAGCTATCTCCACAAAACAGTGTATTTCACATAAATTGTGTGCTTTAACTTTAATGTAGCAAGATATTGTCTGTCTTTTGCTGTTTACCAGTTATACAAAAGTCGTCTGGAATAAAAAAAATTAGAGACTATTCCCAGAAAATGCAAGCTAAACATTTCCATTGGTTATAAAAATATGTTAAACATATGGTATTTTAATAAAAATCGTTAAAGCCGTTTTTGAGAAAATCAAAATTTTAAAAACATATTCCATGTAAAATGTAGTTTAGGCTGGGGGAATTTTCTTGAAAATCTTCATGTAGTACCTATCCTGCATCAAAATACCACGTTTGGCATTTAACCGACTCCTCGTTTTTGAGTTATGCTGTTTACATATACACGTATGCCTTGCTTATTTTGCTTTCAGGGCATCTCAAAACGTGCATTTCTAGTGAAATGTTGGTAAAAAACTTTTAGGTAACGTGCAATAGCTATTCTACCTACTTTGTACGTGTTACAGAAAATAAAAACGAATATATAAGTTTTGCTTCCAAAAACACGCAAAGTAAACCTAAGCAACAAAGTGTAGCCTTGATTCCTAGCTTGGTACCTACCATTGTTAGGTAGATACAGGTTACTTAGTACACATGAAGTTGCTAGAGACATTAGTATATAATAATAATAATAATAATAATAATAATAATAATAATAATAATAATAATAATAATAATAATAATAATAATAATAATAATAACAATAACAATAACAATAACAATAACAATAACAATAACAATAACAATAACAATAACAATAACAATAACAATAACAATAACAATAACAATAACAATAACAATAACAATAACAATAACAATAACAATAACAATAACAATAACAATAACAATAACAATAATAATAATAATAATAATAATAATAATAATAATAATAATAATAATAATAATAATAATAATAATAATAATAATAATAATAATAATAATAATAATAAAAATAATAATAATAACAATAAAAATAACAATAACAATAATAACAATAAAAATAACAATAACAATAATAATAATAATAATAATAATAGCAGTAGCAATATAGTAATAGCAAAATAGCAATATAGTAATAGCAAAATAGCGATATAGTAATAGCAAAATAGTAATAGTAATAGTAGTAATAGTAATAATAGTAATAGTAATAATAATAGTAATAATAGTAATTATTATTATTATTATTATTATTATTATTATTATTATTATTATTATTATTATTATTATTATTCAAAAGTTTCATCAAACTCACCTTAAAGCCCTCAGAAAAATAATAGTTCCTGCGCCTTTACACTGATTTCGGGATCCACACTTCCAAGAGTCAAAACACAGAGGGACAGTCTTACTGGGTGGAAGTATGCTTCAATTGTCGAGGGTGAAGCGTCGCCAGAGAAAAAATTAAATTTGCTATTAAACAGCTGTAAAATATGTTCTCTGCTCTTGCCTTCGTGACTGATTTGGTCCAGAGAGGCGTCTGTTTCACATCTGGACCTTCAGAGATTAACGCTCACTAACCAAAATCTCATTGGGCAAGTTCAAGATTATGCTGACGAAGGTTGGGGTCATCATGACCTTCACCTATTTTTTGTTTGCAATCCAGACGAGTAATCTATTAATTAAAATGACTACACATGCGAGTGTTTTTATCTGCGTTTGTTTTCATACGATCTGAAATGTTCTTTCAAGGCCATCACAAAGGAACATTGGACTTCGTATAGAACACGGAGCAGAGTTTTTGCGACGTTTCCAAGTGTTCACGATGAAGGACAATTTTTCAAGTTTAAGGACAGCAAAATTAGTTCTGATTAAAATCATCCGAGGTTTTCTGTATCCCTGACAATGCAAGTCACTTCCATGGCAATATAATGGATTACGAAATGGAATTCTTATACTTCACCTCACATCAAAATATTTCTCCATATACAGTTGAACCTGTTGTATATGTAACCAAGTTTCTAAGTAATTCGTCTTTATACGTAAATTCTTGTAGGTCCCGGAAAAATGTAATTTAGGAACGTCTTAATCAGGCCTGGGGACGTCGTGTATTCGCGTGAGAAAAAACAGGTTTCTACCGTCCCATACGTGCGTGCAATAAAGGCACAGGAACCAGTCAGTGGCGTACGCGTGTTGCTTAATTGTAATTTATTACAAACACAAAATTAAACACTATACAATATTTACATACATGTTGTAGTGTTATATTTTCAGATTTTACAATGCTATTTAGACTTGCAAGACTTTGAAGTATATTAATATGCAATAAACTAAAACACTTCGTAAATCACGTAAACCTGGAGTGCTACTTACTGAGTCACTGTTGAAACGTGCAATCCTTTGTGCTTCATTATTTCGTCATATTCTGGCTGCAAATTTGAACATTGCAATCGCAATATGTGCACTAAATTTTCATCACTTAAACTACTGCGTGAAGCAGTTTTGACATTGTTCAGCTTACTGAAAAACTGCTCAGAACAATATGTTGTACCAAACATAGCTACAATGTGACTGCCAAAGAGACGTAAATTTGGAAACTTCACTTTGGGTAGTGTACGAAATAACTCTACTCCCAACAGTCCTAAAGGCCGCAGAGGTGTGTTGTTCTGGAGGTCGATTAATTCCATCTGCAAAGAGTGTGGTGCATCTTTAACATCCAATGCAAATGGATTGTTAAACAACCTCCATTCTGTGTCCATGGTCTTCAGATCATTAAATCGGATTTTAAATTCTTCCAGTAAATCTTCCAGAATTGTCTTGTATTTGCTTAGTACTTCAGAAGATCCTTTAATAAATACGCATTTCAAATTTGGAAAATGATACAAATCTGTGTGCTGTATTTGATACATCCAGAGTCGTAATTTGTCCATGAAAGCCTTTAGTTCATCAATCATCGTAATGATTAAATTGTCTTTCCCTTGTACGGTGGTGTTCAATGTATTTAAGTGTAACGTTAGATCACTCAAAAATGCTAAATCACAAATCCAGTCTTTGGTGCTAAGTTCTCCAAAGTCTATTTTCTGATCTTTTAAAAAAATGTCTATTTCGCTTCGTAACGCGAAAACTCTCTGAAGCACGTTGCCTCTACTTAGCCATCTAATTTGAGAGTGATACGGCAGATATAAAAACTCAGAATTTATATCTTTTAAAAATTCTTGAAACTGTCTATGACGAAGTGAATTCGACCTAATGGTATTCACAATTCGCACAACAACTGACATCACTGAATCCAACGTTACTGATTTCGCACACAATGCCTCGCGATGAATAAAGCAATGTACATGTAGTACACCGTCTGGGTTTATTCCTTTTGCTGCAAGAACACCTCGAAGTCTTCCTATAAATCCCGACGTATGACCCAGCGCTCCATCGGTTGCAACACAAACTAGTTTTTCCAATGGAAGATTAAAGTGTTCCATTGTCTTTAGTCCAGCGTTAAGCACATTCTCACCTGTGGTCCGGTCCTTTAACGATGCAAGATCTAGAAATTCTTCACTGATATTGAAATTTTCATAAACTCCTCTTAAGAAAACAGCTAACTGAGCCGTGTCTTCCCTGTCACTACACTCGTCTAGTGCTAATGAGTAGTACACCAAATGTCCGATTTTCGTTTTCAGCTGTTTCTCCAAATTGCAAGCAATTTCTGCAATTTGCTCGGTGACTGTTCGACGAGATAAACTCAGAGATTTAAAGGAATTCACTAAATCAGGGCAAATTTCTTCAGCAGCAGTTATCAAGCACTCCTTTATAAAGTCTCCTTCAGAGAGGGGTTTAGAGGATTTGGCAGTTTCGTTTGCAATTTTAAAACTGGCACAAACTATGTTTTGCCGATCAACTATCGTCTTGCTAGTACTGTCACTTTTGGCTTGTAAATGTTCTTTAAGACGATCCAGCATTTTTTCACGAGCCACACCTGTCAGCTTCTCTTCAGCATATTCTTGCGCATACGCATTTGTGAAATGCCTCCTAATGTTATAATGTGAAGGATATGACACTGTTGCACCACAAACCAAATAATGTGATTTTCCACCTTCGAAAACGGCGAAATACTTTTCTTCCCATTCGGGATTAAATGTTGGCGTAACACGTCCTGCACTCATTGTGAAAGGTACGTCACTGAACTGGTGTGTCCTCAGCCAACACACACGCTCAAGGTCGTGAGCGCAGTCCCGCTCAATGTGTACCACTCCCCCAGGGCTGGTCTTAATAGAGCCTTATTTATATGTAATACATTTATACGTAATTCACTGTTATACTATTAAATGTAATTTCACTGAAATTTACGTAATTATGAGCAAATGGCATATGCAATCTTAAAAGAAATTGGAGGCATATTTTCCTTATCTCTGGAGTACTACCAGTAAAACACCAGAGATCGTTAATCATTCGAAACCTTCTTCACTCTCTGACTGACAAAGAAATAATTGATGAGCTACAGCATTAAATTGCCCAGTGTGCAAATGATAGGTCCCCATGGAAAGAACAAAGCGCCCATTCCTTAATATCAGCTGGAACTCACCGACTGTGATTAGAGAACATCCACCCTTAACCTCGTCCATGTACTTTACAGCAGTGCCATAAGTAATGCCACGAGTGATTGTCAATTTATCTGGAGAATTTGATTTCACGAGTTGCGTTTATGAAGACTATTTCGAGATTTAATGGATGATATAGCCTATGAAATGCTATTTAAATGCTGTATTATAATTACTAAAGACGAGACTTTCATGCAAATGCATGTTTTTATAGGAACATATGACATTGCTCAAACTTGGTGCTCATCCATTTCATTACTTTCCGGTCCCAAATATGTGTGCATATTTGCATGTTTTGGCATTTTGGGGATACGAACAAGTATAATGCATATTTAAGGAATTTTTGGCTTTATCGTGTATATAATATACATATACATTTAAATGCATGTTTTAATGCTTGAGTGAACACCTCAACTTCTCGATTTTTGTGGCAATTGTTTTACTCGTGTTCCTCACTTTAAATATATATATCCTTGCAGAATTTGCCATTCTCCGAATTTTATATCCAGTTTCCTGGCTCCCTTGTGAAATTAGATGTGCTTTCAAAAGTCCACCGGAACCAGTTATGTGGGAGGGGCGAGGAATTTGACCTTCAAAATCAGGGAAAAATCTTGAATGGTTAACATAGTTGGTGTTTAACCTGAGTGTCGATGTGAATTTAATATGCCTCCAATTAAAGGTTCTAAAAGTGTTCTTGCGCAATAGATAACAGGCAAGGATTTTATTAGATTAGATGATGTTGCATTTTGCGATGGTTGCAGTAAAGAGGTAGGCACTGTTATTTTGTTTTCGAGTATTTTCTTGGTAGTAGTTCTTTGTGAAATAATACAAAACAACTTTAAAATAATTAAATTGTATTACCCATTTTAAACATTTTCTGGGTAAGTCTATTTTAATTTCAGATAAAATGCACTAGAATTTCAAATCGACCAGCATTGGCATCTGTTTCGCATATTGCAAAAATGGAAAAAAGGAAAAGAATATGCTACACACACACGCACGCACGCACGCACGCACACACGCACACACGCACACACGCACACACGCGCACACACACACACACACACACACACACACACACACACACACACAGTAATTTATTACTGCTCCTGCGTGTAAGCCACCACAAAATATTTGTTACATGGATTTGTGCGATGCTTTAGTGGGAGCAAATATTCCGCTTGCGACACTCAGAAACCCAAGTCTTAAGGAGTTTATGGAGAAATATACTTCAGACGATGTCCCTGATCCCTCGACCTCGACCTGGTCAACCACATCTAGTGTGCTGTAAAGTTCTGCAAAAGAACAACTCCACAACTGCAACTTTCTTTGATGATGGTTTGCGTAAGTTTCAGTCAATAGAGTCATATTATGAATTTATTATTCTCATTTAAAATACTTAACTATTATGAAAACTTTTCTCATAAAATACTTGCGGTATTTCAGGTAGTCTTTGGCCAAATAGTTTAAATAACGACAGAGTTTTGTTACTGCTAAGTGACGCCGCTCCATACATGGCCAAGGCTGGGAAAGCGATCAAGATATTCTACCCTAATCTAAAACACAAGACGTGTCTTGTTCATGGGCTCCATCGTGTTGCAAAAACAATACGGTCTGATCATGACAATGTTAATAATTTTATGTCCTCAACTAAAAAGGTACGTAGTCTAAAATTTAGGCGCATATATGTTTTAATGTTCCCAAAGTTGTAAAAAAATGTGGCATAGATTAATCCATTTAAAACTATACTCTGTCCTATTTGAACACGTGTTTTTAAAATCCACTGACCGTATAGCTGCTTACAGAGAGAGACTACCTCAATTACCGTTACCCCCACAGTCCATCCTTACTAGATGGGGTACTTGACTGGAAGCTGCAATGTTTTACTGTGGCTGGAAGCTGCAATGTTTTACTGTGGCTGGAACCTGCAATGTTTTACTGTGGTAATTTCAATGTCAATGAATCGGTGTGAATTGAAATTCATACTTAGTTACCTAATTCAGAAATTAATATTTCTATTATTGAATTCTAAAGTAAACGTTTGTTTTAGGTAGTAAACAGCTTCACTCCAGATGATGCAATGTGTATCAGAGATGTACAAGCAGCGTTTGAATCTGAAATTGTGCAGAAGGATTTGATTTAAATTAAAACCAACTTCTGTAATCTACCCTCTTCAGTACAAAAATTAGAAGCCCCATGCCTGCCACTGGTAGACTAATGTCAATTGTTGAGGAATTTCAAAGATCCCTCAATAAAATTCTGCTCCTGGCAAAGTGGCGTAGTGGCAAAGAATAAACCGGAGAGGTCATAAATGCGAATCCTGACTATGCATTCTTGTGCTCAGTGAAAAAGGTTCTTTGTGGCGAACACTCGAATGAACAATTCGACCTGACACATTCAAAAATGTGTTCCTTTTAAGTTAGCACCCATAACGTCTTGTGATGTAGAAAGGTCATTCCCTGCCTACAAAAACATATTGACTGACAAACGCACAAACCTCACAGAAAACAATGTAGAAATTTTGTTAGTTGTTAACGTGTTAAAAAAGTGAAGTGATGTAAGGAAATTGGTACAAGAATGATAGTGCATATTTAAGTGTCTTTTTCCTTTGATCGTGCATGTTCCCCTCCGAAGGAGTGTCGCCTTGCCGTGGCGGAGGGGCTCAGTACCCGAACCAGACGGCCTGCTACGTGTGTCTTTGTGACCACTGGTAGGCAAGAGGTGAGGGGAAGCTAAGAACATTCCAACGGGTAGATGAGGCTCGTTAGTCTTGGTTGACAACTCATCTAGGAGAAGAGGACTCCGAAATCAAACTCCCCCAGGGGAACCTACCACGGTAGGTCCGGGTTTGGCGCACCCGGGGCCCCGAGCTGCTCACCATCATTTCACCCCCTTCATAGTCATTAACTGTGCCACGTGCAGCTTTTATGTTGCCTTTTATATCACCCTCTTCCTCTTCTAGGCTTATTCTGATTATTAGTTTGTAAGTTCCTAGATTTATAACTCCTGTCTCACCAGCAGGGATCTTTCCTATCTCCGTGGTCCTGTCCCACGGTTTTCTGCGCGGCCCCCGACTTGTGTGCTCTTCGGAGGTCTCAGGCGCGAAGGTTGTGCGGACCCTTCACACTGCCCCCATGTGTAGCCTTAGGTGCGGAGCCCGTCCACACGTCATGTACACCCACGTAGCTCCTTGAGGGCACGGCCGGTGTTAATCTCCCGACGGCCGCGTGCCGTCGGGTTAGTATCACCGGCCGGACGTGTTACCGCTGACGGAACCCCGGTGTAATCAACTCGAAGTCCCCTGAATCCACGCTGACTCCGTTGAGGCAGCGTGTGCTAAAGCGGGGAGCCACAGGCGGTTATTCCTGTGGTGGGGGCATAAAACCGGGGTGTCACGTGGTGAACGGTTTACCCATGCGGATAAGCAGTGGAGATCGGAGGGTAGCTCCTCTGAAGTACGCCTTGAGGTCAGTCATGGAGGGGTCTCCATGGCGGCACAGACCGAGGAGATTTTGGTGTCTTTTATCCCTTGACCCCCGGATGGCAGGCTGACGCCGACGGTTCCGGAAGGGGGTCCAAATCAATCATGCATCCGCGCAAAACCCCCTTTACTGATGTTTTTCTGGTGATGACCTTGGCATGTGAAGGAAAAACGATGAAGAACCTAAGCCCGTTCTATATTAAGCGTGAAGTGGATAGGATCTGTGGCTCAGTAAAAAACGCAACGCGACTGAGAGACGGTACGCTTTTGCTTGAGACGTGCAATGCGGAACAGTCCCAAAAGCTGTTAAAAGCGAGTTTGTTGGGCTCCTACCCGGTCCGGGTAGCCCCACACAAATCATTGAACTCGTGTAGGGGAGTTGTTACCACCTCCAGCCTGGATGATTTGTCAACGGAGGACATTGTCACCTGCCTCTCAGACCAAAGGGTCATTCAAGCGTACCGCCTATCCCGAAAGCAGGATGGAAAAGAGATTCCCTTAAAAACGGTGTTCCTAACCTTCAAGGGAACTACTTTACCCGAGTACATCTTCTGTGGGTATGAGCGCGCTGCAGTACGCCCGTATGTCCCGAATCCCATGCGCTGTTTTCAGTGCCAGAGGTTCGGGCATACTAGGGGCTCGTGCACGCATCCTGCGATATGTGAGCGTTGCGGTTTGGCAGCACATGAGGACACCGCCTGTACTCGGGACCCCTGCTGCGTGAACTGTGGAGGGAAACATCCATCAAGCTCTCGTCAGTGTCCGCAGTTTTGCGATGAAAAGAGCATACAGGAGCTACGCGTTAAGGAACGCCTAACTTTTCTAGAAGCGCGGCGGCGCTTTGAGCAGCTGAAGCCTGCTAACACCATAGGCTATGCAGCAGCTGCACGCCGGCCTCCTGTAGCCACTGTCGGTTTGCAACACGTTCCCGCTTCGGATGCCTCCACGCAAACCGACTGGTCGACGAATCCCCCTGCGCAACGTCCTACTACACCTACAGTGACATCAATCGCAGTGCAGACCACAGATCCCAAACCGTCCACGAGTACCACAACTCCTGATGACCGCCCTCGTTCCAGGCATACTGTTCGAGCTAGTAGTCTCACCTCTTCAATGAAGTCCCGCTCTCGCTCCGTGAGCCAAAGGGGAACTTCAGACTCCCGCACATCAGGGGAGTCGCCTGAGAACGACGAACGTCGAGTATATGGTCCCAAGTGCGCCAGAGTAAAAATGAAGAAAAAGAAAAAGATAAAGACTGGCCACTAATCTCTTTTTAATATGGAAATAATCCAGTGGAACGTTAATGGGTTCCGTGCACGTACACCGGACATACAGCATTTAGTTTTTCAACATTCTCCATCAATCGTCTGTCTACAGGAAACCCATTTGAATCCTCATCACACACTACACCTCCGTGGTTTTTCGGCATTTAGACATGACTCTGCAGCTGGCGGACGCGCAAGCGGTGGTGTTGCTACTCTGGTGACACATAACATCTCTGCCACTAGCATCCCGCTTAACACACCGTTGCAAGCTGTAGCGGTGCGTGTACAGCTGCAGGGCCTGAGCCTGTCTATTTGCAATGTCTATCTGCCACCTGTCAGTGTCGTACAACAAACTGATCTTCGAGCTCTTTTGGCACAGATACCGCCACCATTCCTCTTTCTAGGCGATCTTAATGCCAAGAATACCCTTTGGGGCTCCGACACTGACGATGCACGCGGGTGCCTTGTAGCAGACGTTTGCGATATGTCCGGTTTACTTTTGTTAAATACTGGTGCCCCTACCTTTCTATCATCTGCCTATGGTACACACTCCGCACTAGACGTTTCTTTTTGTAGTCCTTCGTTGGTACCTTTACTTGATTGGTCGGTCCTTTCCGGCTTATTTGGCAGTGATCACTACCCAATTAACATTCACCTGTCGTGCCACCATCCTGCGGCAACGCGACATCCTCACTGGATTATTTCCAGGGCTGATTGGGGAAAATTTCGTTCCCTCATTCACCTTTATGACAATGGTTTTCACACCATCGATGAAATGGTGGAATATTTTACCTGCACTATCTTGCTTGCAGCGGATTCCAGCATTCCTCGAGGTTCATCCACCCCACGACACGTTCCTGTGCCCTGGTGGTCCGAGGAATGCCGTTTGGCTATTAAAGCTCGCAAACGTGCTCTGCGTGTGTTTACTGTACACCCAACAGAAGAACATTTTATCGCTTTTAAACGCTCACGCGCTAGAGCACGATATGTACTGCGCAGCGCAAAACGTCGATCTTGGGAAACCTACACCTCTTCCCTTTCCCGTCGTACTTCAGCTCAACAGGTTTGGGTTGCTGTTCGGCGTATGTACGGCAAGTGTCGCCGGACGGTCATCCCCGGTCTTGCCGTCAACGGCTCGCATTACACCAGCGAGAAGGGTATGGCTGACGCCCTTGCCGATTGTTTTGCTGCTACCAGCCAGACGATTAGCTACGATAGAGGATTTATACCCATCAAGGAATCTGCGGAGCGGATAGTCCTAGATTTTAACAGTGACAGCAGTGAAGCGTATAACGTACCTTTTACCGTTGCAGAGCTGGAGCATTCATTATCTCTCGCCCACGACTCTTCTCCTGGTCCTGATGATATCCACCGACAAATGTTGCTTAATCTTCCATCTGCGGCTTTGTCCTTCCTTCTGAGCGTTTATAACCGCATCTGGAGTGAGCAGGTTTTCCCGTCTTCCTGGCGCGAGGGTGTTGTCATCCCCATCCCTCGGCCCGGAAAAGATCGGACACTTCCCTCTAGCTACCGCCCTATTTGCTTAACGAGTGTTGTCTGTAAGACCTTAGAACGTATGATTAACACTCGTTTAGTGTGGTGGCTGGAGAAGAATAACCTGCTGAACAATGCTCAGTGCGGCTTTCGCCGAAATCGCTCCAGTGTAGACAATCTCACACGCCTGGAAAGTTACATCCAAAATGCCTTTCTGATGAAGCAGCATGTCGTGGGTGTTTTCTTTGATCTGGAGAAGGCTTACGACACTACATGGCGTTATGGCATCCTTCGTACTCTGCAAGGTTATGGTTTGCGCGGTCACTTAGCCGTTTTTCTTTTTAACTTTTTATTAATTCGCCGTTTTCGTGTCCGCATTGGCAACACGCTTTCTGAGGAGAAGATCCAGGAGAATGGTGTACCCCAGGGATCGATCCTGAGTGTCACGCTTTTCGCCGTTGCGATTAACAGCATCACTAGTGCTGTTCGTAGCGGAATCCCGATGTCCCTGTATGTTGACGATTTTGCTGTATATTATCGCTCTTATAATCTTGAGCATATTGAACGTCAACTGCAGCTGATCATAACATCCATTGCCGTGTGGGCGTTTCGTACGGGCTTCAAGTTTTCCGCTACCAAAACACAGTGTGTCCATTCCATCGGCTTCGTGGCGTACACCCTCCGCCTGATCTTTATTTGCGTGGCACACGTCTACCGTTTGTTCCGCACCTGAAGTTCTTGGGCCTACACCTCGACAACAAACTTACATGGGAGCACCATATTCGACATCTTCGTGTTTCCTGCGATCGTTCGCTTCGGATACTCCGGGTTTTATCAGGGGCATCATGGGGCGGCGATCGCACGGTAATGTTGAGGTTGTACCGCTCATTGGTCCGGTCCAAACTAGACTACGGCTGTTTTATATATGGCGCGGCGTCCGCCTCTAAACTCCGCCTTTTAGACACTGTCCATCATACTGGTATCCGTCTGGCCACTGGGGCTTTCCGAACTAGTCGAATTGCGTGTCTGTATGCTGATTCTGGCGAACCTCCACTGTCTGTCCGACGCTCGTTTTTACTCTGTTCCTACGTGGCACGGTTGGCCGCTCACCCCGGTCATCCCTCGTTCCAATGCGTCTTACGTCCCGACCTCGCCCACCGTTATATACGGAATACCACTATATCACGTCCAAGTGGAATACGTTTCCGTGAACTGCTCACTGCACATGATCTTCGCATGCCCCATGTAGCGCGATCGTCTATAGGCCGCTACCCTCCTTGGCAACTCCAGCGCGCGCGGTTTGACCTGGAGCTTTCGGGCTATGCGAAGGTGGCTACCCCTAACTCGGTGTTTTGCCAACTATTCACCGAGCTCCTGGGACGTTACCGGACTTGCACCCCGGTTTTTACCGACGGGTCCCAGGTGGGGGGTGGTACAGGATGTAGTTTCATGTACAACGGTGAGGCTCATACATACAGACTTCCAGACAGCACTTCCGTTTTTACTGCCGAGCTGTTTGCCATTTTTTATTTCTTACTCTTTGTTTCTAGTTCGGTTCCTGACAGCTTCATTATATGCTGCGACTCTATGAGCGCTGTTCAGGCGTTGCAACAGTTTCTCGGCACATCAGCATTGATAATTAAAATCCAGACACTCGTTTCACAGTTAGTCACTCGCGGATACCAGTTTATTTTTACATGGATCCCAGGCCATGTGGGTATTCCCGGCAACGAGGAGGCAGATGTGGCTGCTAAGGCTGCATGTCGTTTGCCGGTGCTTTCCACATATGCTCTTCCTTTTAGAGATGTGCAGCGATACTTCCGCTGCCATCTTTATTCCTATTGGCAGAAATCTTGGGAAGAGCTGACTGGCACACAACTACGGACAATTAAGGACTCAGTAAAACCCTGGCGGACTTCTTGCAGGGATTCCCGTCGGGCAGAGGTCATTTTAACGCGGTTACGCATAGGTCACACACGCGCCACACATGGCCACCATCTGAGTGGTGACCCGGCCCCTGTCTGTCACACGTGCGACGTCCAACTCTCCGTGACGCACGTTTTAATTGATTGTCCGAGATACGCCCCGGTGCGCCAGTCGCTTGGCCTGGGATTTAGTCTGCGGTCCATCCTAGGCGACGACCCAGTCTCCGTAGATACGGTGCTGCGGTTCGTCGCTGAAATTGGATTCGCCAAACAAGTATAACTTGTGCTTTTAGTATTAGACCTTTGAGTAAGATTTAAAAATCTGCAATTAGGTTTGTTTTGTTTTACTGTTTAGTATTTTAAAGCTTTTTAGCGTTTTAATCTTTTTGGTGTTTTAACGGTTTTACCATTAACCTTTTTAGTATTTTAACCGTTTTAGCATTTTTTAGTTTTGTATTTTAGCTTAGTTCTTAACCAGAAGTTAGCGAGTGTTTTATCCTTTAAAATTGACTTGGGGCCCAAATGACCTAGCTGTCGACGGGCCCTTAAACACCACTCACTCACTCACTCGTGCATGTTCCATAGTTTGATAGTGCATGAATACATGCACATTTCGGGATTTTATAGTGCATCAGTCTCGACTTTAGTAATTACTAATCTCTTAAAAGAAACATGCAGCGTGAATGCATACATCAGCCTCCATTGGCACGGCCTACAAGATTCTCATATTGATGCTCCAGTTTTTAAGATGTTGGTAATGTCAGTAGTTGAAGTGTCTAATGTTAATTTATAATTTCGTTCAACACAAAATTTGTCAAACTGATTCCAAACATATTTCCTGTTGTATACTGTCTTCTGAAATTTCCCTCATCGAATTATTTCATCTATTTCAGCATAAAATGGTTTACTAAAGCTAGAGTCAGCCATCTTTGACATTTGAATAGCGGCTCTGTTGCGTCAACTTAGGTCAGCTGTTTCTCTAACCTGATCATAACACAGGGAAACAGAGGAAGTGATAGCTAAAATTTAGAGGAGGTGATAATGAAATGTGATAAATTTTTCACGAATGAAGAAGTAGGTTGAAAATTGAAATTGAATTGGTTGAAATTTGAAATTGTTATGCACATGCTAGGTTGATTTCAACAAATTCCCATATGAGTGGAATAGTCAAAGTAAAGCCACAAAGACAATTTGCAGATATTCCACAGTGTACTAGTTGCCTAAACTGTGGGCATACTAAACATTTTTGCCAGCTCATCTAAGGTGCATAAGGTGCTTTAGAGCCTATAATTTGGGTACAGGGCAGTGGCGGCTAGTGACTTGTCGCAGTGGGTGTGCAGTATATTGCATCCTCTCCACCTTTACTCTCTTTCTTTCTCTGACACACACCACAAAATTCTAACTCGCAATTCATATGAGCAATTGAGCTCTTATGTTTTGCTATTTTTTGTTGTAAATGACCAATATCATAACAACCATTATTTGTCTAGATACAGTTTCTCTTAGTCGCAAACAATAAGCACGAAAAACATTTTCTTATCTAAGGATAAACCCGAAAGATCTATGTCCTTCAGTTTCGCCATTTTATTTATTTTCACACTTTCATAGATTCAAACTTCCCCCTATGAGCAGACATAACTGCATACAATTTGCTGCCAGAAACACAAACATAACAAACAATAATAAACATGGTAACAAAATAACTATTCCAAACAGTACTACTGGCCTTGGTAAATTACATGAATTGCATATGCATTTATAATGGTTTAATATAAGTAGATGTAATTGTGTTTACAACATTAACATAACTTATTTTAATATAGAAAATGACTACATTGTATTTAGAAACATCAAGTTGGCTGACAGCTAAACGACTGGGAGGGAAATGCTCATAGCAAGGAAAACAGAGGCTTGTGGGAAATGCAGTGCGCTTGCGCGGTAACAATAGCATGTCGAGCATGCTGCTTTAAGTCGCCGTATTCCTTAATGCAAGCTTTTCCCCGCTCCCCACGACCCCTCACCCTAAAGATTCCTTCGCCAGTCGCAAAATCTGGTTTATGCGTCTCTACAGCTTGTTGACTGATTGTGCTGGCATTTGCTAAAGAGGGTGTGGGAAAACTAAACGAGCAAGTGCATATAGAAGAAAGCTCGACGTTCGACTTTCTCATATGCATGTCTATACAGGTAAATACAAATTCACACGCAGGAAAAAAATAGTTGTTGTGCACTTGCGAGTATGTGATCACCCAGGAACCGCCACTGCTGCAGGGTTTCAAAATTGAACCCTCCAAAATGTGTTAACTGCAGCCAGGAGCACCCAGCCAACTATAGAGGCTATCCTTACTATCTGAATATTAAGCAAAATATATTTAGTCAGCATACATCGCGCCCCTAAAGAATGCAACAAAACATTGCAAGCTTCTATTCCTCCCCGACGTACTTCTGCAATCCCCCGCATCTATGCAGTTGGGAACATTGGGAACAAAACAACCGCTTCCCAATCCACCACACTATGCAATAACTGGACCAGCGCCTCATTCACCATAATACATTTCTGGTGAATGAGCTAAGAGCTTCAGCTCTTGAAGACAAAATCAACTTGCACATGATTCCTCAGTCAATTCCGATTCTCGCTGAGTTCTTAGTTAAGTTCGTTCCCATGTTATAGCATTTATGCAATCGCATTTGTCAACAATCCAACACAAAAAGTAAAAGATTAAATACATGGAAATGTCGAGACCTTTGTATTGAGACACATTAACAATGTAGTTTTCTTAGAAACTGAAGGTTAGTTACTTCTTCATTAGGGCGTGTCAACTGAATATAAATCTCCCTGTCAATAAAAAGTACGTGGTTTTCATCTGCAATGGGGAAAACGAGTAAACCGCAAAGCATAGCGTCACTCGGCGGTTACAAGTAATTTAAAACCAGTCAATGGCTTCTTTTGGTGAAACGCCCTTCATCATACCAAAAGGGTCGATATGTGGCCAATTCGGCAGAGGAATTCGTATAACTGCGAAACCTCTGCATTTACTACAAAAAATACAAGTGAGAAGGAAAGATCTAGAAGGCTACGAGATATCCGAGTATCTTGCCAAAACCCCAACTAAAACAGCTGACGAGAGGCCTCCCTCCATTATTGTTATATTACAGAATTGCTGTTAGAAATTAAAGTCTAGATTGCTGGTTTATAATAGGAGTAATATTTAACGTTCAATAAACATTTAAAACAATAACACATTTGGTGGGTTACAACCATACAAACTTTTCTACATATTAAACATGCACCTGTTTATTACTCAATTTAATTAAAAAGTTAATCTTCCACCCGCGTTATCTTATTCACAATAAATGTTTTCCAGAATAATATTTTAAACTAATAAAGGCGGTGCTGAGACCTGCCATATGGCGCTGTGGGCTAGAGTGTGCAGCGGCAGCGGAATGCGAGATGTGGATTTTAAGTGAAAAGTTGAGGAGCTGCGATAGGCAGTGATCCCGGCCATAAAAACCAACATTCTGGTTGGAGCATATGTAATGCTAACCACCTCTCCCCGTATCGGTTGGATGATCGCCCACCTCTCCCATGCGTTCGTGGGCGTGAGACCAGCAGTCAGTTTGGTCGGCCCAGGTCCTATTCGATATTGATACGGCCTTAGTTACAACATGCAGAAACAACTTCCAGCTGCTCTCTCTCTCTCTCTGTCTACTTTTACTTTCTCTACTGGTAAGTAGGGGAAGCATTGTATTCCACCCAAACATTCGATGTCGAGATTTCACCGGAAATATATGTTTTGAGACCCCCTCATACGATACAAAAAATTTAGATCTTGCTAAAATACACAATTATAGTTGAATACATTTTTTTACAGGGTGAACCATATCGGAGATATTCCTTGTTATGTGTGTGAGTTGCGGAAAAGAAAATTTTCGTGAAATGGATCATCATTCATTTTTTTATGTTAGGTGTGCAAAGAGTACCGAATCTCAAAGCTTTAAAAGATTTTACAATCGCACAAAGCCTACTGTATTCTAACATTCCCCTTGCACCTACAAGGAAATAAGCAATAAGATAATTTGTACAAATGCTTAACTTAACTAACACAAAGAAGATATAGGAATAAGGGTTTGTAAGAATGGTTAGTACAAGATGCGAGAAAGTCATGTGAGTGCAACACATCAGATTTTTTTTATTTATTTTAAGTTTAGCGTCTTTTAAGTTGGTAGGTGATAACGCAAGATGAATGTATGAAATTTGGATAAAATGATGTTCAAACGAATCTGGTCCTTTATAGCATAGGAGCATAGTGCGACTGTCTCCAATAATACATTCAAGAATAATACAACACTGGAAAGAAGTAGATAATTTACTTTAAAGGGATTGGCAGGTTGATGTACATACTAGAGCAACTCGGTGATTCTAGGAAGAGCAATACATGAAGGATTATCAAGGATGCAAAGCAAACATTTTTATGAAATTGCTCTTCCCCAAACAGGCTATCACATGGAGAAAAAAAGTTGTACCTTTTGATTTTTACTTTCTCTACTAGTAAGTAGGGGAAGTATTGTATTCCACCCAAAAATTCAATGTCGAGATTTCACCGGAAATATATGTTTTGAGGCCCCCTGAATCCAAAAAAAAGCATTTTTAGAAAAAGGTCCGTGTGTGTGTCTGTGTGTCTGTGTGTCAGTCTGCGTGTCAGTCTGTCAGTCTGTCAGTCTGTCAGTCTGTCAGCCTGTGGACAGTATAACTCAAAAGCGAAAAGTCGGTTAAAAACCAAAGTTAGTATTTAAGTTTAATGTATTTTAAGGATGCGACACGAAGATTTTGAACAAAATAGCCCCACCCTAAACTACCCTTTACATGGAAAATTTTTCGAAAATTTTGATTTTCTTGAAAATGGCTCTAGCGATTTTGGTTAAAATGTCATATGTTTGAGATATTTTTATGACAAATGAAATTTATATATTGAATTTTCTGGCTATAGCCCCTGTAGTCGTATTTACTCTGGACGACTTTTGCATAACTGGTAAACCGTTAGAGATAGACCAAATCATACTATACAAAAAATGTAGATCTTGCTAAAATACAAAATTTATGTCCAAATAAATTTTCTTGTAGGGTTAACCATTTTGGAGATATTCCTTGTTATGTGTGTGAGTTTCGGAAAACTTAGAACTTTCGTGAAATGGATCATCGTTGTTCATTTTTTTATATGTTAAGTGTGCAAAGAGAACGGAATCTCAAAGCTTTAAAACATTTGACTATCCCACAAAGCCTACTGTATTCTAATATTCCCCTTGCACCTACAAGGAAATAAGCAATAAGATAATTTGTACAAATGTTTATCTTAACTAACACGAAGAAGATATGGGAATAAGAATGGTTAGTACAAGAGTAGAGAAAGTCATGTGATTGCAACACATCAGATTTTTTATATAATGTGTCGAACGCTTTTGATTAAATAAAATGTTTGGTAAGTGTCATGACGAATTAAATGCATACATAGTCATCTATTCCAATGAACAATATGATAAAATTTCAATTTGGTTACACAAGTGATCATCTGCACTACAGCTGTGTTTCAAAACCTATCATTTACAGTGCTAGAGTTTGGTCTCAAAAGCATTCATGTACAATGCCTTAGCACTGACTCAAAGTATTTAGGTGCAGTACATACAGACAGAATTTTCAGTCGATAAGAGAGAGAAATCAGCATTTCATCTGTTTAACTTAATGAATACATAGGCATATTTCAAGATTATAAAATAATTAAGCAAAAGCAATGATATTGTCATGTATGACAAGAAAGCTGGAGTCAGAAATATACTAAATCCTCTCTATATTTGCAAAAGGAAAGGTTTCACATTACCAAACATTAAGGGCAAGGTTCTTTTTCTCTTTCATTTTTATCAAGGTTTGACGTCCTTAAACCAGTTAGATCATATCGGAAGATGAATAAAATGGGTGAAATGGTGCTTAAATGAGCATAGAACATAGAATTACCGGACATTCATCTTTCGGGATAAAGGAAAACCGAGGCAAAAGCCTTATACAGGTAGCTCACTGAAACCGAGTTTCGAACTCGAGACTTCTTGGATAAGAGCAGATGTGCAAGGTTCTTGTGAGAGGAGAACTGCAGTCCTCAATAACTCAAGAAGTGTTTGCAAACCATTCAAGAGTATTCCTGGCATCAAGTTCAACTCTGTGTGTGTTTTTTTAATTGTTCCATTTATATCCCGCCTTTAACTGCAGAGGTCATATCGGCGGCCTTGCCTATTGGCAAATGCTGTTACTCGTTTACCAGTGGGTTTTTCGGTCTTTGGGGTTTTTATACGTTGAATTCACACACACATTCACACTTTCATTCATACTTCCAGACTCAGGGAAGGATGAGGAATAATCTTGGCTGGAGAAAAATTCCCCTGCCGGGAATCGAACCCGGGACCCCTAGCACAGCAGGCAGGTGCTTACCAACAGCGCCACGGGTCAGCTCTGTGTGTTTAGAGTGCTAACCCAATATCAAAAAAATCTAATGTGTTGCACTCACATGACTTCTCTACTCTTGTACTAACCATTCTCACAAACTCTTATTCGTATATCTTCCTCATGTTAGTTAAGATAAACATGTGTACAAATTATCGTATTGCTTATTTCCTTGTAGGTGCAAGGGGAATATTAGAATACAAACTGAACAACGATGTTCCATTTCACCAAAGCTTTTTTCTTAAGTTTTCCGAAACTGACACAAATGACAAGGACTATCTCCGAAATAGTTCACTCAACAAAAAAGAAATAACAAACTTATTCCAACGTAAATTGTGTGTTTCAGTAAGATCTACATCTTTTGTATAGTAAGATTTTGTCTATCTCTTACTGTTTACGAGTTATTCAAAAGTCATCCAAAGTAAACAGGACTACATAGGCTATATCCAGAAAATTCAAACTGTGCGTTTCATTTGTTATACAAATATCTTAAACATATGGCATTTTAATCAAAATCGTTAGAGCCATTTTCAAGAAAACCATTTTTTTTTTAATTTTCTATGTAAAGAGTTGTGTAGGGTGGGGCTATTTTCTTCAAAATCTTCCTGTTGCATCCTTTAAAGACATTAAACTTAAATACCAACTTTGGTTTTTAACCAAAGACTATTCGTTTTTGAGTTATGCTGTCCACAGACTGACAGACACACACACACACACACACACACACACACACACACACACACGATCCTTTTTCCAAAAATTTTTTTTTTTTTTTTTTTTTTTTTTTTGATTCAGGGGTCTCAAAACTTATATTTCCGGTGAAATCCCGACATCGAATTTTTGGGTGCAATACAATACTTTCTCTACTTACCAGTAGAGAAAGTAAAAATATTTGTTGCACTCACATAACTTTCTTTACTCTTGTACTAACTATTCTTATAAACTGTTATTCCTCTATCTTCTTCATGTTGGTACAGATGAACATTTTCAGAAATAATCTTCTTACTGATTCCCTTGTAAGTGCAAGGGGAACATGGGAATACAGCAGGCTTTGGGCGATAGTCAAACGTTTTAAAGCTTTGAAATTCCCTTCTCTTTGCAAGCCCAAGAGATAAAAGTTAATAAAGACCTTCCATTTGAGAAAAGAATAGGTAACTTTTGTAAAACTCACACAAATAACAAGGAATATCTCCCAAAAGGTTCACACTACAAAAAATGCATTTGGACGTAAATAAATTATGTGTTTTAACAAGATCTACATTTTTTGTGTAGTAAGGCTTGGTCTATCTCTTACGGTTTACCAGTTGTGCAAAAGTCATCAAGAGTAAACAGGACTGCATGGGCTATAGCTAGAAAATTCAAAATATATATTTCATTTGCCATAAAAATATCTTCAAAATATGACGTTTTAATCAAAGCCGCTAGAGCTATTTTTGAGAAAACCAAAATGTTCCTAAAATTTGCCATGTATAGGGTAGTTTAGGGTGGAGAAATTTTCTTTAAAATCTTCGTGTCGCACCCTTAAAATATATTAAACTTAAATACCAACTTTGGTTTTTAAGCGACTTTTAGTTTTTTAGTTATGCTGTCCACAGACAGATACACACAGGCGCACACGCGCGCATACACACACACACACACACACACACACACACACACACACACACACACACACACACACACACACACACACGCGCGCGCGCGCGCGCGCGCGCGCGCGCGCGAACCTTTATATTTCCGGTGAAATCTCGATATCGAAATTTTGGATCGAATACAATACTTCCTTTACTATACGTAGTAGAGATCATAAAAATCTGATGTGTTGCACTCACATGACTTTTTCCCCTCACTCATGTACACAAGAGTCTTACAAACGCAAGAGTGTGGGGTGAGTAAGGCAAGTTCAATCCCTACCTCTTCTCTAGTGCTCATAGCTGATCTAAGGTCATATTGACGGCCTTTTATCCTTGGAAAAATTGCTCAACAGTTCATTCGCTTATGGCGTACTGATCTTCGGGTTTATATTACTTTTGTTTATTACATTACATTACACACACACACACACACACACACACACACACACACACACACACACACACACACACACACACATACACAGAGAGAGAGATTCTCAACACTCATTCATACTTCCAGTCTCTAGAAAGGATCCTAGCTAAAGAAAAATACCCATCCTCCCGCCGGGAATCAAACCCGGGACCTCTGGATTTAAAGATAAGCGTGCTAACCACCAGATCACGAAGGCAGTCTTGAGGAATTTTATCCAATGAATGACGCTGATTTCAATGCTTTAACTTGCTATTCTGTGTGAAAAGAAATGTTATTCTGACTGTATCTGCTACATTCCAAAATTTGAATTATTCTTGCCCTAAGACTCCTAAAAAGTGAACAATCATGAAATAGATTTTTTGTATTGAAAACTGCTTAAAATGCAAAATATAATAAATTATAGTAATGATACTGCTTCAAAAATATCAACTTTTCGGATTCAAATTTTACACATTCCAACGTGAAATTAAGAGGTATAGGTTAATTATTTAGAATGACAAGAAAGTGAAGAATACCACGTATTTTACAATTTCATTGAACGTATATTTTGAAGAACTCTTTCGCTATTTCACTAAGAGTATAAAACCGTTAGATGACCACTCTTAATGTTAGATTCTTCATAATTATATTGCTTGGGGGGGGGGGGACATTTCTTTCTTTCCTGTAAATAGCCCTATGAAGACCTCATCGTTGCCATCAAACTGCACTGGAGACCGTAAGAGACATAGAAGTATTAGTTTCTAATTTATTCACGGTCGCAAGTATGTTTTTCTTGCAGGTGGTATAGGTTTGGAAACCTTTCAACAAACCCCCTGCGTAGATGGTGAGCAGATTCCTGTTTAAAGTAAAGTTTGGAAATAAACGCGCGTTCTTCCACAAATAAGTGACGCACCATGTTTACTGTTGTGACAGTCAACAGTGGCGCCAATGCACCTTCGAGCGAAAATTACCGGTTTGAAGTTCTAGATGGCGAGAAAAGAGTGCAGGAGAAAAAGACTGTGAGGGGGTTATCATATAACTGCAGAATACAAGCATTATATGGGTATATAAGTTTTTAAGAAACTCTTCGTTCCTTGTTGTGTTTTAAAGTAGCAATTATGTATACATACAAACAAAAACTTTCTTTGGTGGGAGGGGGAGAGGACTCGAGTTCATTGAGTATAGATGAGATATTTGTTTAAAATTACCAGAAAATGTTAGTTAACCTTATATCATTTGTATAATCAGTTGCCATTAATTATCAACACTGTACAATGAATTTTATGGCTTTTGGATATTGTGATAATTTGACAATTCATGAATCCCACTCCAGACACCAATGGGACAAAACGACAAAATCCAGTCCAATTTCTTTTTTCTCACTTTATTTTCTTCTAAAACTTTTGCACAAAAACAGTTCTCTTCTACGGACGTTAACACAGTCTACACTCTTTCGTGATACTACAACTCCCAACTGTTTTCTTATCGTAGCCTTGGCTCAGACCTTTTATTGTCTTTCTTCTTTTTCTCTGTCTTTCATACACTAACTCCGACAGTACAATTGCTCGTTAAAGCTTCTTCTCTTCGACGAGACGTACCTTTTACTGCTGCTGCTGCTACTCACACACACACACACACACACACACACACACACACACACACACACATACACACACAGCTGTCTCGCACTCCCTGACACAGTGATCGGCTCATGTCTGTAACTGTAATTATTTCTGTCTTTGCTCGCCTACTTATATAGGGGGAATGACCTAATATGGATCTTTCTCGACCTCCACAAACTAGCCGGCCGCCGGACTCTTCTCGAATCATCTGGAAAAAAACCTTCTGGTTCTGCCGCTCTGATTGTTGTCATGTGTTTGCTCGCGTGAGTGGTGTGGGTAAGCTTGACCGTGAGTCAACGCGCCACGCCCGGTGTTGTTAGTCACGTATAGACAAACAGTCGCGCGAGACAGCCTTTGTTTGCTCGCCGACCTGGTACGTGGTGTGAAGTAACTTAGCCGAGTGTCCTTTGTTGTGCGCCGTTCCCGGCGTCACAATATTATTTCCTGGTGTTATTGATACAGTTTATTTGTAGAAATTAACACAAAATAACGTTTTTAAGTGAAAGTGAGAGAATTGAGAGTTTAATGATGACTGGATACGGTGACAGGAAACATAAAATATTTTCAATGAAGCACATTCCTGATAATTTGAAATCGAATGTATTTACTATGCAGACCGCCAGGAAGTTAGGCCGCAGGAATCGAATCTACTACTCCCGAATGTGAGTCACATGCGCAACGCCTGCGCCACCTCACTCCATTTCAGAATGTTAAACAGGAATTTGTTCCAGTTCTTTCACATTGCCAGATAGTAAATAGACAGCCGCTTGAATATTTAACTAACTTAACGGTGGCATTTGTGACCATTTTATTTTAATGTTAGCGATGTTCTCGTTCAATTGATGTAAATAAATGTCCCCTTTTAATAATTTATTTGGTTACCATAGCAAAGTTGGTAGTTGGCAGCAGAAAATATGCGAAAATTTTGAAACGCTCTGTATAAATTCAGCAAATGTTGCTCGATTTCATTGCGCCAATGCAAATGTTAAAATCAAGCCTTCCTTGTAAGAAAATGAGAGTAGTTACTTTGAAAAATAAATAATTATATCCAATTATATAAGCGTCCAATCTGAATGTTTTATTGTACCCCTCAATTACCTATAGCACAAGATTAAATGCTGCTAGGGTGGAGCAAACTTCTTTCATGTCTGAAAGTCATTAATCAACTGCTTTAAAGAAACATACAATTACAGTGAAATCTTGGTAAATTATGTATCTACTTTCGAATTATAATACACAATGTTAGCGATCTCCTTTGCACAACCAGCCTGCAAATGTGCTGTAATTTCAGGATGCTGAAATTCTTGGAGCAATATTTAAAGTTCTACCAGTGGCATCCTCACGCAATAGCTTGAGAAGATATAGAAGGATTTCCTATTTTCACGAAACATTATATATATATTCGGTGTTTCAAATAGGAATCCCTGTCCGGAAATGCACGGTTTGGACGCTGTAGCGCATCGAAGTATGAGACAGGTGTACGTTCTCATTTCGTCAATAAACCCAAAATCGAGCTGTCTACATTACAAAAGGGATTCGAACTGTGTACCTCGTACGTCATTACAGAGCCTATATCGGCGGTGCTGAGCCTCATACACATAACCAAATACCTGCGATTGTCTTTGAAGGTTTTCAACCGCTCCGTGGACTCGAGCCACAAGGTCCTCCACTGACGTTATAGGAGTGTCATACTTTTCATTCAACTCCACAGAAAATAGTCGAGAGATGTCAGATCTGGTGACCGCGCTGGCCATGGAATTGGTCCTCCTCTACCAATCCATTGATTTGGATATGTGACGTTGAGGTGATTCCGCACATTTACATCAAAGTGTGCTGGAACTCACGTCGGCCATTTCAGCAGCTGTGCTATGGTACGTGTCGCACTGCTCTTCTGGAAACTGCACAAATACTGCAGTAGGATGCGCACCAAGGACTCTATGGAAATATTTAGCGCATGCGCAGGTATGTTATTATGCTCAGGTCGTTCATCCCAGTACACAGATGGCTAAAGGACTATATGCCTTCCGTACTAAGATAGGAAAACGAATGTTAGGAAATTCTCACAACCGTTCGGTCTCAAACTTAGAAGTTCTCCAGCGTACAAACCGTGCATTTACGGACAGGGGGTTCCTTTTTGAAAAGCGATCAGTTTGCCATCCTGCACAACATATTAAGCGTTGTCGGTAATTTTTTGGGACACCCTGTATACCCACGGTTTGGACACTGTATCTCATCGAAGTTTCAATACACATTATTATTATTATTATTATTATTATTATTATTATTATTATTATTATTATTATTATTATTATTATTATTATTATTATTATTATTATTATTATTATTATTATTATTATTATTATTATTATTATTATTATTATTATTATTATTATTATTATTATTATTATTATTATTATTATTATTATTATTATTATTATTATTATTATTATTATTATTATCGTCATCGTCATCATTATCATCATTATGCTTCGTTTAAGCGCCAGACGAGTTAATGTCATTACCTACTGCCTTACACCCAGTTTAAGTATTTACGGCAAAATCAACAATGCAAATTAGTATTGCTTTTATCTTAGTAAGGCACACAATCTTAATCCAAGAAACTAACACAGAACACAAAAACAAAACACAAACATCTCAATGTTTACAGTTAACCACAGGTTTACCATTCAAAATTAGACTAAGAAACTTTTGAACCAGAGAAATGGCTGGTGCCTTTGCGAGAGTACGGCTGAATAGGGCACGTCGATGCACTCTTTGTGTTAGTCGCAATGGGCGTGCGTTCCAACATTTGATTTGAATAGTAAAGCTATGATTAACTGTAAACAATGAGATGTCTGTGTTTTGTTTTTGTGTTCTGTGATTGTTTCTTGGATTAAGTTTGTGTGCCTTACTAGGATAAATGCAATATTAATTTGCATTGTTGATCTTGCCGTAAATACTTAAACTGGGTGGGAGGCAGCAATCTATGGCATTAACTCGCCTAGCGCTTAAACGAAGCACCGCAGCAAAAAACTTTCCGTAACAAAAAGTGTTCAAAATACTGTTATCTATCAGCTCCCAGAGTTTGTTGGTCTGATTTTGGGACACCTGTATATACACTTTAGCCATGGAAATATACCAAGTATATTAAAAAAATTTATCTTTATGAGCTTAAAAAATGACGGAAATCGTTCCATGCTAAGAGCAGTTGGATTTTCTTGAAAATCTTAGTGTCGCACCCTTAGTGCACACATCAGATAATTTGTCTGTCTTCAAAACATCGCATGACCTGTTCGTTGCACAGAGAAGCGTAGCGAGTGATGGGGAGAGCTGGGAAAGAAGAGAGAGTTAAGGAGCAAAAGAAAGCATGAGAGGAGGTGAGAGGAGGAGAGATAGAGTCAGAGAAATGAGGAATGAAACAGCGTAAGCCAAGTTGCATGTTCTTATCTTCAGTAATGAATGTATGCATTGTAGGCAGTCTGTTCATGAAAATGCAAACAATGAATCAATCTATCGTTCGTTGTAATTTACTTTTCAATAATATAATAGTATTTTGAGAGAACTCTTTGTATACAGCAACAATAACTTTTTGAGCCTGAATAAGCAGTAGTATAATTCCTTATATTTGTAATTTTCCACGAACATATTAAAGTAAGTCTACAGAAATGTCTTCGATAGGAAGAAAGACAGCTTCATGGCCGTTAATTTTAGTACCACGGGAAGTTTCTCATGGCCAGCGTGGTTGAATTTGTGAGACAAGTATATGTACATTAGTTTCCGGGTTTTTAATAAAGTCTTAACATTGAAGGACACTTGACTAAGAAACAGTTTGCAAAGTACTATATCAAAATCACTAAATTTCCATTCTGTTCAAATGTTCAATTGTGAGTGAGTGAGTGAGTGAGTGAGTGAGTGAGTGAGTAAGTGAGTGAGTGAGTGAGTGAGTGAGTGAGTGAGTGAGTGGGTGAGCTTTAAGGGCCCGTCGACAACGAGGTCATTTGGGCCTAAAAATTCGATGTCGAGAATTAACTGGAAATACGGGCTTTTATGCTTCCTGAAAACATTTCAGCAGAAGCTCCGTCCGTAAGGGAGGGTATGAATAGCATAAAGTCGGTTAACACCAAACTTGGTATTTAAGTTGAGCGTCTTCCAAGCATACGACACGAAGACTTACAACAAAATCCTCCCATTCCAAACTATCTTTCGATGGAAAATTATTTTTTTTCAAAAATTTCTCTTACATATTTTATGAAAACACCATATGTTTCAGATATTTACATCGCCAGTAAAATGTATAACCTGAATTTTCTAAGAATAGTCTGAAGTCCTCTTTATTCTAAATGACATTTGTAACTATTAGCAAACCGTAAGACCTAGGCAAAATCTTAGGCAAAAACTGGAGATCTAGTTAAACCACATTTTTGTGGCGCTAACCATTTCCTAGATATTTGTTATTAGTTTGATTTTTCAAACCCTTATATAGTTAAACTTGCTCATTTCGAACTTAATTCCAAATCGTGAATAATTTAACGTTTAGCATGGTCCCTTATAATCCTTACACAAAGCAACGTTAAATAATCGTCTGTAATTCGATTATGTTTTTAATAATTCGCTGTAATTCTCAACAGATAGAGTGGAAGAAAATGTAGGTCAATCAGGCAAGCTTGTTTGTTAAAATAGAAGAAACACTGTGCTACATATCCATTAATTAAGGTGCTATGTTGAGGACAGCACAACCTGAATGAAAGAACTCTCCAATCGCTTAATAAGCTAGAACCGAGCGAGGTGGCTCCGTGGTAATATGTGAGGCTCGCATTCGGGAGGTCGTGGGTTCGATTCCCGTGACCAACCTTCATAACCCATTGGTTTTTAGGGGGTTTCCCCAGGTCACCAGGTGAATGCTGGAAAGGATAACTACATTCCCCGAATTTCCTGTCCTTCCAATTCATTTCATTAATTACTTCATTTATCCTTCATCCCGTTGGTTCTTTCAGGGTCACAAGTGTCAGCGAAGACGTTAGTTGCAGCTTGGCAGGGATGATATGCACGAAGCACGAAGGAAATCAGTTATATTCAGGAAGGTGCAGTTCCTAAGACAGTCCATTTTACAAATACACGCTAATTTCCATTTAGCTTACCTTTAAGCTAATGGTATTTTTGTCAACTGATTTCGCTACAACGCTAGTTATCTTGGTCACACAGGCTTACTAAGTGCCTTTCTCTCAACTCTTAAATTGCCTCACTAAGGACTGTATCTCATGACAAAATACCCATGTTTCTACATTATGTATTGATTTTAACATACGGAAATTATTTACCGCAATTATTTATCTCGCTATAATTCATTCATAAAATTCTTATGACACCAGGTGCGGCACAAAACAAAGGACTGTTGGAGCTAAGCTACTTTACACCACATACGATGCCGACGAGCAAACAAAGGCACACAAGGTCAGGACTACCTCGCGCGACTGTTTGTGTATACGTGAATAACAACAATCAGAGCGCCAAAAAGGGTTTTCTCCGAAGCCCTCGAGAAAGACTTGGCTGCGTCATAGCCGGCGTATTTGAAGGAGTTCGCGAAAGATCCGTGTGACGTCATCCCCGCTATATAAGGAGGCGAGGAAACAGTAGAGAAAGAGTTACACACATGAGTCGGTCAGTGTGTCAGTGAGTGCCAGACGGATGTGCGTGTGTCGGTGCGTCGTAAAGAAGATTTAACGAGCGTCGACAAACTGTATCGTCGCGGTTAGTGTATGAGAGACAGAGAAAGTGAAGAAAGACACTGAAAGGACTGAATAAGGCTATGAGAAGTAAAATTTGTGAAACACTGTAGACTGTATTAACGATGAGAAGAAAACTGTGTATTTGTGATAAAATGTTAGAAAACAATAAAGTGATGGAAAAGTAACTGGACTGGATTTTGTCGTTTTGTCATATTATTGAACTTACCATTTAATAATTCCTGTATCATTTTTTTCTTCTTGTCCTTGTAATTTAATTTAACGTTATTTTAATTAAAGCTTTTCAAAATACTTTTCTAATCCGAAATCGCGCATAATTTGGATTTTTCTGCTCCCTTCAGGTTTGAATTACCCAAGCTCGACCTTATTTTCTTCAAGCCTTAAGTCGCTATTCATTTTTTTTTTTTTTTTTTTTTTTTTTTTTTTTTTTTTTTGTGGTGATGCAAATAGCATGAAATTTCAAAGCCACCGTATAGCGATCCGCTGTTTCAAATCTGATTATCGCTTTAGCCTATGCGTCCATTTAAGTGTGCTTAAAAACATCTCCATGTCAGTAGATTTACTGGCATGTAAAAGAACTCCTGCGGGACGAAATTCCGGCACACCGACGGCGCCGATGTGATCCTGGCAATTGACACCGTCCTTAAACAACAAAATAAAAAATAAAACGACAAAATGTGTAATGAAAGTCTATTAACAAAAACTAGACACAAAGTCTACTGAATGTAACACATTTTTTCCTGTGAAATAGTACTTAAATTCAGAAGCAGTCTTTGATGTATTGAAAACTATGGTATCGTTGAACACCTTTGAATTATACTAATGCTATCTTAACGTTGCATCACAGTGCAAGGTTCCACATACTGGAATATGATTTCACGAATTGTGAGGGAAATACAAGGCTGTCAACTGACACAATTATGCTAATGCCATGGCCTTCGACACTATTCCACCTTACTAACAAATACTGGAACGGACTCTTCGCTGCTCAGCTGTATCCACTAAGGCGAGTTTGCTTTAGTCACTCAGTATTTCAAGTCAGTGAACCAAGGCTGGAAAAGAGGAATAATAAAGGAGTAAGACAAGTCATGAAAATGGAGTAACAGTATCTTAGAGGGTTAGAGTTCTACAACAGTGGGGCAGGGGGGGGGGGGGGAGAACCTCGCACGCTTACATAGATCTATAGCGGCTACCCTTCCCCCAGGAGGAAGGGATGAAGTGAAGGAACTACAGCGGGCAGTAGATCGCAGGCAGAGGCCATAGAGACGCACTGAAGTCCCTTACAATTCCAGACTCGAAAACCCGTCCTACTGTTGGAGCTGCATAGAGAGGGTGATGAACGTTATTATTGTTATTGGTGTGGCTTTCCAAACACTTGAAGTTTACTCAAATGAGAAGTCGTTATTTGCTTTGTTATCTCTTGCCCGTATAAAAACAACGGAATTTCAAAGCCATCACATAGCGATCAGCTCTTAAAAGATTTGACTGTCGTTTACAGTTAGCTGCATTTACCTATTTCCATCGTACTTAAGAGTACAAGGAAATTAGTAATAAAACCATTTCTACAAATGTCTGTCTCTATTAACATGAAGTAGGTACTTAGATGCAAGAATAAGCACTTTTAGTAAAACTTTGTACAAGAGTGACCAGAGAAGGTCATATGAGTACAGTATATCAGATTCATTTATGTCTTGGCCATTCAAAAAGAACATCCAATAGTGACCAGCTCTTAAGATTTGACTATTGCACAAGCTTATTTGTCTTCCCTTATTTCTAGTGGGCCAAAGCACATAATACATAATTCAATTGTTTCTACATTTATCTCGGTTAACATGAAGTAGATAGAACAATAAGCCTTTTTGAGAATAGTTTATACAAGAGTGACAAGACAAAGTAATGTGAGTGCACAGCAAAGTTTTGTTTATCTCTTATGGTTTACCAGCTATTCAAAAGTCATCCAGAGTAAACACGACACATGGACTATGGCCATAAAATTAAAAATATACATTTCATTTGTCATAAAAATATCTTGAACATATGTCATTTTAATCAAAATCGTTAGAGCCATTATCAAGAAAATCAAAATATTCGTACAATAGTTTAGGGTGGGACTATTTTCTTCAAAATCTTCGTGTCGCATCCTTGAAAGTCATTAAACTTAAATACCAACTTTGGTTTTTAACCGACTTATCGTTTTTGAGTTATGCTCTCCACAGACTGACCGACTCTCTCTCTCTCTCACTCACACACAGAGAGAGAGAGAGAGACACGGATCTTTTTCTAAAAATGTTCTTTTTTTGGATTCAGGGGGTTCAAAACATATATTTCCGGTGAAATCTCGACATCGAATTTTTGGGTGAAATACAATACTTCCTCTACTCACGTAGTAGAGAAAGTAAAAATGAATGGTCTGTTAAAAACCAAAGTTGGTATTTTAGTTCAAAGTTTTATTTTCTCAAAAATGGCTCTAATGATTTCGATTAAAATGCCATATGTTTAAGATGCTTTTATGGCAAATGAAATTATTTTTTGAATTTAATTTTATGGCTATAGCCCATGTAGTTCTGTTTACCATTGATGACGTTTGCATAACTAGTAAACTCTAAGAGATAGACCAAATCTTACCGTACAAAAAATGTAGATTTGGTTAAAACACACTTTTTTTTTTTTGGTGGAGTGAACCATTTCGGATATATTCCTTGTTATTTGTGCGAGTGTTGCAATACTTGAACTTTTCTGAAATGGAAGGTCGTTATTCACTTTTTTTTTCTGTTGGTCGTACAAAGAGAATGGAATCTCGCTTTAAAATATTTGACTATCGCTGAAAGTCTACTGTATTCCCATGTTCCCCTTGCATCTACAAGGAAATAAGCAATAAGATATAGGTATTCTGCAAATGTTTATCTCAACTAACACGAATAAGATATGCGAACAAGAGTTTGTAAGAATAGTTAGTACAAGAGTAAAGAAAGTCATGTGAATGCAACACATATTTTTCTGTTATATTGTATTGCATCAGGCATGAAGGACTTGTGAACAGTGGCGTGCCACATACATCAGTGTAGGAATGTAATGGCGAGATCTGCGTCATTCACAGAAATTGTAATTCCCCACTCGTTTCTTACGTTAGATGAATGTTGAAGGAGAATCTACTGTAGACCTCTGACGAGGAAACACCTGAAGGGTGTTCTGCTCTATAGAGGGGAAAAGGGGAACAGTAGCACATGGCTCCTCACGATCTTGTCATAAATACAGGATGAAAAGTACTGCTTCGCCCATACGTTAACCAGGGATTCTACATGATGAGTAGAACAAATATGTACAATATAATTATTGTTAATAAAGAACTGTTTTGCGAAAAACAATAATTTGTGTCAAATATTTGGAGCCATCTAGCTTTTCGACGAATAGATATAAGTGGTTTATTATTTCACTAACCGTCGCACAAACATTTTGTGAACAATGCTGTAATGTCTTTTTATTTTAATTCCAATGAATTTAGTCACAATTTAATGTTAATGTGACGTTGCCAAATCTCTGTTTGAAATTAAACTTTGCATGACATTTTAATACTGAGTTGTGTCTAAGTTCGTTTGAATTAAGGTACTAATGCATTACAGCATTGCTCACACAATGTTTGCGCAAAACCTAGTGAAATAATAAACCACTTCTATCTATTCGTCAAGAAGCTAGATGGCTCCAAATATTTGACACAAGTTATTTTTTGTTCAGCGAAACAGTTCTTTTATTGCCAATAATTGTATTGGACATGTTTGTTACACTCATCATGTAGAATCTCTGGTTAACATATGACCGAAGTAGTATGTTGCATCCTGTATATACTCTATTCACATTTGCTACTGTGTTCCTCTCACGAGAATGTGTTTGGCATGAGGAACTCCAACGTTTTCTAAGGAACATAACTGCTAGGGTTTCAACATATCAGCAAGGCTTAGGCCTCTTAGAAAACATATGCTCTTGTGCTAGCAACGTGCGATGCCATGGAAGCCCAGTTGCTTAGAGCAGGGATCGGCAAATCTGTTTCGGCTGATGAGATGACGTAATGCCATTGTCAGGGGCAAAGCTATAGTAGCCCTCCTTCAATAATCCCCTGTTCAATCAACAGTAGTTGAAATTTTTTCTTTATCCAAGGTTATTCCCTCACCTCCCCAGTGTGTGAATGTATATGTGTATTCTAATTTAGAGTGCGCCGTGGCCGAGCGGTTAGCGCGCTCGCCTACCACCTAGGCGGCCCGGGTTCGATCCCAGGGACCCGCATGTGGTATTCGTGGTGGACGAAGCGGCGTCAGGGCGGGTTTTCTCCGGGTACTCCGGTTTCCCCCGCCATCTCATTCCACCGGTGCACCATCTTCATGTATCATCAGTGTCACCGCCTGCGGTGCCGTAGTAGTAAAAGCGGGCGTTAAACACTACAACAACAACAACTAATTTAGAGTTCAAACCCACTGTACACCAGCTAACACTATTGCAACATGTTCCAAGGCAAAGGCCGCCAATATGACCATTAGAGTTAAAGGGGGATATAAATTGAATAATAAAAAAACAACAATATTTTGGGTACACTATGGTGAACATGTGAAATCCGTGTTGTATTCGAAAATGTTTACTTTCTTTACTGTTAAGTAGGGGAAGTATTATATTCCACCCAAAAATTCGATATCGAGATTTCACCAGAAATATGTTTAAGACCCCCTGAATTTAAAAAAAAAAAAAAAAAATTAGAAAAAGATCCGTGTGTCTCTCTCTTAAGTACTTTCACACGCGCTCTGATACAGACTACGCCTGATTGGCTAGAAATCACATGACTGTGATGTCATTGAATATTTGTCTTCTGCGCAACGCCTTCATTCGTGACGGCGACTATAGGTCAATACATAAACAAACACCGCAGCGTGGTCTTGTGAACGTAAACCAATACTATGCCATGTCCTTCCGTTTTTACTCTGCGACTGTAGGCCAATCAGAATGCCAGTTGCACTCGTCATGTCCCAAAACATTATACCATCCTGCGTCGTGTTAGCAATCGACCGACATCCAGAAACCGGTTCCGATCCCTGACCAACCTCAACGCAACGTTGCCGAGTTACTTCATGTCTGAAAAAGCTGCTCGGAATATTCCTGTAATTCTTTTGTGTGATTAATTATTTCGAAGCCTGAGTAATGTCTGATAATTACTACCGAAACTATGTCATAAGTAAGTTACTCTACGCATCCTACAAATAACAAACTATTATCTTCATACATTCTTGTGGAATCCAATTTGGAAAAAAAGAAACATTTTTTCGAAATCGGCTGATCAAAGAACAAAATATCATTAGATTTTTTGTTGCTAATGCCTCTATGAAGCACATATTAGAAGGAATTTAATAAATTCCCTTCCACTCGGTATACAACCTAGTTCAGCGAAGTCCAACCTTGTCTCTTTGGAGACGATTACGTAATTATCAGCTACATCTCCACCTTCTCTTTCAGTCGGAGGGTTGGTCAGATAGAATCACAACCAGTCAGTATCTAGTGACGGACACAACCAGGTGATTCCATGGCAGTTTCCAAGTCATAACTTGAATGTCCTCAGAGGACCTCTTCATTCTACATGACTTTTGTGTAAATGGCAAACAGTAAGAGACAGACAAAATCGTATTAAATATAAAATGTGTATTTCGTTAAACACACAATTTATGTGAAATACTCTTCTTTTTCTTTTGAGTGAACAATTTTCGCGATATTCTTCATTATTTGTTTGAATTTGCCAATACTTATACGTTTCTCAAATAGAAGTCAGTGTTACCAAACAAGTCACTAATGAACAGAAGTTTATCACATAAGATTTGAAAGTGCTTTCGTAAATCAAACACAGTGTACATATATCCAAATCCCCACTGCAACACAATGCACGTCTTGAGTATTAGTGGCACAGTCCGCATAAAGTGAAAAGAGGTAAATCCAACCTTCCCTCTTTCGCAAACCTTGGACATCGCTGACCTACATGGTGCATGCATCAAAAATCTAAATATCTAACGTATCATTCAGTTTTCCGAAACATTCATATGATATAAATTTATAAGTATGTTTTAGATACATTTTGCTAATTATAAAGCTTATATAGTTTGTTCAGAGTCTTTTGAGACAGTGGAAGGGACAGATATAACTTTTCACTGTCTCAAAAGACTCTGAACAAAGTATATAAGGAGTTTTTCATTACATTATCTTTTACGTAAACGAGTTACCACGGAAAACAATATTTTTTATGCAATAGCAACCATAAGGAATAGGAAGGAGTTCGTATACTGTTAAACCACTCACTGACACCCAACAAAAGAAGTTTTAGTATCGGGTTTTAAAACACCGCTTGAGTTAATTCCATACAAAGAAAGAGAGAGGGGAAGTGAGAGAGTGAGGGAGGAGAGTTACAGAGGGCATAGGAATATAGAGAAGGAGCGTAGGGAGACAGGATTAAAGCTAAACAAGAGAACTGGAAAGAGAGAGAGAGAGTTAACGCAACGACGTAAGCCAAGCTACGGACGGCTGATATTAAACATTTATACGTGTTAATATTCTACAAATCGATGAAAACTTAGTAAAGCATTGTGAGAAAATGAAGACTATCAGAAGCTAAAATGATCATTTTACGCAGCCTTTAAATGGTTAAATATTGCCTTATTTTTAATGGGGGAGCCATATGTAAGTCAATTATTTTGAAAAACTAACTTTAACTAAAACTGGAAATAGATGTGTTGCACCCACATGACTTTCTCTACTCTTGCACTATTTTTACAAATTCTTATTCCACTATCTTCTTTATGTTAGTCGAGATAAACATTTGTAGTAATTACCTTATTGCTTATTTCCTTGTAGGTGCAAGGGGAATGCAGTGGGCTTTGAGCGATAGTCAAATCAAAGCTGGACGCCTTATTGAAGGCTTTTAAATTCCATTCTCTTTGCACTACCAAGAGAAAGTGAATAACAACCTTCCATTTGAGAAAAGTTTAAGTACCACAAAACTCAAACAAATAAGAAGGAATATTTCTGAAATAGTTCACTCCACAAAAAATGCATTTGAACATAACGAGATCTACACATTTGTATAGTAAGATTTGGTCTATCTCTTATGATTTAGGCATTTTAATCAAAATCGTTAGTGATTTTGAGAAAATCAGAAAGTTTTCCATGTAAAGGGTAGTTTAGGGTGGATGAATTTTCTTCAAAATCTTAGTGTTACATCCTTAAAAGATATTAAATATAAATACCATCTTTAGTTTTTAAACATCTTTTCGTTTTTGAGTTATGCTGCTCACAGACACACACACACACACACACACACACACACACACACACACACACACACACACACACACACACACACACTTACTGTAAGTAGCAGAGAAAGAAGTAAGTAATAACTGTTGCATAGTATTTGCCCAATTTTAGTGATCCTTAGCTTTGCCTGCAATCCATTTTATTTCATTTTCTTAAAAGAATTTAAAATTGGTGGTGGTGAGTAAAATTCTAACAATATTAAGAATATAAATTTAATTTATTTGGGTATCACGTCAACATCAGATAACAGCTACAGTTAAAAATAACAAAAGCGAATCATCATTTCTTACTAACAGTTACAACAACCTTAACAGATTGTGCAACTTAAAAACAAAGGAACTGCATGCTTTCTAAGCCCTTTGTATTTACTAATTTCTTGCTTCGCTGTGCGCATCCTAGTTATGAGCACAAACTGCACTTGATAACGCAGATGTAGTGTTTTTATGAATCCTGTCCAAGCTTCCTGGCAGGAAGAGAGAGGCTGCAATAAACAGAAGGCTGCTACTTTCAAGTGTCTTTTTCTAGAGAAAATGCTGTAATTGCGCAAAGCTTGGTTGATTTAACGCTTGCCACTACACTGTTATTTTAGTGAACCAATTTGTGAAGTTCTAGAATTCACAGTTATACACCTATGTGTATGATGTAATGGCACAATGCTTGTAATATAAAAAATCTGGTGTGTTGCACTCACATTACCTTGTCTTACTCTTGTACTAACTCATGTTAGTTGAGATAAAAATTTGCGGAAATTACTGCTAATTTTCTTGTAAGTGCAAGGGGAATATGGGAACACAGTGGGATTTGAGCGATAGTCAAATCTTTTAAAGCTGGTCGCTATATGAAGGCTTTAAAATTCCGTTCTCTTTGTACTGCCAAGAGATAAAAAGTGAATAACGACCTTCCATTTGAGAAAAAAGTATTCTAAAACTCGCACAAATAACAAGGAATATCTCCGAAATTGTGCACTCAACAAAAAATTCATTTGCAAATAACTTGTGTGTTTTAACGAGATCTATATTTTTTGTGCAAAAAGATTTGGTCTATCTCTTACAGTTCACTAGTTATGCAAAGTTCAAGAGTAAACAGGGCTACATGAGCTACATTTTCATTTGCCTTAAAAATATCTTAAACATGTGGTATTTTAATCAAAATTGTTAGAGCTACTTTATTGAAAATCAAAATGTTCGAAAAATGTTCCCTAAAGCGTAGTTTAGGGTAAAGGAACTCTCTTCAAAATCTTTGTATCGCATCCTTGAAAGATGTTAAACTTAAATACCAATTTTGGTTTTTAACCGACTTTTCGATTTTGGGTTATGCTGTTCACAGACAGACACACGTACAGACACGAAATACACACTGACCTTTTTCTAAAAGGCTTTCTTTAGATCCAGTGGAGCCCTCAAAACATGTATTTCCGGTGAAATCTCGACATCGAATACAATACCCACTTCCCCTACTTACTATACGAAGCAGAGAAAGTAAAAACGCACCGGATAAAATTATATTTATCCGATGTTTAATTAATGTCGCGGGTTCGATCTCTGTCGACCGCGCACACTGAATTGAGTATTTCGTGGTTTCCTTTTGCCTCTTAGTCGAATACTGGGTGCTTACTCTAATATCACAATTTCGTTTCCATCATTTTCTTCATTCCATTTCCTCCTCAACGTGGTGTATGGCGGTGCCGGACAGATGGTCCGGATGCATGCGCAATGTACACTCCGAGGACACTGGGGGGTTACCAGTTCCACGGATCATCTGTTCGCCCTTTCTGGCGGCTCCAACAGTGAGACGGATCATCGTGCTTGGAAATGTTGGGATTTGCGCGCATCTCTGTAGCTTGTGGGCTGCGGCTTGGGCCCTCCTGTGGTTTTCTCACTTCATCCCTTCCCCCTAGGTAGCATTAGCCACAATAGAGCTGCGTTGGTCACAGTGCGCGAGGTATCCCCCATCGTTGTCTACCCTTGGCCTACCTTTTACAGTAAGTAGTAGCGGAAGTATTGTATTCCATCCAAAAACTTGAGAACGAGATCTCACCATAAATACATGTCTATGTTGAGATTCCTGAACAAAAAAATCGTCTTTAGGAAACGGTTCCAGTGTGTGTGTGTGTGTGTGTGTGTGTGTGTGTGTGTGTGTGTGTGTGTGTGTGTGTGTGTGTGTGTGTGTGTGTGTGTGTGTGTGTGTGTGTGTGTGTGTGTGTGTGTGTGTGTGTGTGTGTGTGTGTGTGTGTGTGTGTGTGTGTGTGTGTGTGTGTGTGTGTGTGTGTGTGTGTGTGTGTGTGTGTGTGTGTGTGTGTGTGTGTGTGTGTGTGTGTGTGTGTGTGTGTGTGTGTGTGTGTGTGTGTGTGTGTGTGTGTGTGTGTGTGTGTGTGTGTGTGTGTGTGTGTGTGTGTGTGTGTGTGTGTGTGTGTGTGTGTGTGTGTGTGTGTGTGTGTGTGTGTGTGTGTGTGTGTGTGTGTGTGTGTGTGTGTGTGTGTGTGTGTGTGTGTGTGTGTGTGTGTGTGTGTGTGTGTGTGTGTGTGTGTGTGTGTGTGTGTGTGTGTGTGTGTGTGTGTGTGTGTGTGTGTGTGTGTGTGTGTGTGTGTGTGTGTGTGTGTGTGTGTGTGTGTGTGTGTGTGTGTGTGTGTGTGTGTGTGTGTGTGTGTGTGTGTGTGTGTGTGTGTGTGTGTGTGTGTGTGTGTGTGTGTGTGTGTGTGTGTGTGTGTGTGTGTGTGTGTGTGTGTGTGTGTGTGTGTGTGTGTGTGTGTGTGTGTGTGTGTGTGTGTGTGTGTGTGTGTGTGTGTGTGTGTGTGTGTGTGTGTGTGTGTGTGTGTGTGTGTGTGTGTGTGTGTGTGTGTGTGTGTGTGTGTGTGTGTGTGTGTGTGTGTGTGTGTGTGTGTGTGTGTGTGTGTGTGTGTGTGTGTGTGTGTGTGTGTGTGTGTGTGTGTGTGTGTGTGTGTGTGTGTGTGTGTGTGTGTGTGTGTGTGTGTGTGTGTGTGTGTGTGTGTGTGTGTGTGTGTGTGTGTGTGTGTGTGTGTGTGTGTGTGTGTGTGTGTGTGTGTGTGTGTGTGTGTGTGTGTGTGTGTGTGTGTGTGTGTGTGTGTGTGTGTGTGTGTGTGTGTGTGTGTGTGTGTGTGTGTGTGTGTGTGTGTGTGTGTGTGTGTGTGTGTGTGTGTGTGTGTGTGTGTGTGTGTGTGTGTGTGTGTGTGTGTGTGTGTGTGTGTGTGTGTGTGTGTGTGTGTGTGTGTGTGTGTGTGTGTGTGTGTGTGTGTGTGTGTGTGTGTGTGTGTGTGTGTGTGTGTGTGTGTGTGTGTGTGTGTGTGTGTGTGTGTGTGTGTGTGTGTGTGTGTGTGTGTGTGTGTGTGTGTGTGTGTGTGTGTGTGTGTGTGTGTGTGTGTGTGTGTGTGTGTGTGTGTGTGTGTGTGTGTGTGTGTGTGTGTGTGTGTGTGTGTGTGTGTGTGTGTGTGTGTGTGTGTGTGTGTGTGTGTGTGTGTGTGTGTGTGTGTGTGTGTGTGTGTGTGTGTGTGTGTGTGTGTGTGTGTGTGTGTGTGTGTGTGTGTGTGTGTGTGTGTGTGTGTGTGTGTGTGTGTGTGTGTGTGTGTGTGTGTGTGTGTGTGTGTGTGTGTGTGTGTGTGTGTGTGTGTGTGTGTGTGTGTGTGTGTGTGTGTGTGTGTGTGTGTGTGTGTGTGTGTGTGTGTGTGTGTGTGTGTGTGTGTGTGTGTGTGTGTGTGTGTGTGTGTGTGTGTGTGTGTGTGTGTGTGTGTGTGTGTGTGTGTGTGTGTGTGTGTGTGTGTGTGTGTGTGTGTGTGTGTGTGTGTGTGTGTGTGTGTGTGTGTGTGTGTGTGTGTGTGTGTGTGTGTGTGTGTGTGTGTGTGTGTGTGTGTGTGTGTGTGTGTGTGTGTGTGTGTGTGTGTGTGTGTGTGTGTGTGTGTGTGTGTGTGTGTGTGTGTGTGTGTGTGTGTGTGTGTGTGTGTGTGTGTGTGTGTGTGTGTGTGTGTGTGTGTGTGTGTGTGTGTGTGTGTGTGTGTGTGTGTGTGTGTGTGTGTGTGTGTGTGTGTGTGTGTGTGTGTGTGTGTGTGTGTGTGTGTGTGTGTGTGTGTGTGTGTGTGTGTGTGTGTGTGTGTGTGTGTGTGTGTGTGTGTGTGTGTGTGTGTGTGTGTGTGTGTGTGTGTGGTGCGCGCTGTCAGTTAATCTTCCAAGGATGCGACCCAAAGAATTAAAAAAGAATGCCCCAATCGCAAATTACCATTTACGTGGACAAGTCTTCGAAACTTTTTATTTTATCGAAAATGGTCATAGCCAGTTTGATTAATGAGCCATATGTTAAAGATATTTTTATGACAAATGAAATGTATTACTTGAATTTTCTGGGACTATACTGTGGAGTCTTCTTCTTTCTGAATGAATTTTGCATAACTCGTAAACCGTAAGAGATAGGCGAAATCTTTATTGTTTTATCTTTATGTAATACATAATACATTACTCCCCTGTGCCTGTCGGGGAGCAGACGAACCTATGTACCGGACAGAGTGAAGACCTAGAAGCGGGTGGTCAGCCCAGCACTAGGTATAAGAGTGAGGAAGTGGGTAATAGGAAATGCAGGCGAAACGTACGAATGAAAAGGTGATGATAGAGCAGTTGGAGGAATGAGTGGCGGGGGAAAGCGGAAAACCCGGAGAAAATCAGCCCAGACGCCGTTTTCTCCACCACAAATACCACAGTGGATCCACGAACGGCCTAACCGCTTGGCCCACTTTTCTGGTTTTAACTTGATATTTAAGTTCTGTAGATATATTCAAAAGATACAATACGAAGATTTTAAAGAAGCCCCCCTCATCACAAGCTATCCTTTACGTGGAAACAATATCGATGTTTATTTTCTCAAAAATAAGTAACGGTTTTCATTAAAATTATCTTTAAGATGATAACTTGAAACATACAAGTTTAGCTGTCGCAACATTTGATGGCGGGTGACTCGATAGACTTGACATGCCTTGCGGTGTTGTATAGTTAAACAGGCTGTCAAATCACGCTGTAAAGTCAATGATATGAGTATCATCTGCACCCACAAAATTTATTTACCCAACAGGAGAAAGAATAGTTAATAGTCCACTACCAGCGGCCATTAAATGTTGTGGCTGCCATTACAACTTCAATTTTCTGTAAACAGTCTATGAATTCCTTTTCATCCGAAAAGGACTTAATCTATTTATGTTTAACGGATTGACTATAAGAAATAAATAGATAAAAAGCCTACTGCACAAAAGTGTAGATCTCTTTGAAATAAAAAATAATTTTTTGTGGCTGCAGCCCTTTCCGAGATATCTCTTATTATTGGTTGAATTTGTCAATATCTCTTCAATTTAAAGTGGGTCCGCTGTTCAGTTGTTTTTCGCAATGCCGTAGATAGAGTATGGAATTGCAAGGCTAGTTTTTGGCCGCTAGCTTTTAAACATCTGACTATCGATTCGGTTTCCCCTATCCCCATTGCAGCTACAACGAAATGTGTAATGGAACTATTCATAGGAATAGTTTGTGCAGGCTAAATAAAAATAAATGCTAAGAGGTTAGAGAAAGTCACATGAACGTAACACATCATATTTGTTAAAATGTTCATGAAAAATCCTCAAATACTGTAAAATAGGTATATGGTTTAACTTTTCTGATATCCATTTCTATCTTGTTTTATTTATTACTTGCAGCCAACCCTAGTTTAAAATAGTGATTCAGACAGCTGGGTTGTTTACATGATGTGTAAAAACCAGATCAGTATTGTGTGATTTGAGAGCCATTTTGGCAAACATAGAGATAAAGTTAAGCGGATGGCAGGATAAACATTTGTGTAGTTGTTAATACAAAATGGATGTCTATTGGAATTTGATAAGTTACGTACCAGGCTTTTCTGCTAGCCATCTAAGCAATATTACGGAAAGACTAAGTGGCGAAATTTGCCCAAAAATTAGATTTTAGCTAATTTAATTTTACGCATGTTTTATTATTTAAGGCATAATACATTTTAAATATTTTGTTACAAAAATGACAACTAAGTCCACTTACTTTTTCTGTCACTTCGTTTTCTTCTAAGCTGAAACACAAAATGACAACCTCTTTTACCGTTAACACAGTCTACAGTTATTCGTGACCTTGCAACTCACAGCTGTTCTGTCTCTCGTAATCTTTACACATATTTTTCTGCTTTTCAGTTCTCTCTCTCTCTCTCTCTCTCTCTCTCTCTCTCTCTCTCTCTCTGTAACACTCACTAAAACTGGATCTCGCGGCAAATAACTCCGATGCGATGACTACAACCGTCTCCGACAACACACACATCCGTTTCTCTCAACGACGACTGTACACACACGCGCGCACGCACACACCCGCACGCACATACACAGACACAATACATACACCCTGCTAACAGCTGTCACAAAAACTAGAACTCGGTGCGGCGACCCATGTCTACAACTACTCGCCTTTCTCGTTGTCTCACCTTCTTAAATAGCGAGTATGACGTAGCACGGATTTTTCTCGAAAATTCACCTTTCCTCGAACTTTCTGTAAACAGGCCCGCAGCCAGAAGACTAGCGAACGTTCTCGAAACGATTTGTTCTGCCGTGCTCATTGCTGTCAGTCACGTATTGGCACGCAGAGGCGCAAGGCAGCCTCATCTTGAGCGCCTATGACGCACGCAGCCGCCAAGTGGTGTTAGGTAGCTTGACACTGAGCGTCCTTTGTTGTGCGCCCGCCTCCTGGCAGTTGTCAATATTTTTAAAAATTGTAATGTATCTGCCATTTTTTACTGTTAATTCTGCATAGTTTAATACAAAACAGAATCGTAACTCCTATACACTTTGCAGTAGAGAGATAAACTTTAGCCCATCTTTTAGGGGAAGTTTTGCTTTACAAATTGGTATGCTGTTAAGTATGGAGGCTTCTATGTAATCAATCCATGTGGTTTCTTTCTTTCCATTTTTGTATTGAACAACGTTGTCTGTGAATTTTCTGGTTGAAATGATATTTTTTCTCAGAAACTATTTGAAGTTACTAAATTAAATTTTAGGGTAATAAAACTAACCCGTAAGTTATATTTTATGATAGTAAAACTAACCTCTAAATGTGTTATGAATCTGCTTTAGTGTCAATAACATGGCTGGTTATGTTTTAAAGAAATAACTGCTGATAAACTATAATCCCAAGATGACATACGAGTAATTAAGAAAAATAGTTATATATTTCTTAATAAACTAACTTATTCACTAAAATTACATCAGTTTACCTAGATAGCATACATCTACATTGTGTAACAATATCAATCTGGTATGTTAAATATATTTTAAGATAATGGGCCATGAATTTTGCAGACTTAACATTGGTGAAATAGAGCTTTTACATTCCGCTTGAATATAAAATGTGATAACTAGAATAAAACATTTGATTTTAAAAGCAGGTAAAGGTTATGGTGTTTATGAAAACATTCAAGAAAATGTACTAACACCATTAATTATATTTCACAGGTGGGATGATATGATTTATGTACCTATAGGTGGAGCCGGATTATACTCGTAACTTCCCTCAACACTGAAACCTTTGAGCTTTATTGTATTATTCTCTTGTCTTTATAGTTTTAGATAAATATACCTGTTTCGTTTATTAGGATTAGTAGACTTTAACCAAATTATTTGTAGGAATATCTTCCTCTGGGTTTAAATACCCAGTAGATTGTATCTTTTCCTAACCTAAAGCTTTACATTTAAAGATTATATGAGAAGCTGTTTCGTCTTCTTCATTGTATAATCTACTTACTGGTTCTTGTTTATTAAGTGCCAGATGGGAAAATAATAATTACAAATCCATGGCTAATTTTATACCTATGTATGTGTTGAAGGGTTCATGTACTGAGCGTTCCAATACTTGGCAAAGGTAGAAAGTGCTCGGTCCCAAAAAGGTTATTGCATCGTTAATAGTGTTTAAAATGGGATTGGTTCCATTATTTGAACTTTCGCTTTTATTACGAAATTGCAGAAGGAAAATAAGCGTTGATGCCCATTCAGGCGTAATTTCTAGTTTTAGGACATTAGAACGAATGCATTTTGTCACGGAATTCACGTTTATGTTCAACTGTCGTAATAATTTGTAAATAGAGGCGTTGTAGAATCCAAAAAAGGAGTTTTGCGGTTTTATAACACGCTAATAACACGTTGGGAAAGACATGCAGAGTTAGCTACTGGATCATACCAGACATTTAATTTCTATGAAGTGCAAAAATACGGGAGAATAGCTTTCCTATTGCTCAAAATTGTGTACACCTTTATTTTCCACATCACAGCGTGAAACCAACACATCTGAAGAGCGAGCAAGTTAACTGAGGCAGCAACGCAACAATAATGGCATCCAACTGAGCTTTGATTCAAACTCTTACAAATGAAGAGTTGTGGAGAAAAGCTTGATGTGATACGTTCACATGGGTTTTTCTACCCACTCTTCTGCAAGCTATTACTCTTCAATTTGATTCATGTTAACTAAGATATCAGAACTAGTGTTAATAAACATTTTGTTATAGGTACATACAGATGGAATAGAGTAGACTGAAGATAATCGTTTGAAAGCGGATCGCTATGTGATACCACAGAAACTCTATCTATTTGCATGGCCAGGAGAAAAAAAAGAACAGCGACTAAACAACGAAAAAAAGTTTAAGTATTTGACAATTCAAACAAATAATAAATAATGTCTCAGAAGTAGTTAATGCCTCAAAAATGAATTGCCATAATCGTATGTTTTAATGAGATCTACATCCTTTGTGTAGCACAGGTTATTGCCAGAAAATTCATGATGTACGGTGGTTTTAACGAGCTCAACATTGTACTTGTAGTACGCTTGTGTCTATCGTTCAAGATTTCCTTGTTATATAAAATTATATGACATTCACTAAAATAAAGGAAACCTGACAGGTTATTTAAAGAAAATTCAAGCTGTACAAAGAACTACCATATAGAAAGAAGTTAAGCGAAGATTTGGAGTTATTATTTATTATTACATAAAGTACTTACTATTGTAAGTCGCCCTTGGGGTACTTATCTCTGATGTGAGATTTCCTTTTGGTCTACCGGGCAAGTGCGAATCGATTGGGGAATTTAGTGTCATACTGGCAACTTGGGCATGGTAGCTTAGTGGTTAAAACAACCGCTCGATGCGGAATATCCCTGGTTCAAGTCCCAGCTATGGCATTGAATTTTTCAGTTCTGATTCCACCTCTTGAAAAGATTTGGAAATTAGCTTAAATATTTAAATAATAAACTAAGTAAAAAGTTATCTTCAAAACTATAGAAAGTTTGTCCTAATCTTGTATAGCGACCATCTAAACGCAAACTATTCGAAGTTAAAGTAAGGAGGCCCCTTTGTAAAATTAAAAGTCTGATGTGTTAAACTCACATGACTTTCTCTACTCTCGTACTAACTATTCTTACAAACTCTTATCCCTATATCTTCTTCATGATAGTTAAGATTAACATTTGCAGAAATTAACTTATTGCTGATTTTCTTGTAGGTGCAAAGGGAATATGGGAATACAGTAGGCTTCGAGCGACTATCAAATATTTTAAAGCGTTAAAATTCCGTTCTCTTTGTACGGCCAAGAGATAAAAAAGAGAAGTGAGTGAGTGTGTAGGGTTTTTAAGGGATCGTCAACAACTAGGTCATTAGGGCCCGTAAAAAGCGTTTTTTGTTATTAAGTGTGTTTAGTTTTTTGGAACCATATGGACCATCTTTCAGCGAGGTTTATCATCCCACGATGGTACCTATCTCTGGTTTTTGTTGCGAAAAATTCGGTGAGACCCACTTGCACTGCTTCAATGTTGTCAAAATTTCTTCCACGTAGAAAATGGGCCATGGATCGAAAAAGATGATAATCTGATGGTGTGAGATCAGGGCTGTATACTGAGTGTGCTAGCAGTTCGATTCCTCCCAATTCCTGAATTTTTTCCTTGGTTGTCCGCGCAGCATGGGGTGCTGCATTGTCCTGTTGCAACATAACTCTATTTCGGTTAACTAATGCTGGGATCTCCGTCTCAAAATTTCATGAACTCGTTCCAGTTGTTGAGAATAAAGATCCGCATTAATCGCCCGCCCATTTGGAACAAACTCCCAATGAATCACACCTTCAAAATTCCATCAGACACACAACATTACTTTGGGACCGAACCGATTTTTTTTAACGATGACTTTGGCAGATCGGCGAGGATCAAGTCACTGTTTCGAGACATCAGGGTTTCGTTAATGTACCCATTTTTCATCACGTGACAATTCTCCTGACAAACCTATCATCCATGGGGTTACGGATAAGCTGACGACAGATATCCACTCAGCGTTGAACGTGCTGAGGTGTCAGTTCATGAGGTACAGATCCACAGCTTCTGTATGATTTTCCAAGTGTCTTATTGTGGCGATGTATGGTATATTTTGATATACCAAGTTCTTCTGAAGGCCTGCGGGTACTTTTTTGCGGATTTTCTCGAAAACTTGAGGTGTATCCTCAATATTCCATACTTTAAGTCTTCCAGAACGTGGTAAATTTTTAGTGCTTTCGTCTCCATTGTTGAAACGTTGGAATCATCGTTATGTCACACGCTCACTAACGACACCTTCTCCTTCCAGTCACATATTCTTCGAGCTGCGGCAGCGGCTGTAAAATCTTGTTTCCAGTGGTGTAGTGGTGTATAACGCACTATCAAATGAGGTAACTCAACTGACGTATAATAGATTTGAACGTAGACTTTATGACAGATTATTAAACAATCCGTACTACTCTCTAGAAGAATATTTTGAAAATTCAACTCGGCTGTAAATACCACTGTTATTGTAACTTATCTTTGAAATGTACATTGCCATTCAACAAATGGATATATCCATATACGCTTCATACTTGGCTCTATAAGACAACTGATTGTACTAAAAGTAATAGTGAAAGTCATAGTGAATAGTGAATATCGGTAGCATTATTTTTATAACTGATATTTGTAAATATGTATGTATATATAATTTTGCTAGAATCTATTTGTTATATATAACATGTAAACTACACTGACGTTGTCTATTGCTGTAACAGGCCTAATGACAATAAAATCTATTATTATTATTATTATTATTATTATTATTATTATTATTATTATTATTATTATTATTATTATTATTATTATTATTATTATTATTATTATTATTATTGTTGTTATTGTTATTGTTATTGTTATTATTATTATTACTGTTACTATTATTGTTATTGTTGTTATTGTTGTTGTTATTGTTGTTGTTATTGTTGTTATTGTTGTTATTGTTGTTGTTATTGTTGTTGTTATTGTTGTTGTTATTGTTGTTGTTATTGTTATTATTATTGTTATTATTGTTATTATTATTATTATTATTATTATTATTATTATTATTATTATTATTATTATTATTATTATTATTATTATTATTATTATTATTATTATTATTATTATTATTATTATTATTATTATTATTATTATTATTATTATTTAGAAGTACTCTAGGTTCAAACTTTGTTATTTCCATTTTGTGATTATTTATTAACAACTGAAGACTGCTCGCAATGTGCGCAACACTAGCCATGGCAACCTGTAAATATCACAGTCAAACCAAAGAAACCCAATAAATTTTCCAAAACACCAAAATCAAAATACCGACATTACTTACGAGACAACCTAAAATATATATCAAACGATGACATGCAACGTAGTGTATTATGTCATAACTGCTGACCCCATTGAGGTCCCATTGTGAAATTATAGCTTCAAACAATAGCAAGCTGATATATAAGTTTCAATTAAAAAACACAATCGGTTGTTTTTTATCATTTTTATTTGTTGGGTTATAATGTAAATTTTAATTTAATTTTTTCCGGAAAATATCAAGAAACATGTCAGATTAAAGCCTATAAAATTATCTTTAAAATGACATGAAACATTTCTCTAGGTTTAATAGAACTGGAATTGTTAAATATATGATAGAACAGTGCAAAAAGAACTTATCGTTATTCCCAAATTTCAATAATTAATAACTGAAAAACAGAAAAAAAAAGATTCTGAAAGTATTTCTTTGCTTAAACATTTAGGGAGAATGATTCCTGAAAGTTTCATCAAAATTCAAGATGGTCAGGTTGAGATTAATTATTTTTTGGTTGGTTTGGTTTGAAATGACCCAAAAATAAGCTTTTTTACTCATTGACTGATATTGTCGCTGGTGTTTAAGTTTTGGTTTTAATAACAATGAAAGAATTCACATATAATTCTTACGAGTTCAATAACCCGGCTTCTTTTGAGATCAGCTTGTAACAATGCTACAAAATAAATATTATTGGCAGAGACAAAGAAAGCTGCCTGACAATGCAATCGGTGAGGCTACAATAAAAGGTTATCTCACAAGGTCACATTTCCGTGTTATCAAAGCCGACACAATAAACTTAAAGTACAAAGAACTTTGTGCCATTGTTGAACAGCTAGGCCATCGTAACAAATTTGATATAGTAACAGCACTCTGCACTCAAAGCAAAAGGTGAATGTAACCACTTTTTCAGTGAAAAGTCCCTACAATGTCTGTGGTTACAAGTATCAAATACTGACAGTGAGAGATTTTTTTCTACTTATAACTTGGTTGTTACAGACAGAAGGGCAACTATGCAAAATGCAAGTGTTACAGCTTGTATGTTTTAATTTTATGATCCTGATTGAAGGGCAATGGCTCTGATGTTTGATGCATGATATATGTATGTATGTTGTGATTCATGTCATGATGGTAATAAAATAAATGTTTTAATTTGGAGAAATTTTGAACAATAATGTTACAGTATCAGTACTTACCTATTAATTTTAATTTCAGTAATGTCTTTGTGTATTAATTTTTTCCGAAATTTTGTGCGAAATTAATACGAATTTTCAGTATAATATTCAACACAAAACACCACTAACTTAAATCATTAATGCGAAGTTTTCAAATAATTATCAACAAAAAATCTTGCCTTTGGTAATGACAAATAAACTGCTATCATCGAGAAAAAGAAGTTTCTCAGTAGTTTAATTAAAAATATCGGTTTTCTGATCCGTAATGTTAGCTATTTTCTCGCTTTATACAATGGAGGCGGTAGTTGGAAGAAGGGCATGTTGGTCGAAGTGCCCTTTTTCGGGAGTACGCAGCTTTTAAGACTTCGTATCTTTAAGTGTCAGGGCAGAAATTTTGAATGAATAAGTTTTACCAGTGTGTAGTGGCAGGGTTTAGAAGGCAGTAATCTATATTTTAGCAGTAGCATTGTAAAGCATGCTACTTTCCAGATGTTACATTGCTGTTGAGCTCTTTGGATGCTTGGATTGTTGCATATACTAATTATTTAGAATAAAATTGATACTATTAATACCAGTTCAGCTCATAAACGTGGTAGAAAAAGTTCTATTCACAAAAAAGATTGGAAACGTCGAACAGCAAAATTAGCAAGGCAATCTGGTCAAGTGTATACTAGCTCTTCTGAGAAAGACATAACAGGTAAATAATTTGCTGTTATTTTAGATTGCTGCTCATTAATATATGATAAATTTCCTGTTAAAGTCCAAGAGCAAATGTTTGAACATTTCCGGGGTTCGGAAAATAAACATACACTAGATACTATATTAGGAGTTTGAAAGTGCGAACACTTTAAAATACAGCAATATGTGATAATGAAGTACAAACCAAATAGAGCTTTGATGTGTACCCAGTCATACAAGGTACCTGTGGAAAACTGTTTTTGATTCTGAAAAGCTATATATGACTCGTCCACGCTCTCTACAGTGCCATTAAAAACTTTAAAAACTGTTCTCCCGGTTCCAATCAAAATAGTAAAAAAGAACGATCTTGAACATGTTTCTCAGTACCTGGATGAAGAAAGTGTTGCTGGGATTTCGGATTTGTTGGAGTACACTCACCAGGCATCGGCAAACATGTACTCAATGAGGTATCAGTATGACGTCTCTACATACAACCCGCAATGCACATGATGTAATGTAGAACAGGGGATGGCATTGACCTTCGTTCAGAGTCAGTGGTGGACTCACTCTGTACTCTATAGAGTACATTAAGGAATAGTACATATACTTGAATCCAGCTATTTTGATCTACGATACTTTAGATAGGCCTAGATATTTGAGCAATATATTTCAATTCACTTCTGTTTGCAATGTACCATGAAAATCTAGTGATGTATCACAAGTAGCCATTTTCAGTATAGCACGTAAATTATCATCTGTTAATCGCGATACAAGATTCTTTTAGATTCAGTTTCTTTTGTTCTACACATTTCTTAAATGCTTGAAATAATTCTACCCCTGTTGTATGTTCCCTAAGTGGAATGACTGCAAGCATATATTCTTGTATCGAGAGGTTGTAAGTAATGGTGCTTCATAATATTCATAAAGTTGAAGGGCTGTAAAACATAGCCCTAATATAATACCAATTGTGCTGTGTCAACGTTGTCAGTGCTTTCATCCAACGCGAGAGAAACGGCTATAAATTCATAGACCTCGGTTTGTAGTCTTTTTTCGGTTATTTCTGCTATTTTATGTATCCTTCCCTGTATGGTTCGTGGTGATAATGCAATATTACTAAAAATATCATATTGTTCAGGGAAAATTATGTTGGCAACTTTACTCTAAGTTTTTTTTATGAAATCTCCATCACTAAAACACCTCAGTGACTGAGCAATCTCCAAAGCAACAGCATAGCTGGCGTGAAGTTGTCTATCAGTTATAATATTTGAATTAATATTAGGTGTATTATCTGAATATTGCTCTTTGAGCTGTTGCTATTGGTTAGTCCGATCTAGACCTGAAAAAAATAAAATGAATAAAGGTCACTACGTCAGTGTTATGCTACTTTAAATCGTGGTGTAAATTTATGAATACATGCTTGTATAGTGATCTTATGACATGTATCACAATGCCGCTTGATGTTTCATTGATGACTGCCTTTTTGAACTTTAGAGCACAACAAACACCTTACGTTCCTTACATGATGAGAGAAGAAATCATCAAAGAAAGTGCTATTCTAGATATCAAATTTAATAGACCACGAATAATTAGATGCATTGTAATTCTACGAATATACTAAGACTATAAGTTAAATAAACTAATATCCTTCAACGTTATAAATAAAAAAAATTATCTTTAAATCTTAGTATTAGTCTTTGACAGACATGTTTAGAAGTGCAGGTAAATACGACAGGACAGTCCGCCCATGATCGGTGTGTATGCAGTGCCAGTTAAGGCTGCGAGAGAGGGGGAGCCAGAGTAAGCGCTGCCCCTGAATCGTCATAGTTGCGAGGCCTCATTGAGTACATGTTTGCCGATGCCTGCACTACACCTTCAATGGTACAGAAGATAATAAGCTTTATCCAGAGGAGAAACACGTCTTAGAATGTTCTACGGAAGAAGGGCACCAACGCATAACACCTCAAATGTTATGTTTCATGATTGTTAACTGAAAATATGCAAAAGAAATATTCAGGGAATTTTGTTTGAATTGTGGTAATAATAATAATAATAATAATAATAATAATAATAATAATAATAATAATAATAATAATAATAATAATGATAATAATGATAATAATGATAATAATGATGATGATGATGATAATAATAATAATGATAATAATGATGATAATAATGATGATGATGATGATAATAATGATGATGATAATAATAATAATAATAATAATAATAATAATAATAATAATAATAATAATAATAATAATAATAATAATAATAATAATAATAACGATGATGATGATAATGATGATGATGATAATAATGATGATGATAATGATGATGATAATAATAATAATAATAATAATAATAATAATAATAATAATAATAATAATAATAATAATAATATTTTATTCTTTTGTTTTCAACGAGTAAATGATAAAATAAATGTAGGAGCTATGTCAATATTTCAACTATTTTGTTCTCAAAATGGCAATTTTAGAGATATGCACTCCTTCCACCGACCGCCTCATTTTATATGTATAGTATGTGCTGCTCAGGAATTTGATGAGTCCATCCTCTCAAGTATGTTCCTTTATAACTTCAGTGTGTTCGTATTCAAGTACAAGGGCTTTGTAAATACTTTTTAATGTTTTAGTTTTTAATAATATGAAAGAAGAAAGTGTTTTATAGTCCCATGCCTCAGAACGAAGTGGGCTTTTCAAGTGGGAAGCCACTCAAGAGTACAAACAATATTCTCCGTCTGTAATATTTATTAATATAAATAATGCCGAGGAAATTTCAACCCAAATCAGAATCAATGGATTGGGAACACGCTGCGTTGATGATATTTAAGACGCACTAAAGGTTACCGTGACAATTAGCGGATTACTCTCGTTATATCCGACAACTGCTTTACACGCCATCTTCTAAAAACCTGATGTGTTGCACTCACATGACTTTCTCTACTCTTGTACTAACCATTCTTACAAACTCTTATTCCTATATCTTCTTCGTGTCAGTTGAACATTTGTACAAATTATCTTATTGTTTATTTCCTTGTAGGTGGAAGAGGAATATTGGAATACAGTAGGCTTGAGCGATAGTCAAATATTTTAAAGCTGTGAGATCGCGTTCTCTTTGCACGCTTAACATATAAAAAAATGAAAAGCGATGTTCCATTACACAAAAGTTTTAAGTTTTCCAAAACTCACATTAATAACGAGGAATATCTCCGAAATAGTTCACTCTACAAAAAATGTATTTAGACATAAACTGTGTTTTAGTGAGACCTACATAACTTGTACAGTAAGATTTTGTCTATCTCTTACGGTTTACGAGTTGTTCAAAAGCCATCCAGAGTAAACAGGACTACATAGGCTATAGCCGGAAAATTCAAGATATACATTTCATTTTCCATACAAATATCTTAAACATATGACATTTTAACCAAAAGCGTTGGAGCCAATTTCAAGAAAATCAAAATTTTTTAAAAATTTTCCATGTAAACGGTTGTTTAGGGTGGGGGTATTTTGTTCAAAATCTTCGTGTCACATCCTTCAAAGACATTAAACTTAAATACTAACTTTGGTTTTTAACCGACTTTTTGTTTTTGAGTTATGCTGTCCACAGACACACACACACACACACACACACACACACACACACACACACACACACACACACACACACACACACACACACACACACACAATGCTATTTTTTAGATTCAGGGAGTCTCAAAACATATATCTCCGGTGAAATATGGACATCGAATTTTTGGGTGGATTACAATCCTTGCCCTACTTACCAGTAGAGAAAGTAAAAAGCGTTATTTAACTATTGTTCTATTTATGGAAGCCCTGCCTACCTCGCACCTAGAATGTTTTAGTCGATGATTGACGGGAGTATAGATAACATCCTATATTTAGTGTGTTATTACTTTCAAGTAGATGCCTTACATTCTAATCATGTTAGTATTAATACCTGCTGTACGTTATCTTTTCTAGAGAGTGTAAATGTTTATCCAGCAGATGGTTTTCTTCCCAGGCCAGATGTTCAACAAAATATTCAGATTTATCACTCAAATACTCTCTTGGATCACTGCAAACTGAACATTCCCACATTGCGAAGCTGAATGGAAGTAGGTTAACCCGTTGTTAAAGACCATGTGACCCAATTCCTTGTGCATCATGAATATAACATAAGCATTTACGAAGCGGTGAAACGGCTAAATGACTGTACAAAAATGAATGTGCAGAATGGCCCGCCTCTACCAACTGCGAAGAAGGAGTCATTCTTTTGGTTTGCAATTATAATCTTTTAAAATGCTTGTAAGAAAAACAATTGAATACTTGCGGACAAAAAGTTGTAACGGGCAAAGCTGAACTTTTTCAGTAAAGGCAAAGAACAATTTTGGTCATATTTTATTGACACATGTTTTCAATTTTTATTCTGTGGAAAGCATAGTGCTTCTGTAACAATATAGAGATATGGAAAAACATTTAACATTGCTGACCTTTCAGCAATTTAACAAAATATTAATTTTTCCATGAAAAAAAGGTTGTAACAGTTATTTCCATTGTTAACGAACCTTTTAACAATTTTTGTGGTATCTTTCAGAACACTAGAAAAAGGCACCAATACCTAATAATAAGATAAACAAATACCAATACAGTTAGTTCTTGTCTTCCATGAACATGCACACACAAATCACTATTCTGCTTTCAAACGTTCATAGAATTGCCATTATGCCTTGCTTCTTTCCCACAGATACAATTTCTTGTCATAGAGGTGTGGCAGTACTGTCCAACGTTTTTATACACTCGGGCATATTTAGTTATGCCTAAGGAGGCACGGGCGCCATCACAACTACCCTTAGGGCAAGTACCTACACTTCTATTGAGAGGAAAAAGGAAAAGTACTGGCTAGGGAAGTAGTGAATGCAGCTTCAAGTGTACAAAAACATACTTCACGGGTACGTACTGGGAAGATATTCAGAAGGAAGTAGTTTTGTCTTGAAATTTAAATTAATCTTAGAAATCGTCGGAGTAAAAATTTGCTTATCAAGGGTGCCATGGGATCCGCGGCGACACTACTAGTGGGAAGTATTACAGTTTCTCCCTCGAGATGGTTTGGTGATGTTTTCAGAATGCCATGGCTGTAGAATATTATAACCTTTTAAGCCCTGTAGAACAGTAGACGAACCTGATGCTATCTTGAACCATACATAATCTGTCAGTTTGCATGAAACTGTTAGCAGAGACATGATTTTCGTATTGAAAATGTCAATTGTTTCACCATAACCTAAGATTCATGTGTGGTATAACAAAAGCTTACAACGTTTTTGCACACACCTCTTCACTTGGTATTGTTCCTGGTCTAGGTTTATTTCCCTGAGCTATATATGATTGTCCAGAATTCCTTTGGTGTTTCCTTCCATTCTTCTTCCATTTTGATATATTAACTTTTCGGTTTTTACCTTTATTTCTGTCACCACAAAGCTTTGGACTAATTTTCACACATCATGTGTCAGCCATTACAGTGAAACGTTACAACCTTTATGCTCCCGGACAACATTGTAACTACAAAATAAACCTGTCTGGGTGCCTCAGTTGGTTTAAACGCTGGCATACTGATCCCAAGGTCGTGGTTTCAAATCCGGCCCGGACCGATGGTTTTTAAGTGTGCTTAAAAACGATAGCTCCATGCCAGTATATTTACTGGCATGTAAAAGAACTCTTGCGGGACGAAGTTCCAGCACACCGGCGACGCTGATGTGGTCCTGGCAATTGACAGCGTCGTTAAACAGCAAAATATTTTTAACTGCAAAATATAGCTGGAAAATACCAGGTTAGCCAACTTATGTTCCATACGTATATTCATCAACGCTTTTACCACCTTTCTGCATGGAAACATGCCTTTGAGAAAAAATGTGGATTACAACCTTTTTCCCCACAGGTATTCAATTGTTCTAATATTCTGAACATTGTTATCAGAAATCATCATATTATATACACGAAATGCCAGTGGCGAAAAGTACAGCAGGGTGCTAGACAGCAGTGAGCTTGAAGATAAGTGTTATGATCATAATAATGATGATGATGATAATAATAATATAATAATAATAATAATAATAATAATAATAATAATAATAATAATAATAATAATAATAATAATAATAATAATAATAATAATAATAATAATAATAATAATAATAATAATAATAATAATAATAATAATAATAATAATAATAATAATAATAATAATAATAATAATAATAATAATAATAATAATAATAATAATAATAATAATAATAATAATAATAATAGCAACAGCAACAATAATAACAATAATAATAACAATAATTAATATTAATAATTAATAATATAATATAATAACTCTTTTATTATTACTTTGCATAGCGCTTATCAAAGGTAGAGGAAGTATTGCATTAGATTCAAACAAGATATTTTTTTTTACAAGAGACACGCTTTTGAGGCCCACTAAATCCTTTTTTTTATTATTATTATTATTATTATTATTATTATTATTATTATTATTATTATTATTATTATTATTATTATTATTATTATTATTATTGTTATTGTTATTGTTATTGTTATTGTTATTGTTATTGTTATTGTTATTGTTATTGTTATTGTTATTGTTATTGTTATTGTTATTGTTATTGTTATTGTTATTGTTATTGTTATTGTTATTATTGTTATTGTTATTGTTATTATTGTTATTATTGTTATTATTGTTATTATTGTTATTATTGTTATTATTATTGTTATTATTATTGTTATTATTATTGTTATTATTATTGTTATTATTATTGTTATTATTATTGTTATTATTATTGTTATTATTATTATTATTATTATCATTATTATTATTATTATTATTATTATTATTATTATTATTATTATTATTATTATTATTATTATTATTATTATTATTATTATTATTATTATTATTATTATTATTATTATTATTTACAACTGGAGATGGATATATGCAGACAAATATTTTTATCTGTAGTATACTGAAGGTTGAGAAAACATGGAACTGTCAACCAAACAAGTATATATGGTGTCCCAAAATTAGACCGACAAACTTTGCAGGCTGACAGAAAACATTATTTTAAACACTTTTTGTTAAGAAAGGTGTTTTGCTGCGGTGCTTCCTTTAAGCGCTAGGCGAGTTAATGTCATAGATTACTGCCTCCCACTCAGTTTAATTATTTATGGCAAAATCAACCATGCTAATTAGTATTGCATTTATCTTAGTAAGGTACGCAGTCTTAATCCAAGAAACAAACACAGAACACATAAACAAAACACAAATATCTCATTGTTTACAGTTAATCACAACTTTACTATTCAAAATAAATGTTGGAACGCACGCCCATTGCGATTAACACAAAGAGTGTATCGATGTGCCCTATTCCGCCGTACTCTCGCAAAGGCACCAGCCATTTCTCTGGTTTAAAAGTTTGTCGGTCTAATTTTCGTCTACCGACCTGTGGAAACCATGCACAGTTTGTCCAGATCGTCCTGACACTCTATATGCGCAAGAGGGGAGAAATTACAAGTACCTGGAGTGGGGGAACATGCGAGTAATGTCAGAACTCAGGCAGTCACATATACAAGCAGTGCATGTTTATTGTAAACAATTATTGCGTGGTTATCACAGCCAGAGCAAGTGGTACACTAATCCCCAACTGCTATTATGCAAGTGGGTAGGTCTCTGCTATTGCCCATTTATGATTCAAGAGTGGAGCAGAGTCGCGACTATCTGGATGGGCTGTTAAACCCATGGGTCAGAACAGGAGGTTGTCAAAACTCGAACGCGGGACTCCCGAATGCAAGCCTCATACTTTACCACGGAGTTATCCCACTCGCACGTGCCTTATGTAATATTTCCTCGAAAATTGCTTAGTTTGCACAGCCCTTAGCGAAAACAGCAGTATCCTCTGTCTCTTTTCGGTTATATAACCTGTATAATTTTAAAATAAGCTTTTAAAATTACAGTTATAAAAATAATGTGTATGTACTTAGTTGTCAGTTTCTTCTTCTTAATAGGCACTATAACTTCATTGACTGAATGTTTTGGCCTTCTCTACAATTTTCTTCCATTCAATGCGATCTTTTGTCAGGTTTACCCAATATCTTATCTTCATATTTTTTAAATCTTGGTGTATGTCGTCACTCCATCTGTTTTTAGTTCTGCCCCTTTTTTCTAGATTCGAGGGGCTTCTGTACGTTTGTTTAACTGTTATCTCATCTGACATTCTATACAAATGTCCGAACCATCTAAGTCTCTGTGCTGTAATAAAATTAATAATTGTTCGTTCTTTTTATTATTTTATTTAACTCTTCATTTCTCAGAGTCCTGCATTGTCCTCTGTCTTTAATTGGTTCAAAAATTCTTCTTAATATCTTTTTTCAAATATTGATAACTTTTGCTTTTGTGATTCTTTCAATAACCATGTTTTACAGCCATATGTAACTATAGGTTTTATGATTGTGTTATAAATTCTTAATTTTGCACTTATAGTTGTAAGTTTACTTTTGAATAAATTGTTATACATGAAATATGTTTTAGTACCGTGAATCACTCTCTTTCACCTCTTTCTCTATGGAGTTATCATTATTTATTACAGACCCGATGTATTTAAATGATTTTACAGCTTTTATTACGTTGTTGTTTATTATTAAATCTTCCAACTTATTTGGTCCTTTAGAACATTTTAGAAATTTTGTTTTTTCCATGTTTATCAAGAGTCCGAACTAGACAGACTCTTCCTTTAAATTGTGAAATTGCTGCCTTTTTTGTTCTAGCAATAATAAGAATATCATCTGCATAAGCTATACATTGTTTTGACCTGTATACAATGTTACCTCTCAAATATAGTTTATTCAAAACTGAATCCATTACAATATTAAATAGTGTGGCAGACAAAGGATCTCCTTGTTTCACACCCGTTACAACATTGAATTGTTCACTTAGGTGATTATTTATTTTCACTCTTGCAACATTATTACCTAAAGTTATTGCAATTAATCTTATTAGCTTTCCAGACACTCTATACATTTTTAAACAATCTAATACTTTACTTCTGTTAACCTTGTCAAAAGCTTGTGTATAATCTACAAATATGTTAAATATGGTGATGTTATACTCATAACATTTTTCAATTATTTGTCTCACCATAAATATATTATCAATTGTTGACCGACCTGGTCTAAAACCTACCTGACAGTCATTTAATTTGTTTTCAATAATTTCTGTTGTCAGTTTCAGTTTGCGCAAAAAGAATATAATGACGTCGACAATAACTATGAAGGAAGGGCGTAAGAATTGCTCGTTACCCGCGTGTCAGGTGTTCTGTGAATTCACGAGACCTTCCTAGGACCTAGAGGACTTCGAGACATCAACTGACGCACTTAATGTTGAATAACCGGACTCCATTCTTCAGAACTGTAACTGGTTCCACAAGGATAGCCAGGAAAATCTTGGTTCCTGCTACCAGGTGGCAATGAAGTGCATTTACTGCACTACACTTCCAAGGATTACGTTAATTGATCAACAGCATAACCAAGGTGATTGTTGCAGAACTAGTTAAGGGTGAATCTATTCTGGTACAATACGTACAAAACCATTTATAACGATTTTATAGGTTTATTCTCTTATATTTTCACTAGCACAAGTGTATACCTAGTAATAACTTTATCTTATTTTCACTTTTTTCACTCTTTATCTGAAATAGAGGAAGTATTGAATTAGGTCTGAGATTCCAATACCAAAATGTTACACAAGAAATAAAAGAGGTATCGTGATAAAAAGAGAAAGAAAGAACGAAAGAAAGAAGGAAGGAAGAATAAAATAATGAAAGAAAGGAGGAAATGAGGAAGGAAGGAAAGAAACAGGGAGAAGGAAGGAAGGAGGAAGGGAGCGCGGGCAGGAAGGAATGAGGAAAAGAAGGAGGGGAGGAAGGAAGAAATGAGGGAGGAAAAGAAGAAATAGAGAGAAAGAAAGAGAGAGCAAGAAGGAAGGAAAGAAAGAAAGAAAGAGAGCGAGAGAAAGATAAAAAGAAAGAGAGAGAAGAAAGAAGGAAAGAAGAAATAGATGGAAAGAAAGAGTGAAGACCTGAAAGCGGGGTGGTCAGCCAAGCACCAGGTATGTGAGTGAGGAAGAGGATGATGTGGAATGCAGGCGAAATCGATGAATGGAAAGGTGATGGAGAAATTGGTGGAATGAGTGGCGCGGGAAACCAAAGAACCCGGAGAAAACCCGCCCAGACGCCGCTTTGTCCATTACCAATACCACATGCGGGTCCGCGGGATTGAACCCGGGCCGCCTAGGTGGTAGGTGAACGCTCTAAACACTCGGTCACGGCGCCGCATTTATATTTTCTTAAAAATAACTATTTCAGTTTTTATTAAAGTATTATGTATTTGAATGTCATAAGCTTTCGTAATAATAGTTTGTAAAACCTATATATAATCTGATGTTACATTCACAGACCCACTATCCTTTATTTTTGTATAGCTTTTACAAACTGTTCTTGCAAAAAGCTTACTTTTTTATCTGCTACACGTTAATCGAGATATACGTTGCTTGTAGGTGATAGTGGAAACCAAATTGATAACTGATGTCACAGGAAAACTTATTTAAAATAAATCGTGCGTTTTAAGGATGTCTTACATTTTTTATGCAATGCGTATTGTCTATATTTTAACGTTTACAGTCACACGAGGTTCCTTCCCAATGACATGGACGTCACAGGCTATTCCCACAAAATTCAAGATACATGTATATTTTATTTATCATCTAAATATCTTAAATGAGTGCTATTTTTTATCAAAATCGTTAAGAGTCATTTTTGAGAAAACCGAAAACTTAGAAAAGTGCTCCACATAAGGAGTAGTTTGGGATGGGGGATATTCTTAACACCTTCGTGTGGCATCTTTGGAAGATATGAACTTAAATATCAAATCTAGTATTTCTCCGACTTTTCATTTTTGAGTTAGGCACGCACGCGGACACATGCAGACACACGTGCGCGAACCTTTTTCTTAATTTTTTATTCAGGCTGCCTCAAAATCTTCATCAAATTTTTTGGGTGGAATGCAATACATTCTGTTCAAACCACGTGCGTGAAAGCGTAGTGAAAACGATTTTTGGGTATTCAGGTGGCCCTCAAAACCTGCATTTTCCCTAAAATCTAGATATTGAATTTTTAGGTGGAATGGAGTACCTTCTTTGCCTACTTGATACGTGGTACAGAAGTAAAACCAGCTTTTTTTCTGGTTTCGGGGGGCCTCAAAACGTGCTTCCGGTAAAATCTCGGTATCGAATGTTTGGGTCAAATAATACTTCCTCTGCTTACTGAAGTACGCATTACAGAACAGGAATAGGAAAGACACGGAGGGGGTTCGGCACTGAAGCCAGGTATATTGTACCTATGTACCTATGTACCCAAGGTGGCACCCCTGGGAGGAAGGATGAGGTGAGGGGAGACACTGGGCGGCAGAAGTCAGACTTATTGTACCTATGCACCAAGGGGGCACCCCTGGGAGGAAGGATGAGGTGAGAGAGACACCGGGCGGCAGAAGCCAGGCTTATTGTATCTATCCACCAAGGGGGCACCCCTGGGAGGAAGGATGAGGTGAGGGGAGACACTGGGCGGCAGAAGTCAGACTTATTGTACCTATGTACCCAAGGTGGCACCCCTGGGAGGAAGGATGAGGTGAGAGAGACACCGGGCGGCAGAAGCCAGGCTTATTGTATCTATCCACCAAGGGGGCACCCCTGGGAGGAAGGATGAGGTGAGGGGAGACACTGGGCGGCAGAAGTCAGGCTTATTGTACCTATGCACTAAGGGGGCACCCCTGGGAGGAAGGATGAGGTGAGAGAGATACCGGGCGGCAGAAGCCAGGCTTATTGTACCTATGCACCAAGGGGGCACCCCTGGGAGGAAGGATGAGGTGAGAGGAGACACTGGGCGGCAGAAGTCAGGCTTATTGTACCTATGCACCAAGGGGGCACCCCTGGGAGGAAGGATGAGGTGAGAGGAGACACTGGGCGGCAGAAGTCAGGTTTATTGTACCTATGCCCCACCCCTGGGAGGAAGGATGAGGTGAGGGGAGACACCGGGCGGCAGAAGCCAGGCTTTATTGACAGCCACAGACGTCACCGCTCGGTACGCAGTACAGAAAGTAATGAGCGATAGAGGATAAACAGTAATGTGAACTTAACATAGATCTTTTTATGCATTTCCCTAGATTGGCGAGCTGGCACGCAAATCCTCTTACCACAACCATAATTTCCACCCATACAGTTGTGGTTTTGATGGATTTTAAACATAGCGAATTTAAATGTGCAATTCATTCGTATGTACTTATTTTGCCAAATTAATTTTAAAAAAAACTGTTTTTTTTTTTTCTCTCAAGTCTACAACGCTGTGTTGCTTTAGAGGAGAACATAACTATTATTTCTGTGATGCATCACTCCCACGCTTTATACATGCCTTAGCAGAACTAATATGAGAATTCTTCATAAATAAAATGGGTGAACATACAAATGACCTCAAATTACAAATAATTACCACAACTATAATTAATACAGTGCCAAGGGCAATATAATGGTCCGCCAAGGTCTGCATGAAAGAGCAAAAAAGAACTAGAAAAGAAATAAAGAGTGAGAACATACTTTGCATGTAAACATGTTTTTAATAACACAGGCAAATTGGTATAATGGATGTCTTTGAGTGGTTTAATAATAAAATACTGTGAATTGCAACTCCTCCATTAACTGGTATTTGTAACTTCATTGGAGAAACTGAGTATACAGTTTACCTTAATCTGGATAAAACACCTAACTGGAGCATTTCTTATAACTATTTTATGCAAAAAGAATTCAGATTATGTATTGTGGTTAGATGCTATGAAAATATTTCACTTATATTTCTATGCGTAAACATAAGTCTTAAAAGACCGAAGGTTCTTTCACCAAATATACTCGTACTATTAAACACATGAATTCTAGAAGTTATTTAAAAACTATAAAATTGTTTCCTTCCATTAGTTCTTAAATTGTAACATTATAAGTAAGAAATGTTATTATTTGTCTTCAGCTCCAATTTGCTTGATGCAATCTTAGAAGTGAACTGAAACGTTTAACTAACTGCTGCTTATTATAGGCACTTACGTAACCAAGAACTACGTAAAAACCAGCTTCTGCAAATAAACGGAAAGGAAAAATAATCGCTTGCATCACTTTCTCAATTACACTTTAATAGCAATATGATAAAAAATCTAATGTGTTGCACTCGCATGAGTTTCTCTACTCTTGTACTAACCATTCTTACAAACTCTTATTCCTATGTCTTCTTCGTGTTAGTTGAGATAAACATTTGTATAAATTATCTTATTGCTTATTTCCCTGTAGGGAATGTTGGAATACGGTAGGCTTTGTGCGATAGTCAAATGTTTTAAAGCTTTGAGATTCCGTTCTCTTTGCACACTGAACATATAAAAAAGCGAACAACGACGTTCCATTTCACGAAAGTTTTAAGTTTTTCTATACTCACACACATAACAAGGAATATCTCCGAGATGGTTCACCCTACAAGAAAATTTATTCGGACATAAATAATTGTGTATTCTAGCAAGATCTACATTTTTGTATACTATGATTTGGTCTATAACGGTTTACCAGTTATGCAAAAGTCGTCCGGAGTAAATACGACTCCAGGTGCTATAGCTAGAAAATTCAAAATATATATTTCATTTGTCATAAAAATATCTCAAACATATGATACTTTAATCAAAACCTTTAGAGCCATTTTCAAGAATATCAAAGTTTTCGAACGATTTTCCATGTAAAGGATAGTTTAAGGTGGGGCTATTTTCTTCAAAATCTTCGTGTCGTATCCTTGAAAGACATTAAACTTAAATGCCGATTTTGGATTTTAACAGACTTTTCGTTTTTGAGTTATGTTATCCACAGACTGATAGACACAGACTGACAGACTGTTACACATACACATGGACCTTTTTCTAAATTTTTTTTTAATTCAGGGGTCCTCAAAACATATATTTCCGGCGAAATCCCCACATCGGATTTTTGGGTGGAACACAATACTTCCCCTACTTACCAGTAGAGAAAGTACATCGAGAAGATCACAGTTTTAAAAAATATCAAATTATTCTTAAATTCACACGGCCCTCACTTGTCGTTTTTCTACGAACTATTATTTCAAAAACGTATTCTTCTCTCTGCTTCTGTTAACACAGTTACGAGAGCGCGGCGCAGAACAAAGGAATGTCGGGGCTAAGCTACTCCATACCACATACCAAACCGGCGAGCAAACAAAATCGTAGAACAAGATCAGCTTGCCTCACGTGATTGTGTATACGTGACTAACTACAATCGAGCGGCAGAACCAAAAGGGGTCGTCTCCAGAGCCTTCGAGAAAGATCTAGCTACGTCATCGCCGGTGGGTTTGAAAAAATTCTAGAAAGGACCTGTGACATCATCCCCGTTATATAAAGAGATTGAGGAAACAGCAAAGTGACACTTACAGACGAGACCCCGTCAGTGTGTCAGTGAATGATAGACAGCTGTGCCTGTGTCGTCGCGTCGTGAAGAAGATTGTGTTGACGACGAGAAGAGAACTGTGTATGTGCCAAAAGTTTAAAAGACAATAAAGCGTTAGAAAAGTAACTGGACTGATTTTCTCCTTTCGTCACAGTACGATAAACATTTACTTATGTCGTTGTAGGTATAAGAGGAGTATAATAAGCTACGCCGATAGTCAAAACTTTTCAAAGACGTCGCATTGACACACTCACACACATACATACTCGCGCACACACACACACACACACACACACACACACACACACACACACACACACACACACACACACACACGGACCATTTTCTAAAAATGATTTTTGTGGTTCACGGTGCCTCAAAATATACAATTCCGGTAAAACCTCGTTGTCGAATTTGAGAGTGAATAGGATACTTCCTCTACCTAACTGTAAGCACATTGAGAAATTAAAAATTAATAATATAGAAACCAAAACGTATTGTGACGCCGGGCGCAGCGCACAACAAAGGACGGTCGGGGCTAAGCCACTTCAAACCATATACCAAGCCGGCGAGCAAACAAAGGCCTCGCGCGACTGTTTGTGTATACGTGACAAACAACGAGCGCGGCGCTTAACAAAGGATAGCTGAAACCTTCGAGAGGCATTCGGCGGCCGGCGTGTTTGTAGAAGTCGACAAAGGTCCAGTGAGCGAGTAAGTGAGTGTATATGGCTTAAGGACCCGTCGATAACTAGAACATTAAGGTCCGAAAAAGATCCATGTTACGTCATCCTCGCTATATAAGGAGGCGAGGAAACAGCAGAGGAGTGATTTACAAACATGATCGGTTACTGTGTCAGTGAGTGCGGGACAGCTGTGTGTGTGTGTGTGTGTGTGTGTGTGTGTGTGTGTGTGTGTGTGTGTGTGTGTGTGTGTGTGTGTGTGTGTGTGTGTGTGTGTGTGGTACTGTCGTGAAAAGCACATCACATCCAAGTGAAGAAATTAACGAGCGTTGTGTGATTGTATCGTCGGAGTTTGTGTATGAAAGACAAAGAAGGTGAAGAAAAAAAGTAAAAAGACTGAGTTAAAGTTACGAGAAGTAAACAGTTGTTTGCTGTAATATTATGAAAGACCGTAAACTGTGTTAACGTGGGGGAGAGAACTGTGTATTGTGCATTCAGTAAGAAGAAAATCAAAGCGTAAGAAAAGTAACTGATTTCGTAGTTTTGTCAAATGGTGTCAGAAGTGGGATTCGTCGAATTGTCAAATTGTTATAGTATGTTGATCTAACGTTTAAAAATACCCATAGACTTTACAAAGCACACTAACACTAAAAATACGGCTACCTTAAAGTAAGCCATTAGTAAAGTTGATTAAAAGACCAAAAGAGTGATGTTTGTAAACGTTTTACTTACTGCCAGTTTCATACTGCGTTTTAGTTTTCTGAATTACTCTAATATTAGTAGTGTAATGCCACAATTTGAAACATTCTCCTGTTAATGGTTGACATTTTAAATAGTTTTTTCTTCTTCTTCTTCTTTTTTTTTTTTTCTTTTCTCTCTCTCTACTACATATTTATTGACATCTGTGTTAAAAATAATCCTTGCTATGGATATTTATACTAAACTAAAACGTATTTCTTTCGTGTAAATCAAAAACTGGCCGAGTAATTAATGTGTTCAATACCAATCAACTTTGCAAATGAAATGGTTATACTGGCTGGCATTTGATATTTTATATTTCTTTAACCTTAAAATGGGGATGAGATTGAAATGCACATCTAAAAATTACTTTCTTAGTAACAGTCAAGGTAGGGCTTCTAAAGTTCGCATGTGGTATTTGTATTGTAGTCATCTGCCCAAGCTAAGATTTAACACTGATATGTCAACAATTGCAGATTTAAGGATTTTCATGTATACATTGCGTTAGCAGCGAATAAAAGATAACAAAATACACTAGGGAAAGTTCACTGCCTCTGAAAGGCATCAGGTATACGGAAATGCTGAAGAAGAAGAGCTGAAATTGAAATTGTAGCAGATCTAATAACATGTCCATGAGAGAAGAGGGAAGAGAAAATCGTGCAATTCATTTGTTTAAATCTAGCGAAGCAGTAAGTACCTACTAAGAGAGAACTGATTATTACTTCTATTAAAATGCGTTTCTACTCTTACTTGGGATATTTTGTGTATAGAACAGTGCGCTATACAGTACAACAGCAACACAGTAACACTATTTCAGAGAATATGAAACATCAGAACATCAGTTTCCCCCTCTTTCTTCTCCAAGTCGCCCCTTACAAACCGGGAGGAGAAAGAAGTTCAAATTCTTTGAAGACTAAGAGCTTGTTCTTCCTAAAACAGGGCCTCTCTCAAAGTTTAAAATCGCACCGGGTGCAATCCAAGGTGCACAATTTCCTTGCATCGTGCATCGTGCCGACTCGGTTAAACTCGGCTCAACTCGCGCGCTGAAGAGCGAAGAAGCGAGGAAGGATGTGTTGATAGTTTGTTAAATGTATCGGAGTGAGTGAGTGAGTGAGTGAGTGAGTGAGTGAGTGAGTGAGTGAGTGAGTGAGTGAGTGAGTGAGTGAGTGAGTGAGTGAGTGAGTGAGTGAGTGAGTGAGTGAGTGAGTGAGTGAGTGAGTGAGTGAGGTTTAAGGAGCCGTCTATAGCTAGGTCATTAGGGCTCGATAAGATTAATATTAAATTAAACGTTTATCAACAGCAGCTGTTTATGAAAATTTGTGGTTTTTAGGTACCAGCAAAGCAAGTTTATAAATTACAATTATTTTATAATATGTACTAATTAAAAAGATATTTTGTTTTCGCTATAAGATGTTGCTGATCTACAGCCGATACTTATGTGTTTGTAAAGCCCTTTCCAATAGCAGTAGGAAGTGTGCCTCCTGAATTGCATTTCGAATTGATATATCTGCAAAACGATTTTTCTGTTTTGAATTGCAAGAGTATTAGATTGTTAGCCAGTATTTCTGATTGTAAATTAAAAAATTTTCTCGGAATTGCTGTCAGCCAATCCCTCGCTTCACACATTACCGGTATTATTGTAAATGAAAGGGAAACATGAATAAATTGTCTGATCAAACCAAGTTTAAACAGAGCATTTTTATTTGTTTAAAATTCTTTTGTACCTGAATCATCGCATTGAACTGAGCGCATCCGCCCACCGCCAGAGTTGGCAACTCAAGTTCAGGAAAAAAAAAAACAACGTGAATTAGAAAACAAGTTAATTATCTATGAAAAGAAATAACTAATCACGAACCGGAATCGAGTGGAAAATAACAATGTTCCTACATTAGCAATACACAAATTTGCAAAAATATATGACTAGATCATTAAAAGAATACCAGATATGGTCATAAAAACAAATTAACACTACGCATCGCAAGTTGACTTTTCGCAGTCACATTTTGCACCTTGCACCGTGCAATACACCGGTGCATGCACCCTGAGAGGCCCTGCCTTAAAATATGACTATTGAAGCATTCTTAAAAGGTCTCATGGCGAGGAATTGTGCGCGCTTCATCTTTGAACGCTGTCTTCGATATCTGCTACCGGCTGCTCCAATGATGAACCACGCATCTCCGGGTATGCGTGTGCGGGTGTGAGGATAAACTACAGCAGTTAAGTTGATACTTTAATGGCGGCTAATAATAATCTGTTTGAAGGGAGTTGTCACCTTCATGTTGTTGTAGTGTTTAACGCCCGCTTTTACTACTACGGCACCGCAGGCGCTGACACTGATGATACATGGAATGAAGATGGAGCACCGGTGGAATGAGATGGCGGGGGAAACCGGAGCACCCGAAGAAAACCCGCCCTGACGCCGCTTCGTCCACCACGAATACCACATGCGGGTCCCTGGGATCGAACCCGAGCCGCCTAGATGGTAGGCGAGCGCGCTAACCGCTCGGCCACGGCACCGCCGTCACTTTCATGGCTACTCCTACCAACGTTCCTACATAATGTCAAATCTTATAGCTGCTAATTCGTATCTGAAACACAACTTTTACTCTGAGGCTTTGCTCAATCCTAAGAATTTTGTTTTCCATTCTAAATTTCAGAGTTATGTCTACGTACGTCTGCTACAGCTGAACACACTGAATTCCAGGATCACCTTGAGCTAATGGTAAGTATATTTGTTGACTTGGATTCACCGCAACCATAATAACCTAGCTACACTGGCCTTACAAATTGCCTTAACTATTAGTAGGGAAAACCATGATACGTACTTAGAAAGGGAGAGTGAAAGCTAAAGTTAATAGTACGAGTAGAAAGGGGCAAACACGTACCAAGTGTGTAAATGTAATGAGGGGCTGCCCTAATAGCTAAAGGGTCATGGTCCATGTCAGGGATAACACAAAGTGTATTCTCTCTTGTACTCAATGAATCAAAATGTACCTGAACCCTTAACACGGAAGTTTGTTCTTATTCTGGTGACAAAATCTTCCATTACCTAGCTAAGGACTGCAATTGAAGCTCGCCACATTGTGCATTGACTTTAACATACGGAAATTATGTATTGCAATTATTTATCCATCTCGCTATCATTTCTTCATGTCATTATAAATCTCACTCGTCAATAATTCCGTTATCAAGTTTCTTCCCAGAAATAACAAAGCAATTCAAAAGCTAAGTTGGATAGCGAAGTTTTGTGACAAGCAGTGATTTACTAAAAATGAATTAAATATTCCCAGTTCTACGCAATTAGTTATTTATTGTGTAATCCAGTTATATTTAATATAATTTTCTTGCTTATGATTTTATTCCTTCACGTTATCATAAAGATGTTCTTTCCTCATGTGTGTGTCAAACGCAAAATCACTGTCGTTTACGCATTTTTATGGTTTTACAAACTTTATTACCAAGAAGGTTTTACTTATCACTTACAACGTTTCCATGCGGGGGGCCGTTAAATAACTTAAGTACACATTCTGTATTTAATACGACACGTGTTAAATTCAGCACGAATTGAATGTGCAAGGTTTCAAAATAAATTATTCAAGTTTTATGTTGGTCGAGTGGATTTACCTTGAAGTCCGAATCTGACAAATTGTTAAAGATATTAAGCTAGTTTGTTGTCCTGCGTGTTAGTAGAGGGTTTTGAGGTTATAGTTTGTAAAAAATCTACGATGTTAATATGGAAATTAAATTATAACATTATAAAAGCGACCCTGTTAGATATATAGTTATAGCTAAAGGCTGGAGGAATGTGCGCTCGCATGCGATACAGGTTAGCTGGACGCAGAGTATGAATGACGTCAGAAGTACAGAACGGCCATCAAATGTGCAAACAACTCCCACTAGAAGCAAGAGTCGAAAACAACGTAACGTAATACTCTGCGAACTAGTGAAGCATTGCCTTGCAAGTGTATGCAGACGCAAGGTCAAGGTGTAGTGTAACGCGACTGTTGCTATTGTAACTGCAAAGTCTCTGATATCGCATGAACTATCTGAAAATCTTCAGTTCATATTCAGGGATTTTACACTGTTGACCAAAGGTATTAGACAATTAGAAAAATCGGGTTTGGAAATGTTGTTGTTGTAGTGTTTAACGCCCGCTTTAACTACTACGGCACCGCAGGCGGTGACACTGATGATACATGGAATGAAGATGGAGCACCGGTGGAATGAGATGGCGGGGGAAACCGGAGCACCCGGAGAAAACCCGCCCTGACACCGCTTCGTCCACCACGAATACCACATGCGGGTCCCTGGGATCGAACCCGGGCCGCCTAGGTGGTAGGCGAGCGCGCTAACCGCTCGGCCACGGGGGTTTGGAAATGCCCAGGAGCATAAGCATAATGCAAGACTTAGCAAATTCAATTAATAGGATACCTCTTGTGTCAGGTATCGAATAGGTGAAAGCTAAACTTCAGAAAGCTCTAAACAAAAACAATCTGATGTGTTGCACTCACATGACTTTCTCTACTCTTGTACTAATCATTCTTACAAACTCTCATTCCTATATCTTCTTCGTGTTAGTTGAGATAAACATTTGTACAAATTATCTTATTGCTTATTTCCTTGTAGGTGCAAGGGGCATGTTAGAATACAGTAGGCTTTGACCGATAATCAAATTGTTTTAACTTTGAGATCCCATTCTCTTTGCACGCTTAACATATAAAAATAAACAACGATGTTCCATTTCACGAAATGTTTGTTTTCCGAAACTAACACAAATAACAAGGAATATCTCCGAAATGGTTCACTCTACAAAAAAATTTATTTGGACATAAAATGTGTTTTTTAGCGAGATCTACATTTTTTGTAGTAAGATTTTGTCTATCTCTTACGGATTACGAGTTATTCAAAAACCATCCAGAGTAAACAGGACTACATAGGCTAGCCAGAAAATTCAAGATATACATTTCCTTTGTCATACTAGTATCTTAAATATGGCATTTTAATCAAAACCGTTAGAGCCATTTTCAAGAAAATAAAAATTTTCCATATAAAGGGTAGTTTAGGGTGGGGCTATTTTCTTCAAAATCTTCGTGTCGCATCTTTGAAAGACATTAAACATAAATACCAACTTTGGTTTTTAACCAACTTTTCGTTTTTGAGTGGTGCTATCCACAGACTGACAGACACAGATACACACACGGACCTTTTTCTAAAAATCCTGTTTTTTTGTTTCAGGGGGTCTCAAAACATATATTTCCGGTGAAATCTCGACATCGAATTTTTGGGTGGAATGCAATACTTTCTGTACTTACCAGTAGAGAAAGTAAAAAACACAGTAGTGGCAAAACTAATAGTTATCTCCCAATATCTTCTTCACCTGATTACCGTCCCCTTATGTCGGACTTACAAGCCAGTGCCTAGGGTCAGATGCCTGTCGGGGAGCCGGCCAGAGGGAAGACCTGGAAGCGGGTACTCAGCCAAGCACCGGCTATGATGAGGAAGAGATGGTATGAAATGCAGGCGAAATTGATGAATGGAAAGGTGACGATGGAGCAATTGGTGGAATGAGTGGCGGGAGAAACGGAGAACCCGGAGAAAACCCACCCAGACGCGGCTCCCTGGGTTCGAACCCGGGACACCTAGGTGGTAGGCGAACGGTTATCCCAATATCAAAAGGGATAATCATTTTCAGAAGCTACTGCTATTATTGCAAGAAGCCAGGCAACTGTGCATACCATAATAACGCAATGTAGAGAAAAAATACTGTTACCAACAGTGAAATAAGAGTTGATCAAGAAGCTACGCAAAGAGAAAAAATATATTAATAAGGATGGTCAAACAGGATTCTAAATTCACATCTTCTTAATTGTCTGTGTATGTTAATGATCAGTTCGGAAAGGAAACCACATCTAGGGCTGTTCGTTATATTCTAACCAGTGCAGGTTAGGAGGTAGGCTACCTAGAAGAAAACTATACATCAGCAAGAAAACTGAAAAATTGAGACGAATTTTCTCAGGACATACAAGTAAGAGCACAGCTTTCTGCGACAAAGTATTGCTCATAGATGAAAATAAATGTAACATGTTGGTAAATAATAGCAGAATTTTGGTGTATAGAAGATCTTATACTGAGCTTGAACCCACACCATTCAAGCTAGAGAGGAGCATGGTGATGGAGGAATTATGCTATGGGGATTCTTTTAACTTTATTTAACAGCATGTTCCATTACATAGCGAGTATTACTATATACTTAGGTACACCGTTACATATTGTTGAAGATTTACATTAATATTTTTGTTTACAAATTATCAAAATGTATACTGTCTATGAATCTTACAAAACTTTTAGTATGTTTTTGTATAAGTTCTTTTTTGTTGAGTGTCCAATTTCCACCTGCAATTCCTATTGCTTTTTTGAGGATTCTTCTTTCGCTGTCTAATAGACTACACTCAAAAATCAGATGGTATACAGTTTGTTCATTTTGGTTGCACTTACACATTGGATTGTCATTTATTTTGAAACGATAGTAATAGGCTTTAGTTTTCCCATGACCTTATAATAATGCCGCTATATTCGGTGTTAATTTCATTTTAGTTCTTGTTTGGTCACTAATGGTGGGAAAAAAGGATTTTGTAGTTTCCCCTTTTGATGTCTGTTGCCATTCTTCTTGTCATTTTTCTAAACTTGAGAGCTTTAGTCTTCTAATTACTTCACTTTTCGGCATTCTGTTGTAGCTTATTTCCAATCTATTGTCGCTTGCTGCATCCTTTGCAAGTTTATCCGCTATTTCGTTTCCATGATGCCCTACATGTGCCTTTACCCATTTTAAGTTGATCTCCCAGTTGTTTTCTTTTAGTTTCTTTAGTTGACTTCATAAGATATGAATTAAGGCTTTATGGATTTTAGGGTTGTTTAGTGAGACCAGTGTTATTTGGCTGTCGGTGTATATGGTTGCTGTCCTCTTTTCCTCCACTGTCTTTTAGTTGGTCGATCTTGTCTAGGGCTTTGATATGGGCTAATTGCTCTGCCTGATTGTTTGAGCATTTGTTGTCCAATTTATATTTTAGTTGATGCGCAAGCCCATTATCAATGAATATGGCAACTCCTGATCCAACCCCCATATATACTTCCAACGTGGGGTTTGAGTCTTCTTCTCTGCCATTACCAATAATAAAGTATACATCTGAAACTGCTGATGCCACAGAAAAACTTATCTGAAATAAATTAGGTGTTTGCAATTTTTTTCAGTTTTTTCTATACACACACGCACGCACACACACACACACACACGCGCGCGCGCGCGCGGACTTCCATCTAAAATTGCTATTTTGTGGTGTAGGGGACCTTAAAACATGTATTTTCGCTGAACATTATCATTTTTAGGCGGAATACATTTCCTCTACTTACTGCAAGGGGTAGTAAAGTAAAAAAAAAAAATAATAATCTGAAATTGGTTAGGAACAGCTAAAATACAATTGATAGTGATGGTGAGTAAAAGTAGACATAATACTGTGACTTTTAATTTAAAATCGTATCGCGATAGCATCATATAGACATTTTTAATTTCTCCTTGTTAAGATACTAAAATTCCAATTCCGTAGCTCAACCCACTTGATCATTCCAGGACTCCCTGGGATCTGAGCCCTGCACATTTGCCCTTCCTTGGTCTGCAAAGTAGCCTGACCTTATGACCATGACCCACAATAAGTGCTGCATTAACATGGACATTTGGTCATAATTTTGTCGACTGAATTATGTCCGAGAGGCCTACCTCGTTGTTTAGGGGTCTTCAAACTCTTTGTTCCAGGGTTTATTTCACATTCCAGCTAGGTGTCTTCCTTCATACAGGTGAACGTTGCATCGGTGCTCGTTCAACCAGTGTTAATAACCTCAAAACATCCGCCATTTGTTGTGGTTGGACAACGCTGCGCCATCTGTTGTCGACTACTTAAAAACAGTACCAGCTTTGTCCACCAGGCAGCACAGGCAAGGTTCAAATTGCCAACCATAGCGGACTGGTGTTAGCAGTAAAATTGTTGCACAATTACATTATTGTATTACGTCCTATTTTTTGTATAGAACTATAACTACCTAATTCTTTTCGCGATTCAACAGTATAGATTGCATAACATAACTTGATTGTCATTAATGCTTTAATAAAATAATTTGCAAGCTTTAAATCCTCCAGCACTCAGAGGTTTAATACAATCTACTATTGTCTGAAGAACAATAGTTGTGTCTTTGGCATATGTGGACGACTTTCCAAATATATTTATGATTTTAATATCTTTGTCAGCACATTTATGAATAATTTATCTTTTTTAATTGCAGTTGACACTAGGATCAACGTTATCCACTCAACGTAAAGAAATAATTAAGCAGATAAGAGAAATATATTATCCATTTTAATTTGTCTTATATGAAAATTCATACAAAAGTTTAAAACTTAGCTGTGAACTAAGCTTTATTTCTCTTTTTTAATATTAAGGTTTTAAATAGGATGACTATATGTTAATTTGAACAAACGAATGTTTAATGTGAACAACAGTTGCATTGTGACAATTTAGTTGCAAACATTTCTTTCATTAGCCTCATTCGTGCCCCGCCAATTTAAGTCATGAAAAACACTGAAAAGAGGTATCGAGGAAAACATTTAAAATTGGAATGTGCATTAAAGTACTGCGTTCAGAAGTGTTTCGAAGGTCCCACAGACTGAAAATACTATCGATACTAGGAAATCAAAGGCCCCAAGTGAAAGCATGAAGTATAAAAACAGTAAAAGCAAAAATTTCAATTTTTACATTTTTTCCCGATTTTAAAATGATACCACAGTTGTATTGGCTTTACCCCGTCAAATGTTTACTTATGAAATTACATCAAAGGCATGTACGTGCTCTCTGCATGCCTTACTGGTATCACCATGAAATGTTGCTACGTGTGTGGAAGGAACTGGACAGAGTATGGGATTTATGTCTGTCGCATCGCTGAGCATTAGTCAGTGTACAAATAATCAATGTGTTTGCTGATATAAGACTTGCTGCTTCTTGTATAGTTATGACGTCACTCTACCTCTCATGAACAGGTCAAAGTTCAAAAATGGGCTGTCGTGTTATAGCACTAGTGCAAACATATTGTGTCTTTGGGCTCGGCGCACGACGATGGACGGACGGGGCCAAGCTTCTTCACACCACAGGCCGAACAGGCGAGCGGGTAAAGACGATTAGGGCCGGGCTGCCCCGCGTGACTGCTGTGTGTACGTGACTGTAAACAATCGAGGCGGCACAAACAAAAGGGGTTTCGGCAACGTTTTCGAGACTTCTAGCTGAGTCATTTCAGGCGCATGTGTGTGTGTCTGTGCGTGCGTGTGCGTGACTCAAGAACGATCCGTGTGACGTCATCTCCGATATATAAGCAGATCAAAGAATAACAGAGCAGTGAAATTTTAGAATTGAGTTACGGACATGAGTCGGTGAGTGTCAATGAGTGCAACACAGCTGTGCGTGTGTGTCGTCGTATTAGTACGTCGTGTCAAGATTCATCGAGCTTCGCGGGTGATTGTAACGTCATAATTAGGGCATGAGAGACAGAGGAAGTGAAGAAAGACACCGAAAAGACTGAGCAAGATTATCAGAAAACAGTTGTGAGTTGTGATAGCCCGAAAGACTGTAGACAGTCTTACGACGAGAAGAAAACTTGTATTTGTGGTAAAATTTATAGAGAACAATAAAGTGATAGTAAAGTAACCGAACTGATTTTTGCCATTTTGTCAAAAGATGTACACATAGGTGAAAAAGAATGTAAAGAAAATTGCAAAGTAGAAAGGCAGTACCAAACTAAGCATTTTGATGTTAGGAACATGAGGTCGCAAATGCAGTATAATAACAGGAGTGCTGCGTGAACATAACTTAAATCTAACTTTATCAAACATCTTCATTTGCCAGCCAAAATGAAATGTAACTCACACAGCAAGTGTGTAAGTACTGTTTCAACTAATGAGCAGCGGTACACAATGGGACGTTCACCATTATATGCGCATACTGTACTAAACTACTTGGTATTACCGCATCATCCAGTAAGCTTCACACCAGACACACCTGGTGACACTAACTAACACTGTACTACTGGAGAACATCAATCTTTTTACTTGTGTCTAACATACAACATACCAACTATACCTTTTGTTATAGCGAGTACAGGCTACTTGTACGTAAACACGATAACAGCGCCCCAATCAAACCAGTGCTGTTGTTAAATGTCCCAAGTAAAACAAGAGAGCGTTTTGTTTACGGTACAAATCGGAGACGGCTTCAATGTGGACACACGTAGCGCAGTAAAAAGCTTCTGGTTCATATCCTCGTTATGCTTTTTTTTGGGGGGGGGGGGTTACTGGCTTTCTACTCTACAATTTCCTGCACTTTTTTCGCACCCTGATTCATATGTATGATAATGGTAAAGGCACGGACAAATGGAAGGGTCCCCGCAACCGCGGCAGAGCACTCACGCAAGCTCCAGCCCTTTATGCTTCTAACTGGACCCCTGGGAGGGTGGGACGAGAGGAGAGACCCGAAAGGCAACCGGATTCGGATGATGACGTGCGCAAGCATGGACAGGATCCTTACATTTCCAGTTGTCAGGGCGCATTTGACGCCGCCCTACGCCACTTACAAGCTTCTAACCCACGGTGTGTGTCCTAATCGAGCTGTTCTGAACGATGTGAGAAAAAATCTCCACAGAACGCAACTATGTACACCACGGAGCCACAACACGTCGAATGCCGTCGCCTAATCCTCCAACGATGGAACAGATTACAATAAAGGACATGACGGATACAGAAAAGGAGATCTAAGAAGATCACGGTAGAAGACGAACTATCTCAGCATTGACCTACCGACCCGGGAAAACCACAAAAAGCCATAGGTCAGATTTGTCACCGGGAATCGAACCCGGTATCTCCCGAATGCGAGTCGCACACGCTACCACGGTGCCACCTCGCTCGTATAAACATATAATATGATCGAAGCAGTTTATTATTACATCATTTATGTAGCAGTATTTTATGGAAATTTTTCTTTCCTCCTTCCTTCCTCCCTCCCTCCCCCTTACCCCTCTCCTTCCCCTCCACCTTCCCTCCCCTTCACCCTGCCCTCTCCCTCCCCTCCCCCTCCCCCCTCACCACCCCTTCCTCTCCCCTTCCCATCTCTTCTCTTCTCTCCGCTCCGCTCCTCTCTTCTCGCTTTCTTTTCTTTTATTTACCATATCCCTTCGTTTTTCCTGTTGAGAGAGTAAAACGTGGTGCAGCTATGAGAAATGGTATATACTAATCGATAAAGTGCATTCTTAGGAATATGAATAAGAGAAATACGGGGGGGGGGGGTGTTGGCACTGAAGCCAGGCTTATTGTAGCTATGTCCCCAAGAAGGTACCCCAGGGAGGAAGGTTGAGGTGAGAGAGACTCCGGGCGGCCAGATCCTGATTAAAGGCACAGACGTTGACAAAGGTCCCTAATGTTTCCTAAGTCTCTAGGTCTTCGGGGCCAGCTCAGGAGGACCTCGGCGCGGGGTCCAACGCCCGCAGATGCCGTCCCCTTTTCTATCTGGGTCTCACGGACAACGAGGGGCGGAAAGAGTTCCTGTACGCATATCATCCCTGCCAAGCTGCACCTAACGTCTTCGCTGATACTTGCGACCCTGAAAGAACCAACGGGATGAACGATGAATGAAATGATTAATAAAACGAAATGGAGGGACAGGAAATTCAGGGATGTAATTATCCTTCCCAGTATTCGCTTGGCGACCCGGGGAAACATCTGAAAAAATCCATAGGTCAGGAAGGTTGGTCAGGGGAATCGAACCCACGACCTCCCGAATGCGGGCCACAGACGTTGCCGTGGAGTCATCTTGCTCGGTTTGTGCATTCTTTGTGTGGATACAGCATATTGAATAGTGCTAATATGTTTTCAAAGGTGTAGGTGTTCGATATTGCAATTGTTCTCCCTTTGTCTCCTCGGGCATTTCCTTTCCTTGGGATGTTATACAGGTAGTACATAAGCAAATGTGTAAATATATTACTTTATTTTAAATTGAATATAGGCATATAACAAACTGACAAAATTAATTAGAAGAGGAATATAACTGTACATGGTTTTTAAACTTTGAAAATTAACAAGTACAAATATAACATTTATTACATTTTTGCATTGTACGTTGATATCACATCTTTTTAGTGATAAAGAAATTATTCTGTTTTCAATAAGCACCTCTTTCTTTGGAATTTAAGACCATCAATACCCCTAATTTAAAACTCTTACAAAATATATTCATCTTTGTTTACAAAATATACACTATGCTTAAAATCTATAACCATCATTAATATTGTTAATTATTAAAATGTGCTAAATCTGCCCTTTTACAATGAAATAGCTGCAAATATTTTATTGCCAATGGTTTAAATGTAATTATTACAAAATGTTTAATGGAAAATTACTGTCTGTAAAATGGGAGAGCAAATGCCTTTCTCTTTCCTATAGGCGTTATCATTATCCACTCAAAACACTAAAAATTGAAACTCAACAAGGTTAAGCATTAAAATGCATAGGAAATTAAAAAGGATTATAAACGTTTTCATTTTTATTACTAATTCTACAAAACATGAGCAATTTAGAGATACCGATGCTTTGTGCGTTCCTTGGCAACATTTTGTTTTCTTTTTATATACTGATCATTGAAACACACTTACAACTAATGTATTGAGTGAACTTTGAATAAGATAATTTTTTTCGTTGGCTACGTCAGACAATAATTAACCGGGAATGCGGGTAGGCAAGCTCGAGTAGGTAATGACATCTCATAACAAACTAATTCCTCCTTGCGGGGCATGACGGAACACTAACTTACGGTAAATTGTTATACACTTCTGAAACTTTGGTCGTTTAAACCGTACTGTACAGCTCCGCTTATTAGTATTTCAGAAAAAGTCTACATGAAAATAAATTCCTACCGCCTCAGGCGAATCAGTCTAGGAAACAAAAGAAAGCTGAAGAACAGAAGGCTTTGTAAAACTTCTTTACAGTTTAAATGCTGGAAAACATGAATTTTGCGCCTGAAGTGAAGTCTGGAAGCCGGTCTTCCGTGAATCCGTCCTATGAGATTATAAAACAGTAGATACATTAAATGTGTCTAAGATTATGAATATCGAGTTTTATAGAATATAAAGCGCAGTATTTTTACTACGATCTTAGGAGAAAAGCGTTTGGGAAACCATATTTCTCTTGGAAATAACAGAAGTTTCCATTACAACTATAAAATATTTTGTTCCATACTATGTCGGAATACTTATTTAAGTTACGTGCAGAAAGTGGATCTTCGTGCACCAGAAGTTATTTTGTATAAACACCAGAAGAAATGTAGTATTGTAATATTTCATGTTACAGCAGAATAACACTCCAAATAATATAATAATAAAATTACAGGACAATATTTGTTCATACAAAGTGGCATATGAATATTTCATATTTTTACACCTGTGTTCAGTGAAGAAATTTACAGAGGAAATGATCGTTTAATATACCTTACCGAATTTTCGACTTCCAGGAAACAAATCTCTGCCACATTCTTGTTTACTGTGTAATAAAAAGCGCATCTACCCATATTTTCAAAATATGAGCTATTGAGAGATATAATGGAATAACTCATTCATTGTTTTATCGGAGAGTTTTTTTTATATATCAGCTTATAAAAGATCTTGCACTAAGAACCCCAAATAAGATTTTATTTAATATAAAAGTATGCAAATTAAAAGCACTCTAGCATAGTAAGGTAAAGAAACAGTCTGTCTTATAACAAGTGTTGGCAGTGAGCTTAGCGATTCGATTTTGGTCTCTGACAGGTGCTGCTACCACACGGCTATCACAGAAGTTTGATTTGTATCGCCAATGAAGGCATCTCCAAATACCTAACGATTCAAGAATTGATTGTTTTGTGACCAGAATGTTGTAACTTGGACATAGGCTGGAACAAAATCTATTGCACAGTTGTTAAGGAAATGCACCGTTAACAGTAAACTAGTTACAACACACACAAACTGTCAACAAACCTGGGTTTGTACCACGAGCAACGGCAATTATCAGGATAGAAGAAGCAAGAAAAAATATGGTTAAACTTTGTTCTGTTGAATTATAACACGAAAAGGTGCACTTCGAAGAAATCTAGGTAATAATTGAATTTCGATGAGCAATAACAGATGGCAGTAATATACAATGAAATGCCTGCTACGAGAATTTACTTGCTAACTTTCTGCTAGATATGAGATCTACACGGAATGGTTGAAGATGCGGTGTGAGAAATCACGCGATGTAGCGAAGTTGGAATGCAAATTATGATGTTAAAACAGACAAGTCTATTTTCAGAATATCCTTGTGTAAAGAGAGCTTGCATCCACTTCAGCCAAGGCTGCGAGTGTTCCCTCACTTCTTCTCCACGATACCAAAAGTGTTCCATTCTGAAACAAAAGTAATGTTAATGATATTAGTAATAGTTACAGACAGAGACATAAGAGTAAAAATAATTTTCGTGTTACACATGCACGATTTTTCTGTAACCAGTATCCTTTCTTTTTTTCTCTCTTCTTTTTCCCCCTTTTCTTTCATATATATGCACATTTCTTTTAACTACCGCAAGCTTTTGCTGAAAATGAGAAGTTAATCAGTCAAACTTCTTAACACGTGGAACATGAACTGATAAATATTACTAGAAAAAGTTTGGAAAAAATCGAGGCTTAAAATTGATATGTGCATTATAGTACTGTATTCAGGAATATTTTAAGCGATAAATATTGCCAAAATTAGGAAATAAAAAGGCTCCGAGTGAAAGCATGGAGTATAAACCAGTAAAAAGCAAAAAATACAAATTTTGAGATTTTCATCCAATTTCACAGGCAGGTATGTACATCGCCCTAAGGAAGCATAACATATTGAGGAAATAAGCATTCTGGTTTGAGAAAAAGCAGGGTTAATATGAGATGGGTGGTAATTTGATCCAATATTGTATCAGATGTAAATACACTGAAACGGATGTAATATTTTTTAAATTGTTTTACGTATGTCCTAATTAAAATATTAAGTCAACAAAATGAAAATATGATACTCAACATCCACCTCAAATAAAAAAAATGAAGCAAACGTTCTATGATCTATTCCAGGCATGGGCAAAATCGGCTCAAAAGGGCCACTCCACCGAAACGCATTCTTGCCTCACTCCACCGGCCATCCCTCCCCTTCACTGATGTACAGCTTTACCTTTGCTTGCGACACACCTCACTCAGTGGCGAGTATGACTCCGTCGGGACGTCTGCTTCACGAAGAGTGGCAGAGAGAATTGTTTGTAAATTGTAAAAACAGGAAAGTTTGCTGTTTAATATGAAGATTTCAATTTGCAAATATAAAGCGCTACAATATCAAACGCCACTATGATCAGAAGCATAAAGCAAACTTTGGTGACCTTACAAGCACTTATTAACAATTTCAAAATGTATTTTCTCAATACTCGTATTTGTAAACATAAAAGGGACGATATGATTCCACTTTTATGGATTTAGTTTCTTATTAGTTTATTTAATATAAGCTATTCTATATCGTATTTCAAAGTTTGAACACAATATTGAGTTTAAAACTTAACAATTTATTGTGTTGATCAAATAGTTTAAATTTTTTAAGGCTAAACAGCAATGGAACTTTACTACTTTATTTATTGTGAAAGAGAAACAGTTTGTTGCGTTACTCATAAGACAAAGGAAGTTTGTAAATTTGAAGATGATGTAATTTGCCTAATTACAGTAGGTAGCTGTAATAATTATTGTGTGCAAAATATGTTTAATATGACAAAAAAGTTAATAACTGCGTAGAAATTATTAGTACCGCACAGATGGAACGAAGCCACCACTGCGCCTGTTGTATAAAAACAACCTTCCTCTCTCGGTAAGAGAATGTGGGGTAAGTAAGGCAAGTTCAATCGCTACCTCTCCCCTCATGCCCATACCTGATCTATTCAGAGAAAGCATTGTTAAAATTTGTATGAACAAACGCTACTTATATGTACGTAAGTCTTTACCTTTGATTGCGGGATCAATACTTCTCAGGACCGGATACCAATCCTTGCTGGAGTAAGCGATCTTGGGTTTAGTACCACCAAAGTCCTCCGGGAGGTAAGCGGGATCGACGTATTGGTGAAGACCCTCCATCTTCTTACCGTGAAAGTACATCTGCAATGTGAAGTAATATTGGTTAGTGAATTATTCCAAATGATACAAGAGCTCGTAAGAGCTCCATTTGTATTTGACCTACATGAATGCCGAAATGGATATTTTGTAAATAAGTTGTTAAAAGAAAAGCCTATAAAGAAGAGGTAGAAAAATGTCATGCAACAAAAGAAAGCGTTTCAAAAGAAAAAAAAAAAGAAAGAAAGAAAAAAGGAAACGAAAGATAAGGGAAAAAAATAAATAATAATAATAATAATAATAATAATAATAATAATAATAATAATAATAATAATAACAATAATAACAATAATAACAATAATAACAATAATAATAATAATAATAATAATAATAATAATAACAATAATAACAATAATAACAATAATAACAATAATAACAATAATAACAATAATAATAATAATAATAATAATAATAATAATAATAATAATAATAATAATAATAATAATAATAATAATAATAATAATAATAATAATAATAATAATAATAATAATAATAATAATAATAATAATAACAAAAAACAAAAATAACAGTAATAATAATGCTAATAAACACAATAATAACAAAACAATAATAACATGCACAAGAAACGATGAAATGCCAATGAAACATTACGTGCTTGCACTTTACAATCTGCAATTCAAATGTTAGACAATAGCACCATATACAGCAGTGAGTTTATTCCCTGGAAAATAGATCCTGTAAGTAAAGTGAGACCTTTTCGGTTTTTTGTACTGTTATTGTCTATTATCACAGACTGCACACACTAGCTCAACTGCCTCCCACCTCACGTATTTGCTGAGAGGCAGAACACGCCACTGCCCTCTCTTGCGCCTTGGAGGTCTGCAACTGTTTTAACATACGAAAGGTTATCTACATACGCCGATGCCGGATGAAGTGGGCCACCTGGTATATGTGTGTGTGTGTGTGTGTGTGTGTGTGTGTATGTATGTATGTATGTATGTATGTATGTATGTATGTATGTATGTATGTATGTATGTATGTATGTATGTATGTATGTATGTATGTATGTATGTATGTATGTATGTATGTATGTATGTATGTATGTATGTATGTATGTATGTATGTATGTATGTATGTATGTATGTATGTATGTATGTATGTATGTATGTATGTATGTATGTATGTATGTATGTATGTATGTATGTATGTATGTATGTATGTATGTATGTATGTATGTATGTATGTATGTATGTATGTATGTATGTATGTATGTATGTATGTATGTATGTATGTATGTATGTATGTATGTATGTATGTATGTATGTATGTATGTATGTATGTATGTATGTATGTATGTATGTATGTATGTATGTATGTATGTATGTATGTATGTATGTATGTATGTATGTATGTATGTATGTATGTATGTATGTATGTATGTATGTATGTATGTATGTATGTATGTATGTATGTATGTATGTATGTATGTATGTATGTATGTATGTATGTATGTATGTATGTATGTATGTATGTATGTATGTATGTATGTATGTATGTATGTATGTATGTATGTATGTATGTATGTATGTATGTATGTATGTATGTATGTATGTATGTATGTATGTATGTATGTATGTATGTATGTATGTATGTATGTATGTATGTATGTATGTATGTATGTATGTATGTATGTATGTATGTATGTATGTATGTATGTATGTATGTATGTATGTATGTATGTATGTATGTATGTATGTATGTATGTATGTATGTATGTATGTATGTATGTATGTATGTATGTATGTATGTATGTATGTATGTATGTATGTATGTATGTATGTATGTATGTATGTATGTATGTATGTATGTATGTATGTATGTATGTATGTATGTATGTATGTATGTATGTATGTATGTATGTATGTATGTATGTATGTATGTATGTATGTATGTATGTATGTATGTATGTATGTATGTATGTATGTATGTATGTATGTATGTATGTATGTATGTATGTATGTATGTATGTATGTATGTATGTATGTATGTATGTATGTATGTATGTATGTATGTATGTATGTATGTATGTATGTATGTATGTATGTATGTATGTATGTATGTATGTATGTATGTATGTATGTATGTATGTATGTATGTATGTATGTATGTATGTATGTATGTATGTATGTATGTATGTATGTATGTATGTATGTATGTATGTATGTATGTATGTATGTATGTATGTATGTATGTATGTATGTATGTATGTATGTATGTATGTATGTATGTATGTATGTATGTATGTATGTATGTATGTATGTATGTATGTATGTATGTATGTATGTATGTATGTATGTATGTATGTATGTATGTATGTATGTATGTATGTATGTATGTATGTATGTATGTATGTATGTATGTATGTATGTATGTATGTATGTATGTATGTATGTATGTATGTATGTATGTATGTATGTATGTATGTATGTATGTATGTATGTATGTATGTATGTATGTATGTATGTATGTATGTATGTATGTATGTATGTATGTATGTATGTATGTATGTATGTATGTATGTATGTATGTATGTATGTATGTATGTGCGTGTGTGCGTGTGTGCGTGTATGTATGTATGTATGTATGTGTGTGTGTGTGTGTGCGTGTGTATGTGTGTCTGCCAGTCTGTGGACAGCATAACTCAAAAACGAAAAGTAGGTTAAAAACCAAGTTGGTATTTATGTTTAATGTCTTTCAAGGATGCGACATGAAGATTTTGAAGAAAATAGGTCCACTCTAAACTACCCTTTACATGGAAAACTTTTTCGAAAATTTTGACTTTCTTGAAAATGACTCTAACGATTTTGATTAAAATGTCATATGTTTGAGACATTTTTATGACAAATGAAATGTATATCTTGAATTGTCTGGCTGTAGCCCCTGTAGTCGTATTTACTCTGGACGACTTTTGCATAACTGGTAAACCGTTAGAGATAGACCTAATCATACTACACAAAAATGTAGATCTTGCTAATATACACAATTTATGTCGCAATAAATTTTCTTGTAGGGTGAGCCATTTCGGAGATATTACTTGTTATGTGTGTGAGTTTCGGAAAACTTAAAACTTTCGTGAAATGGAACATCGTTGTTCATTTGTTTAATGTTAAGTGTGCAAAGCGAACGGAATCTCAAAACTTTAAAAGACTTGACTATCGCACAAAGCCTACTGTATTCTAATATTCACCTTGCAAGGAAATAAGCAATAAGATAATTTGTACAAAGCTTTATTTCAATTAACACGAAGATATAGGAATAAGAGTTTGTAAAAATGATTAGTACAAGAGTAGAGAAAGTCATGTGAGTGCAACACAGCAGATTTTTTTGGAATTGGAATGACCACAATTCATACTGAAGAAGAACAGTGTTTTCCATCTCTTACAAAAAACTTGTGAAACTATATCGGACTTCACCACAAGTTGCTGCCTGCCTTAGACTACCTTACGTGTTTCCACATATAGCCGTATAAAGGCAAGAACATTGTGGAAAATATGCGACGTTGCACAAATACGGCCATGAACTCAGCTTGCCAAGAAGAGAGGCGTACACGCGACTATTAGCTAATTGCCTTCCAGTTCCCACTGAATTGATACATCGCGGGCTGCTGTGCACTTGACCCCTTGGGTACCCGGCTTAAAATAGCTACCAGCTAAAAGCTATGCACCTACTTCGTTATTAGGAAATGTTCATGGCCGGGATAGGCGAGGTTGGAATACCTCATCCAATGAGGAAATGCTAATTAATTGTAGAAGGTAAAGGTACACATCACGGGGAATTGGAGGGAGGACGCTAAAACTGGGGCACAGCACCACACGTAGGCTTATGGTGCCTTTCGAGCTAGGAAGCGATGCCTGGGAATGAAGAAGTGACCCAAGGGAAACCAGATTCGCATCCTTTATTGATTGAGGTAACAGAGCGAAGAGGCGCCGTGGTAACGTGTGCAACTCGCATTCGGAGGTCACGGGTTCGATCCCCGCTGACCGACCACCATGACTGACTTGAGTTTTTCCGTAGTTTTCCCGTGTCAGGCAAATGCTGGGGTGCATTATTTCATACCACAGTTTTCTTTCCATAATTTCCCTTCATTCAATTTCCTTATCATCTTTCAGGTATGTGAATAGTGTTGGCGGTGGCGGGCAGATGACGCGGGTGTTGCGCATTATAACTGCTGTTCTCGGCGCTAGATGGCGTTTGAGTGGCCGATGTCCTCCGTCGGGGGGACGCTTGTGCGGTTCCGGACCAGCGGTGCGCTGGCTCCGTCGGGGGGGGGGGGGGTTGGAGGTGTGGTTCCGGACCAGCGGTGCGCTGGCTCCATCGGGGGGAGGGGGGGAGGTGTGGTTCCGGACCCGCGGTGCGCTGGCTCCATCGGGGGGAGGGGGGGAGGTGTGGTTCCGGACCCGCGGTGCGCTGGCTCCATCGGGGGGAGGGGGGGAGGTGTGGTTCCGGACCCGCGGTGCGCTGGCTCCGTCGGGGAGGTGTGGTTCCGGACCCGCGGTGCGCTGGTTCCGTCGGGGGGGGGGGGGGGGGTTGTGCGGTTCCGGACCCGCGGGGTGGTGGCTGCTCGGAGGGGCTGGCGCCGAGATGAAGTGATCTCAGCACTTATGAGGGACTTCTGCGCGTCTCTGTGGTCCGCCTTACCACAGCCCTGTGGCCCCTTCGGTTCTTTTACTTCATCCCTGCCTCCTGGGGTATGTTAACACACAATAGATCCACGCAGGCCGAGATGTGCGAGGTGTCCCCTCCGTATATGTACCCTGAACCCTTTTGGTTGAAGTAGAGTTCGTTGCTATCCCTCTTCCATTCAGCCTAACTTTAGCCAGTGAGAGACATCCGAATATCTTCCCCACGTGGAGTAAATCACGCTGGTTGCACTTTACTACTGTGAACACCTTAGTTGCAATGTCAGTCTAATTATAAAATGGACTGTACAACTGACCAAGCATTGGAAAAGGCTTTGAGTACTACTCTTCGAGAAAGTTCGCCATTTTCATTCTGGTAAATTTTACAAAATTGCTTTAATATTCCTCCCTAGCAACAGAGCACTATAAAAATGGCTCCAGCGATTAGTAAATGGGGGCTTGTAACGCAGTTTGTAGTGAGTTAATCAGTATTTTTTTATTTTGTCAAATTAAAGAGCCTTAAATATTCACGTTGCACGGGACATGTTAAAAAAGTCTCATCAAAGCATACAAAATTGCTATACAGTTCTTAGTTCAAAAGAAAATAAATTAAGGCTTATTAAATACCTTCTTTTGCAAATCATTTTTGTTTTAAAATGTCAAAATGTAAACAATCGTTTGCGAAACAAAATTTAAAAGAATTGGATGTATATTTTGAACTTTAAAAATAACTCAAAGTTGAAAATTAAAATAATTTTAATTTCAGAGTGACAGCATAGTATCAAAAGTAAAGATGAATTCTGAAAGGAGAACTCTGAATGTCTGTAGGCACCAATAAAATTCCCATTTCCCCAAAACTTTTACCAAATTTTGGCGGTGCATTTAATGTAACTTCGGACTGTAATGAAGCTCTATTTTGCCCAGAAAGAATAGTAGAGGTATAAGGAATTGACAAAGGACTGTGTTCTGTGGCTATTGACTTCAAAATCTCATAATAGATTAATTGATGCCTGCATTATGCATTCGGAGAGAAGTTCTGAACAGGTACAGCTGCTAAAGCTCTCACGTGCTTTTCCACTCTTTGCAATGAAGTTTATGGAATACATCACGTTATCTCCAAGCACAGACAGATCGATAATGTAAAAGTAAGACTTCATGCACCAGATTAGAAACAACAGCCTTCGAGGCAGTGAAAGGCTTCATTCACCAGATACACAGGTTTCTGGTGCCCAGTTTGTGTCTGACCCGAAGTATTACGTTGCATTCTAGCGCTGTTATTTTGCTTTCTCCCTTATGCAACGCCAGGGAATGCAACAGTATGTAACTGAGCGTTATTTAATACATGGAAAGCGGAATTCACTATCTAATAGCAACTGCTGAAAATAAAACAGCTGACTAACAACTAAAGGCCGGAGGCGTGTGCGTTTTTCCATAGGTATACTGCATATGGACTTCACTGTTATTGCTCACGCATGTAAACAAGTGCTGGTAGATACAGCGTGGCCATGAAAACCGCCTCACTGCAGCACAACCTACAAACATCATAAACTATACATTCTGGAATTGCACTTAAGCGCTTATACATACTGCCATTTGGGTATTAACTATATCGTCACAGAGTACATTACACTGGTTACAATGTACATTCGTAAATTATTAAATGTGAAATTTCGACGCCTATCACTGAAGCAGTTTTTTGTATCTACGTCACACGATTTCAGAGGTGCAAATGTAAGAATTCCACTCTGGTCTATCGTGTTTTCCTCCTTACTGATTTTCAACATTTCGCACATAGCTTGATAACCAATATTTTTGTTCAGTACTTTCTGGAATTTAGCTTTCATCTTTTCGATACCTGACACAAGAGGTATCCTATTAATTGAATTAGCTAAGTCTTCTATTGCGCTTATGCTCTTGGACATTTCCAAACCCGATTTTTCTAATTGTCTAAAAGCTTTGGTCAACACTATAAAATTCCTGGACATGAACTGAGGATTTTCAGATAGTTCATGCGACATCAGAGACTGCAGTTACAATAGCAACAGTCGCGCTGTACTACGTCTTGGCCTTGCGTCTGCATACACTTGCAAGGCAACGCTTCACTAGTTCACAGAGTACTACGTTACCTTGTTTTCGACTCTTGCTTCTGGTGGCAGTTGTTTGCACACTTGATGGCCGTGCTGTACTTCTGACGTCATTCATACTCTGCGTCCAGCTAAGCTGTATCGCATGCGAGCGCACATTCTTCCGGCCTTTACTAATACCTTATATTCGTAGATGGAACCATTTAAAAACATAAGTTCAAGTCTTTAGCTATATTATAAAGAGAGAAAATGTGCATCTACGGAAAGCGAATTTAGAAAAATGCAGGGGTAAATGATTATTTAACGAGGCCTTCATAGCTTCCCCTACTTTCCCTCTCTTTACCCCTCTCCAATAATAGCACTATTCGTGCTACTGGCTGAACATGGTTATACGTTTATAACCAATGATACGTCGGTATGAAAAGAAAGTATTAATTATTTCTGACCGCTCAGTAAATCGTTACTCAAATGTTGCTTGATTTACAGCATGCCGTATACATCAGAAACTACACGTGGCCAGATTATTGATCTATGGCAAGCTGGTAACACAGCTCGACAAATTTCAGAAGCTGCAATTTCACAGAAATGTAATTACATTTTAATATCACTCAAGAAAGGCAGTTTATTGCATACGTGTTAGAAGAAAACCTTCCATGCGAAAGCAGGAACTATATTATAGTATAACGTAATGGAGAAACATGTTTAAAGCTACGAGTACAAATTTTAATTTCAGTATAAGTATAGGAAAAATCTGTAGAGGGACTAAATGTTTTTATATTTTGCAATATAATATTGCATTATGTTTAGTGTAAACTTTTACGTGTTTTTTATTCTAAGGACAAAGTTTTCCTTATAACACAAAATCGCTCAACCTAATAAATGATGCTTATTTCAAGCAACATTTTCAACCTGCTACATAACAGGCATTAATAATTTGGAGATAAATCTATAGAAAATTCAAACGTGGCTTTTCTTACAAGGCTAGATGTATCTTACCCTCCTCTCCCCCACCAGCATCTTTGCTGTTTCTCATTATAGTACCACGCTTCTTCTCTGGCATTGCAACTGTCTTTGGTCAGTAATTATGCCTCACCCCATGTCGGACACACAGGCTGAATCACCACTCGCATTTGTATACATATTCGCAACTGCCTATTTGTGTATCTGACAGACGATAATATATGGAGCAGAGACTATCAATAAATTCAGCGGCACGTTCGAAATATCGACTTGTGTAAATCGTGCTGCAAACCGACATGTGAGTTAAAACTGTTGTGCCCTCCTAATGCACTCAATCATTTATTATGGTTGTACGTATGTACGTACGTGTATATGGGGTAATCGCAGCCTCTCAAACGATTTTCATAATTCTTTTATCATTGAAAAGCCCTGTACTTTCTGACGGATACGAGCTATAATACATACTCTGATTTAAATTCATGAATTACTAAAAGACTAAAACGAATTTACGGGGCAAATAAATGCATTGTATTATCACAAAATATACTTGCGATGACTTTGATTATTGTTTGAGGAGGCTACGGAGTAGGAATGTAAAATAAAAGAAATGTCGGGATATTTCTTTCCAGCTAGCTACTAGGCAATTAGCAAGTAAGAGAGAGCGAAACAACGGCTTATATCAGCTAGATACGCATACGATACCAACTCTCATGTAAGAAAGGTTTACATTGTAACAAATGAGAACACCAGTTACTACTAACCTCGCGGCCAGACGCTCAGCGTAGGGCATAGGTTACAACTGAGACACTGTTGCAAGCACTCTCAGCAAAACACAACTGACCCGCTGAGTCATAAGTTCATAACTCACAAGTGACCTGCACTCGGCACTGTCTACTGGCGGCTACTTAGGCTCACTTAACTCAAGTGACCCCTGCTGGAGCCAGAAGCAAGAGCAGGTCACCCGAGTTAACCCGTGGTGGGTAAATCGTCACGATACCTATCCGTTTATTACGGATTTACCTGTGCGATATAAAAGATGAGTCATATGCGCAAGCAATTTTGTCTGATGTAGTGATGAGTGGCAGTAATGTACTTCTATTATCTACTAATGGCACGGGCTGGTGATACTGCCGGGATGTACACCTAACCAAGCCGCGAGCATGAAATACTGCTTAACTTGACAGAGTGTTGTGTGGAGGAATGAAGCGGCGGCACTTACTAGCCCAAAGCATCATGGGACAAACGGTAGCATTTTTGCTTTCTGATGGTCATATCTTCCAGCGTGTTAACCAAGTGATTGAGGTGTGGTGTAAGTTTGACATATATTGTGCGAGCTCTGCCCCTCACAACGCCCAGGGGATCCCGGATTGGATACGAAGGATATGAAACAGGAATCTACGGTTGGTACCGTACAGTCGTACACCATCCTGAGTGCCCTGTTTCTTAGGCCCGCAGTCTGCGGATGGCGGTTTGAGTCTCCAAACCACCCAGACCTCGCAGTAGGTGTCAGAGTATCAGATACGAGCGTAGTTTGAAACATGCAAGCATTGTGGAGCGGAAAATCGGGTACAACTGCCTGGGGACGACCTTTGTTCATATGTGGAGTGAGCGTGAGGCTGTGGTCGAGCGGTACTCCAAGGTATTTGGCAGGCTTAACCCAAGAGATTTTTCTCCACGTAGTCTCGGAGACTTCTCCGGCCGCCAACTGCGAACCTCAGCCAGAAGAAGAGCCGAACTCTTCTGTAGAATAATGGCCATTCTCCTCGTTTCACTCCGTCTGCCAGTGGCGCGGAGTGGTCTTCATAGTGGAGGGCAAGCAGTAACGAAGGTTTCCATAGGGACGTCAAACATGTAGGTGGTGAGAAGCAACGGTGACTCCGGTACTCCAGCCGTTACGGGTCTAAATGAGGACACATCTCCCTACACCCGCACCCGGAAAGTGTGGATCAGGTTGGCGGAGGGGGAAGGGGTCTCTGCCTCCTTGAGGTTGTACAACAGGCCTTGTGCCACATGGTTGCGAAGGCATTGTCCACGTTTAGGAGCACTGCGACGGTTTTGGAGTTTCTCTGGAAACCCACGGCAGCCTTCTCGGCCAGTCACCGTAGCTGCAAGGTAGGGAATGTCCAAAACGAAAACCGACCTGATGATCCGGAAAAGTAATTAGCTTCGCGACCTCAGTGGCATTATGCCTTAATTTCGTTAGCAAGGTATGAATAAATTGCTAGAGAAGAAAGGTGACACCAACTGCTTAAAGAGGACTTCCCTCTGGCGCAGCCGGGGAGAACTCGACCCACTGAGGCGGCTCAGTGAAGTCTGCCATCTGACAAGGTCGAGAAAAACTTACCAACAAGCAAGCATCTGTGCCATCCGTCCAACAGCGACCGATATGGCATTGCCCCTAAGCCTACCTAAAACGTGAAAGTAGAAACGAAGCAATATGATATGAGAGAAAGGAAATTAGCTGTAGAAGAGATACCACCCTAGCATTCGCCTTGTCAATTACCATGGAAAGCCTATGGTCAGATTGGCCGGCCGCAGCAATCGAAAATAAATGAATTAGTAAACATAGCTAACAAAATATATTACCAAATCCATAGTTTTAAAGTGTCTCAAGTTCTTACATGAACATGTGATTTTCTGTTTTTTCAAAAGTGTACATATCGAAGGACTTTCGTTATGTTTAAAGAATAGCATAAAGATGTAACAATAAATTCTACTTACCCTCTTCTTCAGCTTCTCACGAATGAAAGGCTTGAACATGGTCCAGACCATGTTGAACAGGAATGGCTGATTCACAATATGCACTTCTTTCAGTCGCAATGGCATGGCATCCTGCAAATATAAGTTTATAATTAATATTTTTAAATTATCCACTATGACTGAAACATGTCTTGCTCAGTATATAAGAAACTCTCTCGAAACCCTTCATGACAGTTATATTCATGTGAACACAAAATCAGGGAGTGATAAGTATTGGAAAGTTAAAGCACATTTAACGACTGGGAAATAGAGCCACGGATCTTTGGCATTCTATGCCGATGATCTAATCACAAGTTACCAGCAGTAAAAGCATACTCCAAACTTCAACATTATCTCACTGCTAAGTTTGAAATCACCTTGATGGTCATCTGTAATCAATGAAGTCTTTGAGAAAGATTGGTTTGGGTTCGGTTGCCTCCTAAAGATAGCTCAAGTGTGGAACAGTATTTAATTTGACATCAGTTAATTGTCATAATTGTATAAATTGCGCCGAGGCCGAGCGGTTAGCGCGTTCGCCTACCACCTAGGCGGCCCGGGTTCATTCCCAGGGACCCGCATGTGGTATTCGTGGTGCACGAAGCGGCGTCTGGACAGGTTTTCTCCGGGGTTTCCGGTTTCTCCCGCCATTCAGTCCACCAATTACTCCATTATCACCTTTCCAATCATCGGTTTCGCCTGCATTTCATATCATCCTCTTCCTCACTCTCATGCATGGTGCTTGGCTGACCACCTGCTTCCAGGTCTTCACTCTGTCCGATCGATAGGTTTCTGTGCTCCCCTAGGCACTGGCTTGTAAGTCCTAGGAGGTGTAAGTCCTACATAAGGGGAGGGTAATCAGGAAAAGAAGAAGGAGGTAGGGGAAAGTAACAGGCTTTCATCAGACGCTCAAGTAACTTAATGCAAAGCAGAAGATTCAAGATCCAGAAGAGATTCGTGTTAAAGTTTACTTTTGCAAGTGCCATAGGTGAAGAAGAAATATCGCGAGTTAAAACGAAAATATTTGTGGGAAATAAGCTCTGTGTGTAGTTAATTAGGCCTCCTCCACTAAAGTTTCGTAAAGTAGAAAATTTTGCGTTGCATTGAGAAATATTTAAGTTGAGCTAACCATAATGTAAATAATAATTATTCCCATGCATGAATGATTAAGCAGAGAATCATAAAGACTAAATAATAAACATTGATAATACACAGGACTATTATTAAATTTTTTGTGTAGCACCTCATAATTTTCAAATAATCACATTTCATTTAGACAAGAAACACGTAATAAAAACATCCACGATATCTTGAGATTTTGTAACTAGGGAAAAAATAACCAAAAGAGATTTTATTTCTACGGAAGAATGTAATATTAGTATTATTCATATTGAAATCATAAGTGAAGCTGATTGCCCATCTAGTTACTCGTGGTAAAAATTGTTAAACTATGCTTTGAGAAATGATGAGAAATAAAATTATACTTGATTGTTAATTTAATAATTTTGAAGAACAAATTATTTTGTTATTGTTAAAACACGAATAGGTACTTTTTAAAGAGAAAGAGATTTAATTTAATTTAATTAAAATTTGCAGGAATCGTTTTAAGAATAAACGACACTATAGTTGATACCTTAATTTGAGTTGTGATTAAAGTAGGAGCAACACAAATAACCCTAAACTCAAATTCGGTGCCACGTGTCTCATACTCCAAAGCTAGCCAGCAAATTAAAGAATACCTATCCTCACTATTTCATATGTGGCACACAAATAGGATTTGGGCAAACAAATAAATTAAAAAAAGAAAATAATTACAAAACTGAAAAAGAAACCTCCTGAAACGTCAAGAACATCTGAAGGCGAAGGACCACCACGACATTGAAGGACCTCTAAGGACCACAACAAAAATAAGAGAAAAAAAAGACGTCTGTCACATCTAGAACTTCATAACATAAGTACTAAGATACAACTTTTAAAACATTTACAATTTGCAATTTGTATATTTTGTAGAAAATTAGTACCTAAATTTAACAACATCCCATGCATCTGAGAAGCGCTAAACTAGTACAAATTAAATAAAACCAAATGAGTACAGAAACACTCGTAGAAAGAGAAATAGAGCTCACTGAGGACAAGGAGAATCAGGGAGGCGCTGAACAGGGTAATGTTAGTCAGGAACATCTAGACGTTTATTACTTTGTTGAGACCGATAAACCTGGAGATAACAACAGAACATAAAATGTAAGCTAGTGGCATTAGTGAAAAGCAGGTAAACTAGCTAAGGAGGTTACAGAAAAGCAGGATGAATTAGCTAAGGATATTACTGAAAAGTAGATAAATTAGCTAGAGAGATCACTGAAAAGCAAAAGAAGTCGACCAATGATAAAAAAGAAATGTCTGTGAAGCAGAACAAGATAGCTAGGGACAGCAGTGAAAAACAGGTTCAGATAGGTAGGGAAATCTCAATGAAATAAAACTACCTGCTACTGATACCAATATAAGAAACCATAGCTATTATTTTACCTATTACAAATTCCTCCTAGTAAAGGAAAGATTGCATCCTTACCTTGAACTTTCGCTATTACTCTTCGCTCGTTAAAGTCTAGCTTGGCTCCCTAATGATGTAGAAGATCGCATCCTAATATCCTATTCATTGTAGTCTTGCTACCAACAATGAAATAAACTCATACTTCCATTATTCTATTTTCGCATTTAATATTACTTGGTATTTGATGTCTTCTTTATGTTTTCCAACTGCTAGAGAACTCATACAAACTGAGGGACATTGTAAGTGCTTTTTCGACTGGCATAGATGTATAAACCATTTCTCGCTGCATACAGATGTTGAGGCACTGGTATCTATCATAACAAGTGTCATTTATCTCAATTGCTATTTGCCGCATATTTAGTGGCTCTAGCTGCATTTTTACATTATATTTCCCATCCACGTTTATACTCTTGCATATATTTAAGGGACACCATGCGGTGGAATTGTGATTCGAAGTTCAGGAGGTCAGGAGCCTTGGCATAACTTCAGTTTAGTCTCTCCTCTATTGTCACTGTGGTTCTCTTTGGAACGTCGCGCCATTGCCAGTCGTTTTTTGATGTATTATTTACAGCAAATACGAGGTTTTCGTCTTGTTCCGGTTGAGAGTTTTCTTGTGTTTCGGGTCTCGGAGTTTGATAATTCCTCCTGGAACCTCGGAAACGTCCTCGGATCGTTAACACATATGCGTTAATCGCATTGGTGCTGTTGCCACTTTGAAACGTCATGCAATTTAGTTATGACCTACATCCATGCCCGTTGTTGGTCTGAGGGGGTGAGAATCGATTGTTTCTCATTCAACCAGTTCGTGACTTGTGTTTCGATAACGTATTCTAGTATCGTTAGAAGTTTGGCCATTTTTATGAGGCATTTGTGTCCACCTTCTCCTCCGGAAATTTTGATTCTGAAAATGTATCGAGTTTTGCCTTTGGTTCCTCTGCACCGCGTCAGGGTTGCCTTCATGATTGTTTATATTTTCATTATTTAGCCTGTTACTACCACCCTAGGTAGGCAAGCCTGATTTCTTGTGCTTTGCCTTTCTTTTGTTTGAAACCAGATAGCAATTTGATCACATCAAAAAATCTATAGGTTTTGCTACTATCAGATTATTCCTAATATTTTTTGGACAATACCGGGTTAACGTGCAATTTGTCTCTTAATTCCTTAGGGGTGCATCAGACATTGGTGCTTTATTTGCTATACCTACGCATGAAATAATCGGCCATTGTTAAACTGCCTTCGGGATTGCATTTACCTGTGGCTATTTCGATTCTGATTTGATTTTGAGTGATTGCCACCAATATCGTGTTAGGAACAAATTCTTTAACATACTATAGCTTTCATCACCTGGCAGTGTCATAGTAACCATTCGGCTGCTCGTTTACTAAGACCTTCTGATCACATACATCCTCAGTTCGTATGCTATCATATCATTTTGATTTTAAAATACTCCTCGGTCTCTCTAAGGAATTGCTTCAGACAGTCCCACTGCTCATCATAAAAAATTAGAGCTTCTACGTCAGGCATTAGCTGCTTGGAGTACAATGCATTGCTGGATGAAAACTGCGTGTATTGTGTGCCTCACACAATATGGCTGTTTTCAAGATACACTTCATGAGTCCATAACGTCCCGTAATTACTATACATTTCTTGTTCGTTATTGAATACATCCTCATAGTCATTATTCACATTGTTATACATGTTTCCAGGTACTTACATGACGATAATAAGGTGTGTCCACAACCTTATATAATTAGCCTGATTTTTCCTTATATTCATTTACTTTTTATGTGATTTCTTTTAATTGTTTACCAGTTTCCTCCTCACTTTGTTTTTGGTAATCCGCTACGCTAGTATCCAAGTCTTTTTGTATGCCCATTTCAGTTTTCATGGTATCTACGTTTTCAGTTACTACTGCCATTTCCTTAAATACACTTTCAGCAATATTTTCACAATAGAATTTTAACTTTCCACTTAGTACAATTTTGTCCAATCTCATTGACTTCATTCTTAAACATATATTATATTTCAATCAGGTTTCTGTCTGAAATTTAATTACTAGATATGATTTTTTCGACGCTGGCACTTATATCAGCTATTAACTGGCTATGTTTATTATTGATATCAGTAGCAAGCTGATCTATTTTTAAGCTTAAACTCCTTACCGTTTAGGTCATATGGGACGATAAATTAAATGGGTAAAATGATGCTCAAATGAGCTCGTGTCCATAGAGCTTGGAGTTACCCGACAAATTATCTTTCAAGATAAGGGAAAGCCGAGGAAAATATCTTATCCAGGTAACTCATCCTATCCGGGATTAGAACTCGAGATTTCTTGAATGTGAAGTAGACACGCTACCCCACACCACAGGGATTAGCTAAGCTGATCTTGTTTCATTGAGATCTCCCTAGCTATCTGGATCTGTTTTCCATTGCTGTCCCTAGCTATCTTGTCCTGCTTTACCGACATTTCTTTTTTATCACTGGCCAATTTGTTTAGCTTTTCAGTGATCCCTCTAGGTAAGTTACCTACTTTTCAGTAATATCCTTGGCTAATTTTTCCTGCTTTTCTGTAAGGTCCTTAGCTGATTTACCTGCTTTTCACTAATGCCCCTAGTTTACATTTTAGTTCTGTTGTTATCTCCAGGTTTATCTGTCTCAACAAAGTAATTAATGTTCAGATGTTCCTGGCTAACATTACCCTGTTCAGCGCTTCCCTGATTCTCCGTGTTCTCAGTGAGCTCTATTTCTGTTTCTGTTTCTCTACTCTATTTTGTTTTATTTAATTTGTGCTACTTTAGCGCTTCTCAGATGCATGGGATGTTGTTAAATTTAAGTACTAATTTTCTACAAAATATACAAATTGCAAATTGTAACTGTTTAAAACTTGTATCTTGGTACTATGTTATGAAGTTCTAGATGTCCCAGACGTCTCCTTTTTATTGTGGCCCTTAGCTTGTGTTATAGGTCCTTCAATGTCGTGGTGGTCCTTCGCCTTCAGATATTCTTGACGGTCTAGGCGTTCTAGGAAGTTTCTTTTTCAGCTTTTTAATTATTTTCTTTGTTTATTTAATTTATTTGTTTTCCAAAATGCTATTTGCCTGCCACGCAGCTGTGCGCCATTTATGGAATAGCTTAGGATGTGTATTTGTGGTCTTGCTGGCCAACTTAGAGTATGAGATACGTGGCACCAAATTTGAGTATCAGGGTTATTTGTGTTGCTCCTACTTTAATCATAACTCAAATTAAGGTATCAACTATAGCGTCGTTTATTATGAAAACGATTTTTCCAAATTGTAATTAAATTTAAGTAAATCCCTTTCATTTTCAAAAATACGTGTTTCAGCAACCACGAAATAATTTATTCCTCCAACATTTTAAATTAACAAATGAACTAGTATTTTAGGAGGAAGGGGAAAGCAACAAGCTTTCATCAGACGCCCATGTAACTTTTTTACGAACCAGATGTGTACGGTCAAGCGACCGTTTCCATTGGCTTGAACAGAGCTCGTTGCTTCCCCGCTTCCATCCAGTAGGAATCGATTCATATCTAATTTTAGTCAGTCGGAGACATCAGAATATCTTCCCCACGTGCAGTAAATCACATGATAGGAGGTTGTTACACTTTACTGGTGTGAACACCTTAGTTGCGATGTCAGTCTAATTATAAAATGAACTGTTCATCTCCTTGTAGCACCCGGTACTACAACATAGATGTTAACATTATTGTAGTGGTCTCTATGGTCACTATAAGCTACTATAAGGAGGTATACGTGTAACATTGCATCATGAAATTGTATACTGATCTTTTCATAGAGCAGGAGTCGGCAAATTGATCACCGTGATTGCACGAATGGTGACGTCACGGAAGGCAATCCGGTATGCACATGACGCACGGTTTGTAAGTCCGTGTGGTGGCGTAAAGGAACTTCTCTAACACACGTTTGATAGTACCTATATATGTTTAACACCTATATACAGACTGAGAGGGCTTTAACATTTATTTTTCATTAATGTATCCTTTACTTCATCTGGAGCATTATGTTTCGCTTACACCTAACGCTAATTCACAAGTAGTGACGTACAACAGAGCACGTAGGTTTTCATCCGTCAATCGCGATCTGCTTTTAGATTTTTACAATCTTCAGTTTAGAAATCATTTGCTCACACATGTATGTTGAACCAAACATAGTACTAATATATGCTGCAGATGAATGGAGAGACGGAAATCTTGCCATATCAAGTTCTCTAAATAAATATAAACCAGTTTTATTTTCTAATTGTGATTTTACACAATGACCTTTAAGGTTCAAGATTTATTAAAATTAGTGTACTTTCTAATCCACTTCTTCACTAGACTACAAAGTTTCAGTGGCTATTTAAACGTTAAAATTACATTTACGGACAAATGTTTGTTTTATATTATTCTTTTAAAATGTCTTAACATTTCCTATCTGTTACTCGCTTGTGATCTTTGTAACAACGTTCGTAATGTCCTTTAATGTTTGGCTTGTAAACACAAGTCAAAACTTTTGAATACAGCAGACATTTCACATTATTTCCCATAGCACAGCAAAAATTCCGTTCTTCCCACTCCTCTTGCAATGGGAAGGTAAGTTTGCGTATTCGTTGTTTCGAAAGAACCATGTTGCATCGATGAAGTGCGCACCACTGCTTGTTTATGTTTGAACTGTGTCGATTGAAGAGGAGGGGGTTGAAGGAAGCTAGTATCGCTTTACCCCTGATTGTGGTATTACGTCATATAATCAGCCGGTACAGATTTGCCGACCCCTGCCGTAGAGAATCACTGAGTATGTATCTAACACACATATCGTCATACCTGAATGAATGAGAGTAATCTTAGAGAGAATGAAGGGGAAAGACCCTTCACTTGTTTCATAGAGAGTCCGTCAAAGTCCATGATGACGACGACACCACACACTTGGGATATGGGTTCAGTCATAGCACCCTGGTGTATCAGGTAAAACATCCTGAATATCTGGTCTGCTGAAACTCTGGACGGATCCCACACAGCTGAAAACAGGCAAGAAATGGATAAGTCAGACAAATAAACCGAATACCATGCAGTTATAGCAATTAAAAATGCATAAGAACCTAATTATTGTTTAAGCGTGTCGGTCTGGGTAACTGGTTAGGCGCTGATCTACTGCTTCCAAGATCGTGGGTTTAAATCCGGTCGAAACCGATGGTATTTAAGTATACTTAAGAGCGACAACTCTATGTCAGTAAATTCACTGGTGTATAAAATAATTCCAGCTGGACAAAATTCCGGCGGCGCTGATATCATCCTAGCAATTGACAGCGTCATTAACAAACAAAATAAGAGTTTTTTTTATATTTTTTACGTCCTCCAACGTAGTGTCATATCGGACGGTGAATGAATGAAACGGGTGAAATGATGCTCATATGAGCCCGAGGTCCATGGAGCTTTAAGCTACCCGATATTCGTCTTCTCAGGATAAGGGAAAACTTGGGAGAAAACCTTACCCGAATAACGTACCCTAAGCGAGATTCGAACTCGCGACCTCTTGAACGTGAGGCAGACACGCTACCGAGGTGGGCACACACACAAAATATGAGGTATAAGGTATTGGAACGAAGGGGGCACAACGCCTCTGCGATCTGGTACGGATATTTTGTGGACTCACCCCCGGGAGGGAGAGATGAGGTGAAGAGAGATCATAAGCCCGGTAGAGGGCGGAGACGGAGCAGTGCCACTGAGACCTGCGGAAGTCCCTAACAGTTGACAGATTGCCACCTGGCGTATCACCTGAAGCTCCTCACCACCACCCAGAGAAGGGATCTAAGTGACCCTAGCGGCATGGGCAGTGGCACGCAGCTGCCACAAATGGGGCCATAGGAGAAGGTTTACAAAGCGCAAGCAACAGCACTATCTGCCCGCAACTGCCTGAACCACCGCACTGACGACCAGACCTGAAAGATGACAAGGGAAATGAAAGAGGAAGGTAGGAGGAGTCCAAGCAAACTCCCCAGCGTTCACCCAAGTAACAAGGAGAAACCACGGAAATCCCAAGTCTGTGTACGCGGTCTCAGGAGATCGAACCCAGTACCTCCAGAATGTGAGTCGCACACGTTGACAAACAAAATGTATAAATATACCGTTTAAGCACGCAAGTAAATAATATTGACTGCCTCCGTGACCGAGTGGTCAGAGATCCAGTGTTCGATTTCCGACCAGGAGCATGGAAAGTTTTCTTTAATTAGAATTATTTCCTACCCTCCATAGAGTCTTGAAGAGTGAATGTGCGTGTGAAAATAAGTTAAAAAAGACGAAAACTTACAGTAGCCTAACATAAAACTTGAAAGAGTAAAAATACCGCCGTATGTTTTAGCGAAAAGCCCCCGATGTGACCGTAGCAGTTAAAGAAAGCAATAGAAATGACACCCCATGGCTTTCCGCAAGGGTGAAGGCTGCCAGTGATGTGTGAGGGTCGTGTCTCTCCAGAGAGAGGCGGCATTGTATCAAAACCATGTTGATAGATTGCTTGGATGACTCAATGACAACTTGCGGACGGGAACTTAGCACCTTGACCGAAGGCGATCTCTCGCACCTGTGCCCCTGACGGGGAACCCCGGGAGATCCATGAGGCGAATGGATCTGACGGGTGTCATGAACGTTGGCACGACAAAGCAGAGGGCAGGGTCCCTACATTTTTTCCAGTTAGAAATGCCCCGGCGGAGGCTGGCTTAGTTTGGTGCCTCTCCCAACCCTTCGGGTTCGTATTCCCAAGGGGAGCGCGGGATTCGGACCTGTACCATCCCGTAGGGGCCCAGAAACCAGTAGGCTTGCCTTCCAATCCGGGGGACGAGATTTCCAGACCGCATTTGTTCCCCCTGCCGTGCTGTTGCCACGACGCTCACCGACACTTCCAACCCTGGAAGAGGCCTAGCGGGACGAAGGGTGAAACGGAGCGAGTAATGTAACCAAATGGAGAGACAGGAAATTCGAGGGAGGTGGAAATCCTTCCCAGCATTCGCCTGCCGACCCGTGAAACCTCCGAAAAAAACCACGCCTGCCACACACGTTACCACCGGAGCCATCCCGCTCAGTTTGGATGTGGTTGAGGAAAAAAGGAGATTTATCATGAAATTGTAGTAAACTAGTAAAATCTGCATCGATGTCCTTTACAATACACTTATTTCATCCTTGTAAAAACGAAATATAAATACCTTAGATTTTGGACCAATTATAGGTGTCTATTCTGCCAATGCCATCATTTTCATTTTTTTTTTTTTTTTTTCCTTTTTTGACCTACGTAGAACTTTATGTGTTTTCTTTTTCTCTCTTTTCTTTCTTTCTTTTCTTCCTTTCACAGTGTTTAATTTAGTCCTAAAACTGCCAGCCTGAAAATTCATAGTTGTAAGTTTCTTTTATATCAGTAAATATCTATAGCTAATTTAATGGACATAATATATTCATTCTGTTGTCGTGTTCGTGAAATAGTGAAGCTTGCCTCCATTTCTCTCAATATAACTTCTGGAGTTCTCTTCATATAGGTAGGTATATAATTTATGTATGAAACCAGACACAAGAGTTCGTTCATCCAAACTTCGAACCAAATTTAAAAAAAAAATGATGTCATAGAACTTTGTTCCCCGTTTTTCTTAGCCACATTTCGAAACATGTTGATCGACCTCGGTGATCCTGGGTTGTTACATAATTGCAACATAAGCAAAAACCTTAAAAATTATTCATATGCTTTTTACTGTCAATCAGATAGCTTATCTAAACTTGGCAGCTCGTCTTTCTCCACGTGATCACGGACACGCAAGGTCAGCCAATGCATGACAAAGCTAAACTATGATACCTACTATCTACAAATATGTGCACATATGACTAACTAGGCTCTGTACGAACATCAAGTGCTGCGTTCTGGGGGCAATGCCATGCATCTGCCTGGGGGGCGGGGGGGGGGGGAAGCATACGTAATCAGTTTTACCAGGTTATGGGTATTGGTGTAGGTATTTTTCAACCCAAAAGGGATTGTGGAAGTCTTTGGAAATTAAGGTATTTTTCAAGTAAAATTTTGAAATTCAAGAATTCAAATTCGTTTACCTATGCACTTCTGCCTTTAACTACGAACTTTCCCTCATTGGAAGTTTCAGCATTAAATGAAAGTATTACTTCATTAACAGTTTCTGCAATGCACGTAATGAAACATTGTCGCGATAATCGTGGGAAAAAATGCTACCGTTTGTCGACGGACCCCTAAACCCCACTCACTCACTCACTCACTCACTCACTCACTCACTCACTCACTCACTCACTCACTCAGTCACTCAGTCACTCAGTCACCCACTCACTCACTCAGTCACTCACTCACTCACCCACTCACTCAATCAGTCACTCACTCACTCACTCACCCACTCACTCAGTCACTCACTCACTCACCCACTCACTCACTCACCCACTCACTCACTCACTCAGTCACTCACTCACCCACTCACTCACTCAGCCACTCACTCACACAATCACTCAGTCACTCACCCAGTCACTCAGTCACTCACTCACTCACTCACTCAGTCACTCACTCACTCAGTCACTCACTCACTCACTCACTCACTCACTCACTCAGTCACTCACTCAGTCACTCACTCACTCAGCCACTTACTCACACAATCACTCAGTCACTCACTCACTCACCCACTCACTCAGCCACTCACTCACACAATCACTCAATCACTCACCCAGTCACTCAGTCACTCACTCAGTCACTCACTCATTCACTCATTCACTCACTCACTCACTCACCCACTCACTCACTCAGCCACTCACTCACACAATCACTCAGTCACTCAGTCACTCAGTCACTCTGTCACTCACTCACTCACCCACTCACTCACTCAGCCACTCACTCACTCACTCACTCACACAATCACTCAGTCACTCACCCAGTCACTCAGTCACTCGCCCACTCACTCACTCACTCACTTAGCCACTCACTCACACAATCACTCAGTCACTCACCCAGTCACTCAGTCACTCACTCGCCCACTCACTCGCCCACTCACTCGCCCACTCACTCAGTCACTCACTCACTCAGTCACTCACCCACTCACTCACTCAGTCACTCACTCACTCAGTCACTCACTCACTCATTCACTCACTCACTCACCCACTCACTCACTCACAGGTTCAACTCCGTGAATCACTTCAGTGAATTACACCAGAGATCCCACCATTGCGCATGGTATGAATCTTAAACGAACAAAAATTAAGTGTGTAATTACAAATGTGATCTGTAATCTATGTGGGCTGTAGAGGGAAAAATATGGAATCCTTGAAAGGAAACGTATTTTCGATTTTGACTGATGAAAGTACAGATTTAGGAAGCGCATTGTCGCGGTATACTAGTGACGATGGCTTTCCATGTAGCAGCCTTCTCTTAGACTATGTTCAGATTAAAGACGCTACAGTTGAGAATCTTTTCTGTGCGTTCAAACGCTATCAGAGCATAGTTTGTGTATAGAAAACATTGCTGGTTACTGTGACGATAACACCAATGTTATGATAGGCGAACACAATTCTTTTGTATCTTGTTTTATAAAGGAAAATTATGAAATTGTTATTCGTAGTATTTGCCATTCTCTTAATTTGATTGCTAGTATTGCATCAAAATGTCTTCCTAAAAATGTTGCGTCACTGCTACATCTAATTTTTTTCGTATCTACTTTTCAAGAAGTCCGAAACGACAAAGTAACTAGATGAGTTAGTCTTATATGACAGCAAGTGAACAAAAGTTAGGTCATATGACCAGAAAGGGAATTATTTTGTTTTTGAGGGATTTTGGAGGCCTATAGGTGGATTTTCTCTACCAAAAAGCTGGCAGCACTGTGCGTAATGTGCATGCAGTAAGAAAGAACGAATGTTTTGATTAAAATGGATGAAGTTGATGATGATTGTTGGATATAATCTTGCATACAAAAACCTAATTTCCAAACAAAAATAGCATGCAACTAGAAGAAAAACTTGAATTATCGTGGTGAGGAGGTACACAATTGATAGAAAACTGTGAACTCCAACAAGATCCTCACTTGTTCGTAGTCGACATTTCATTAATGGAATACCACCGCCATTACCACCACCACCACCCCCACCAGCACCACCACCATCGCCACCATCATAATAATCACCAGCACCACCACCACCACACCACCACCACACCACCACCACCAGCACCACCACCACCATCGCCACCATCATAATCATCACCACCATCACCACCACCAGCACCACCATCACCATCGCCACCACCATAATCATCACCACCATCACCACCACCACCACCACCAGCACCACCACCACCATCGCCACCATCATAATCACCACCACCATCGCCACCATCATCACCGCCACCACCATCACCACCATCATCACCATCATCACCACCACCATCACCGCCACCACCATCATCACCGCCACCACCATCACTGCCATCATCACCATCATCACCACCACCACCATCATCACCGCCACCACCATCACCACTACCACCACCATCACCATCATCACCGCCACCACCATCATCATCACCACCATCATCACCACCACCATCATCACCGCCACCACCATCACCACCACCTCCACCACCGCCACCACCAACACCACCACCTTCACCACCACCGCCACCACCACCACCATCACCAGCACCACCACCACCTCGCCACCATCATAATCATCACCACCAGCACCACCACCAGCACCACCACCATCGCCACCATCGCCACCATCATAATCATCACCACCATCACCACCACCATCGCCACCATCACCACCGCCACCACCACCTCCACCACCACCACCACCTCTACCACCACCACTGCCACCACCACCAGCACCACCACCACCATCGCCACCATCATAATCATCACCACCATCACCACCACCACCACCAGCACCACCACCATCACCACCACCTCCACCACCGCTACCACCAACACCATTACCACCAACACCACCACCACCATCATCACCGCCACCACCATCACCACCATCATCACTATCATCACCACCATCATCACCGCCACCACCAACACCACCATCATCACTATCATCACCACCACCATCACCGCCACCACCATCATCACCGCCACCACCACCATCACCGCCACCACCATCACCACCACCACCGCCGCCACCACCACCAACACCATTACCACCAACACCACCACCATCATCACCGTCACCACCATCACCACCATCATCACTATCATCACCACCACCATCATCACCGCCACCACCATCACCGCCACCACCACCATCATCACCGCCACCACCATCACCACCACCACCACCACTAATACCATCACCGCCACCACCACCATCATCACCTCCACCACCGCCACCACCAACACCATCACCGCCACCACCACCATCATCACCGCCACCACCATCACCACCACCACCACCTCCACCACCACCGCCACCACCACCACCACCATCACCGCCACCAACATCACCACCACCTCCACCATCACCACCACCTCCACCACCACCACCATCATCACCGCCACCACCATCATCACCGCCACCACCATCATCACCGCCACCACCATCACCATCACCTCCACCACCGCCACCACCACCATCACCACCACCACCGCCACCACCACCATCACCACCACCACCACCACCATCATAATCATCATAACCACCATCCCCACCAACACCACCATCTCCACTATCACCACCACCATCACCACCATCATAATCATCACCGCCATCATAATCATCACCAAAATCATAATCATCACCACCACCGTCAGCACTACCACCACAACCACCACCGGTTGTGGGATCTAGGTAAGTTGTTTCCATATGGAGTCCCAGTTGGCATCACGAGGCTGAATGCACCCCGGACCAGACCTCCCAACTGGGAAAAACCCCCATGTAGGTACCGAAGATCGAACCCGGGGCCTCCGCGCCAGAGGTGGTTGTAATTTAGTTTCAGAAAGCGTATCTCAATTTTGTGCAACGTCTCCTTAGAAGGAACGAGTAAAAATCAGTAAAGTACACGTGGAATTGCACACAGTTACAGCACTCTTTTCGCTAGAGGCGCTTGCAGTTGAAATCGCTGCACTAGCACCATTCCTGTACACAGAGCATAAATAATAATAGACATCGAATTTCTGGTGGTATGTAGGAGAATTTATAGGGCGTGTCTTCTGATATCGGTCTCCACCAGTTTGAATGCAGACACCTTACCTCCCCTCCCTTCCAGTTGATGGAGGTAGCTATACTTATTTGTCATTAGTCAATGAGTAGACAACACCAGCATAGTTATGCTCATTGGTTCGATACAGCACACAAGGTGACAGCATCAGCCTAGAAAATGAAAGCATGACGTAATGAGGTACCCTACAAACGGTAAGGAATGAAGTGTACGGAAGAAGGCAGCGCTGATTTCTTTCCGTGCTGTCTCTGTACATAGAAATGTTTTACTGCAGTGACCACCTCTGACAGAATAACTTAGGCTAATGTGGACACTTTTATGGAGTTTTACCACCTATCGTTTCTTAAGAGGTCACATTACTGCAGATCAACATACGAAGCTGGTTATCGTCAAAAATGTGATTGGATTGTCAAACTCAAGCGCACCAACCTTGCCTATTACAAATCAAAACTCACCTCCAGCGTTTACAATGAGAATTCTTCTGCCTTTCTGATCCCTGTCTACCAGAACATTTACGACACCATTATCCACAAATGACGACTCCTCGTCCTGTGGCACAAGATTGTCTAGATGGACGGCATGCTTCTGCTTGAACTCTGCCGCTCTTCGCATCTGAAAACAATATATGCAAACGTTCATATAACATTCTCTGTTTATTGCCATTTATTTTTACACCTATTCTGCGATACATAAGAAACTTATTATTACATTCTCTACAGCTTACCTACAGTTATTAAATGAAGTATTCCACGGAAAATATTAGATTACAGGGATCATGCAGGTTTTGAGATTCCGTGAAAGTGTCCCAAAAGAACGCATGTGTTGAAAAATATCCGAACGTTTATGTGTATGTGTATATATAGCATAACTCATAAAGGAAAAGGTGGTAAATAACAATCTTGGTACGTAAGCTCCTTTTTCAAGATTTCACACACTTTAAGGACCCTACTTTAGTTGGCGTCCCGTATTCCGGGTTCCGGTACGCCCGCTGGGCACTCCCATCGCCTGTCATGAAATATCCAGACTATAGGCTTATTAAGGAATATTTTCAGTTCAAACTCTGCCTGCACTTTCATCTCTCCAAGATCTCAGGAAAATCCTGCACCCGAATCATGGAATACTTTTTGAAATTGTTTGTTTTCTCAAAAATGAATTTAACGGTTTTTTTAAAATAAAAATATTTAAGATATGACTAATAAAACGTATGTCTAGAATTTTCTGTAGACAGTCTGTGAAGTTATTTTTATCAAAATGAATTATATGGTGAAAGGGAAGACATTACATTAATTTAAACCAGTAATAGATCTCGCTATTTGAAACACATTTTCAAACTTACGATTTTGTCCTGACCATTTCCTACGGAGATATTTTAGTTTTGTCGAAAACAAGCTGGCAACACTGCAGATTGTGAACGTAAACAAATAGCTTGCCGTGTCCTTCCATGTTTACTGTGGGAGTTAGGCCAATCAGAATCGTTAGCTCCCAAAACATTTCACTACACTACATCCAGAAAGCAGTTCAATTCCCTGACCAACCTCAACGCAACGTTGTCGATTTACTTCACATCTGGAAAAGCTGCTCGGAGTATTCCTTCAATTGTTTTAAGTGATAAATTATTTCGAACCCCTGTGTGATGTCCCGTAAATACTACTGAAGCTATGTCAGAAATAAGTTACTCTACGCATCTTACAAGTAACAAACTATTACCTTCGTACATTCTTGTGGAATTACGCATACAATTTGGAGCAAAAACCATTTATTTTTTCGAAATCGGCTGATCAAAGTACAAAATGCTATTAGACCTTTTTGTTTGTAATGCTTCCATGAATCACATATTAGGAGGAATGTAATATGTTCCCTATATATATACACACTATAAACTATAAGAGATGGAGTGAGTGAGTGAGTGTGTCGGGTTGAAGGGCCCGTAAGAGATGGATAAAAACGTACTCTACGAAAAATGTAGTCCATTTAAACATACAATGAATGTCAAATAACGGTTTCTACGTCTTAGAAGTTTTCAAAATATTCGTTATTACATCTTTAAGTTTCCCCTAGCTTAACTCCCATATGCAGTTTGCCAACCCCCAAAAAAATTGAATTTCGACACAGGTCAAATATAATTCTGCTACAAAAATACAAACATAATTATTATAAAAAGTATAATACCTGTAACATACCTTTCTCTACAAGGTGCCAGATGATCAAGACAGCGGATTAATAGTAATACTTAAATGAAGTCTACTAAGGGACTCAATAAAAATATAATACAAATAAATTGATAACTATTACTGCAAACCACTGAAGAGGTATCTCTGCAGGCCATTTACAGTGTTAGATTCCGTTCTCTTGAAATGTTGTACAAACATTTCCCAAATTTATTTACGTGTTCATCAGATATTGGATATTAAATACAGCAATTGCATTTGTTTTGAAAATCAATTTTCAGGAGATGGCCTTTAAAGGGGTCACTCAAGAGTTTGAGGTTTTAGCTTGTTCCTTTTTTTTTGGGGCGGGGGGGCGTGGGGGGGACTTCACGTCAACCATTATGGAAAACACTTTTTCACATCAGCGTTTCCGTGTGGTAACGCTATTAATGATTGAGCGAATTATGTCCCTACGTTTAGTCTAACAAAATATTTTGTAATTCTTCTGTTTCATGCATGGGTTCATTAGTAACAAAAATAACAAACATACTAACAGCTACGATTTTGTTTTCTATTGTACATACAAATTTCCTAAATATTACTTAATTTGGGATTATTTTTTGTCCAAAATGGATCATAGATGACGTAAAATGAATAGAAATGTCACTTTTACATGAAAACCACAACATATAAAAGATGTGAGATTATAGCGGGTAGATGACTTAATAATGCTAATGTTACAATAATGTACATATTTAGGCCCTGAAACAATCAACTATTACAAAACACAAGTCAATAATTATATGCTAGCCCAAAGGTAAAACTCTGACGTGTTGTACTCACACGACTTTCTCTACTCTTGTACTAACCATTCTTACAAACCCTTATTGCTATATCTTCTTCGTGTTAGACGAGATAAACATTTGCAGAAATTATCTTATTACTTATTTCCTTGAAGATGCAAGGGGAATATGGGAATGCAGTAGGTTTTGAGCGATAGTCAAATCTTTTAAAGCTTTGAGATCCCGTTCTCTTTGCACGCTTAACATATACAAAACTGAACAACGATATTACATTTGACGAAAGTTTAAGTTTTTCGAAACTGACACAAATAACAAGGAATATCTCCGAAATGGTTCACTTTACAAAAAAAAAAAAAATTGTTTGGACATACACTGTGTGTTTTAGCGAGATCTACAATTTTTGTACAGTAAGATTTTGTCTATCTCTTACGGTTTACGAGTTATTCAATAGAAATCCAGAGTATACAGGACTACATAGGCTATAGCCAGAAAATTCAAACCATAAATTTCATTTTGTCATAAAAATATGTGCATATCTCATTTTAATCAAAATCGTTAGAGCCATTTGTACATTTAGAGCCATTTTCAAGAAAATCAAAATTTTCGAGAAAATGTCCATGTAAAGGGTAGTTTAGGGTGGAGAAATTTTGTTCAAAATCTTCGTGTCGCATCCTTGAAAGACATTAAATTTAAATACCAACTTTGGTTTTTAACCGACTTTTCGTTTTTGAGTTATGCTGTCCACAGACGACAGACACACACACGCACACACGCGCGCGCGGAACATTTTTCTAAAAATGCTATTTTTGGATGCAGGGGACCTAAAAACACATATTTCCGGCGAAATCTCGACATCGAATTTTTGGATGGAACACAACAGCTCCTCTACTTACCAGTGGAGAAAGTAAAAACTATGTTTACATATTAATTACAATTTGTGTTCACCCCAATTTAGAATGTTAATGTTTATTTAGTATCTATGTATAAATAGCATGCAATCGTACCAAAAATATTAATATGTACTTGAACGATAGATTATCTCCAGCTGATAAATGAAGTGTTAAGAGAGATTAGTGATAATATCTAGCAAGACATTTGCTTTACGTCAAGAGATAGCATTCCTTGTGACAAAGGTGACAGTGTATCACGTTTTATAGCATTCCGAAGCAGATGAAAAAAGGATTATCGCTCTGTGGCTTACTGGTAACATAAGAGATTTGTCAGTTTTATCTTATCATACTATACTTTGTATGCATAGAAACAGATTGGTAAGATAGCTTTCGAGACTTGGATTATAAGACTATCAATTCAAACTATGATCGTTTGCTAAGTAGCAAATCCATGTGTTTTCACACAGTTTTGTCATATCCCTCATTGAACTCTCAGCAAAAAGATCAAAACACAAAATTAATTACAAATAGAGCTAAATGCAAGTACTTTTACTTTCAAATATATACTAGAAATATTGTGGATATTAATATAGTATTCATCACCTTCAAAATAAATTAGTATGTTTTTCTTCTAATTTGTGCGGAAGTAGATTGAACAGGAAAGAGTTCCGCGCACGAGAGATTTCATTTGCCACGAATTCATAGGTACATCCATAAAACATGATGGGGTAAAGCAAACAAGTGGAAAGCATCCAACAGGAGGAGTAACAGTCACTTGTCCTATGTATTGTATACATTAAAATTCGCTTTCCGATTTAGTGATAGGATAGGATAATGTAGAGGCGGTACAGAACTCAAAAATAAAAATTTACCAATGAAGAATTGCCAGGGTTGAAAAGGAGCATAAAAGAGGGCAGGGTCACTACAGTGTTTAGGTTTAGCTAGTACAAGCGACTCCCCTCCCCCTGGGACTAGGAGACCGCCTCCTATCCGGAGGACGAAGGTTTACACAGAACATATTCCCTGCCATGCAACGCCAAGCAGGATGAAGGTGAAGTGAAAGGACAAGTGAGGTAAAATGAAGGGACAAGGAATTCGGGTGAGGTAATTAATTTTCCCAGCATTTGCCTAACGACCCGGGGAAACCTCCGAAAAACCCCATGGGTCACGAAGGTTGGCCCTGAGGATTGAATCCACGACCTCCCGAATGCGAGCTTCACATGTTACACACAAAGTACAATACAGTATAAATGAAAATAGGAGAAATTCAGACTTACCAATGCAAGAGCGCTTTCTGGGTAGAATTTTGTGGGTCTGAGGAAGCGAATCAGAAATTCGTCGTCATCCCTATAACGTAGAGTAGGGTCATCTGAAACAGAAAAACTTCACTTCACAACTGTTTCATAACAGAGGAAATATTATTATTATTATTATTATTATTATTATTATTATTATTATTATTATTATTATTATTATTATTATTATTATTATTATTATTATTATTATTATTATTATTATTATTATTATTATTATTATTATTATTATTATTATTATTATTATTATTATTATTATTATTATTATTATTATTATTATTATTATTATTATTATTATTATTATTATTATTATTATTATTATTATTATTGTCATTTTTATTTTTATTATTTTTATTCTTATTTTTATTATTTTTATTGTTATTGTTGTTGTCATTATTATTTATTAATAAGACGACCAATAGGTGTTACCTTTCTAAAATCAGAAATACTAGTAACAGATTCTATTGACTGAATGGACCACATTTTGCATGTTTAAAAATGAAATACTTACCCCTGAGAAGTTTTCTGAGTGTATCCGTTGCTTCCTTCACCCTCTCTGGTGTTTCTCTCAGTTCTTTTTCCGCTTGTTCCACCACCTCTTGAGTGAGAGGTTGTGTGTCCAGTTTTATGAGGTCTGTGGGATATGACATGTTCTATTGTTCTGAGAAAGAAAGAGGAAGAAAATTACTTAATTGGGTATATTTTTACTTCAACCAAGAGTGTACTCTAACATTTAGACATTTTTAGACACTAGACTCACATGTTGCTCTGTATTTCTAAATCATACATTTTATAGATGATTGAAGGAATATTGAAGTAGTTGCTTTTAAGTGATTGCATTACTTGCTATACATAAGTAGAAATTGATGTGTTGCACTCACATGACTTTCTCTACTCTTGCACTAACCATTTTTACAAACTCTTATTCCTATATCTTCTTCATATTAGTGGAGATAAACATTTCCAGAAACTATCTTATTGCTGATTTTCTGAAGGTACAAGGGGAATATGGGAATAGAGTATATTTTGAGCGATAGTCAAATCTTTTAAAGCTTTGAAATTCTATCCTCTTTGCACTGCCGAGAGATAAAAAAGTGAATAACGAACTTCCATTTAAGCAAAGTTTAAGTACTTCAAAACTCACACGAATAAAAAGGAATATCTCACAAATGGTTCACTCCACAAAAAATATGTATTTGGACATAACTTGTGAGTTTTAACGAGATCCATATATTCTGTACGGTAGGACTTGGTCTAACAGTTTAACAGTTATGCAAGTCATCAGGAGTAAACAGGTCTACATATACTATAGCCAGAAAATTCAAAATATACATTTCATTGGCTATAATAATTTCTTAAAAATTTGGCATTTTAATCAAAATCATTAGAGCCATTTGGGGAAAATCAAAAGTTTCGAAAAATGTTCCATGTAACGGGTAGTTTAGGGTGGGGGACTTTTCTTCAAAATCTTCATATCGCATCCTCGAAAGATATTATACATAAATACCAACTTTGGTTTTTAACCGACTTTTCGTTTTTGAGTTACCCTGTTCAGAGACAGACAGATGCACACGTGCGCGAACCTTTCCTACAAAAGCTTTTGTTGGATTCAGGGGCCCCAAAACATATATTTTCAGTGAAATCTCGTCATCGAAATTTTGGGTCGATTGCAATACCTCCCCTACTTACCATACGTAGTATAGAAAGTAAAAAGATATGCTTTCATAAACAATCTGATGTGTTGAACTCACATGACCTTCTCTATTCACTCTTGTACAAGCTCTGCTTCCACCTCCTACATAATAACTGGGTTAAACATTTGTAGAAATGTCTTTATTACATATTTCCTTGTACGTACAATGAGAATAGGGGAATACAATGGTTTTAAACGTAGTAAACTCTTTAAAGAGTTGGTGGCTGTGTAATGGCTTTGAAATTCCACTCCTTTTGCATAACGAAGTGAAGCAAGATAGGGGAAAAAAATAATGACTTCCTGTTTAAAAAAGAATAAGTATTGGACAATTCAAAGCAATAACAAAGAATATCTTCAGGTGGTGGAGCACCTGCCTACTGTGCTAGGGGTCCCGGGTTCGGTTCCCGGCAGGGGGTACGAATTTTTCTCCAACCAAGATTCTCCTCATCCTTCCCTGAGTCTGGAAGTATGAATGAAATTGTGAATGTGTGTGTATGTGTATGTGTGTGTGCTCAAAGTATAAAAACCCCAAAGACCGAAAAATCCACTGTTAAACGAGTAACGCCATAGGTAAAGCCGCCGATATGACCTCTGCAGTTAAAAGCGGAATATAAATGGAACAATAAAAAAAGAAAGAAAAAAAAGAAAAAGAAAGAATATCTTGGAAATGGTTAACTTTACATATTATGTAACCGGTTCTTTTATGAATAAGAGTTTGTCTATCACTTACGATTTAGCACTTGTGTAAAGGTCACTCAAAATGAATGGGACTTCAGAGGCCATTTCGAGATATACATTTCATTTGTTATAAAAATATCTTAAACATATGCTAAATTAATAAAAGTCATTAGAGCCATCCTTTGAGAAAATGAAAGCTTTCGAAATATTTTTCATTTAAACGGTAGTTCGGGATTTCTTTTTGTTCTCGTTTCGCATTTATCGAAGACGACTTAAACACCAAGTTTGGCATTTAATCAACGTTTCCTTTTTACTTTCTCTATTGCGTATAAATAGTAAGTAGGGGAAATGTCGAAATTTCACCGGAAATATGTGTTTTGAGGCCCCCTGAATAAAAAAAAAAAAACATTTTTAGAAAATTGTCCAAGTGTGTGTGTGTGTGTGTGTTTGTGTGTGTGTGTGTGTGTGTGTGTGTGTGTGTGTGTGTGTGTGTGTGTGTGTGTGTGTGTGTGTGTCAATGTCTGTGTCTGTGTCTATCTGTGTACAGCATAACTAAATATGTTTTACGCTATTATTAATGCACAGCAATACCTGCAAGATGCCTTAGAAGCAACTTACAGAATTGCGTTTGCCACGCAGTTTAGCCGTCAAACGATAGCAAAGCAAATCCATTAGTGACGTATCTATCTGACCGAGTGGGATGGCTCTGGCGGTAACGTCTGTGACCCGCATTCGGGAGGTTGCGGGTTCCATCCCCGTGGCTGACCTTCCTGACCTTGGGTATTTTCGGGGAATTCCCCGAGTCACCAGGCGAATGCTGGGAAGGATTTCCATATCCTCCGAATTTCCTGTCCCTCCATTTCGTTCCATTAATAATTTCACCCTTCATCCCTTTAGGATTATTTTAGGGTTAAAAGCGTCGGCGAACGTCGCGGAGCAGCACGTCAGGGTAACAAATGTGTTCTGGAAATCTCGTCCCCCGGATTGGAGGGCGCCCCTACTGGTTCCCGGGCTCCCTATGGGTGCTACAAGCCTGAGGGGGCAGAGGAGAAGGTTTTCAAGTTCGGTGCTCCCCTTGGGAGTAAGAACCCAAAGAGGTGGGAGGGAACCGGGCCGAGCCAGCCTCCGTCGGGTTGCTTCTAACTGGGACAATGTAGGGATCCCCTGTCCTGGCAACGATGCGGCCGCCCTTTGGATCCATTCGCCTCATCCATTCTCTTGGGGGTGCATAGGCTCAAAGGATCGCCTTTCGGTCGAGGTGCTAAGTCCCTCTCCGCAGGTTGCCATTGAGTCAATGTATCTAAAATTTTCCAAATATTCCATAGGACATTTTCTGAAAGAGAGAGAGAGAGCGAAAGAAAGAATAGCACAAGGCTTACAACTTCACAAGTACATTAAGCCCCGGCTTCATAGTTAACTACTGTTAGTGGTCCCGAAAAGGCCACGAATCAGCTGGAGAACTCAATGTTATACTGGTTGTTGTCATGGTAGCTCAGTGGTTAGAGCAGCAGCACGATAAGCCGAAGATCCGTGGTTCTAATCACGGCTATAGCATTGACTTTTACAGTCTTATTCTACCTTCCCAACTTTATTTACACATGGCTAGTGTGGAAGAACAATAACTTAACAAATCAGATTTCAGTGAACATCGGATTATACATTATGTGCTTAGGAACTGAAAGGTCTGACGAAACTTTTCCTAAAGTAAAGATAGAAACAGAAAACAGAACTTGGCTTGTCTTCAAGTAATTAGATGAGCAACCATCAGCTTGATAAGACCCGTCTGTCGAGAGGTTTATGGACTGGGTTCAAAGAACATGATCTGTGAACATTTCCAGGTTTGTAAACTTCCGCCTTAAGGTGATGCAAGGAAGTTCTCCGAGCATGTTGAACCACCTCTGCCCCCAAAGCATACATGTTAGGCTTCACTTCGGCTAAAAAAATGTTGACATTGTAACTTCGGAAACATTTGCAGATCAGATAACACATCGTTTAGTGAATATTGATGAGTCTCAAAACTGAATGAGAGATTTTGACCTTTCTCCGCACTTTTATATGGCCTTCGGTATCACGTGTGCATAATGGTCGCAAAGGTCTAGTGCGTGAATTTCCATGAGTGCGCTTCACTAGAGATACGTAAACAATACAAGGTTAAATCCACTGAGACATCACTACACTTACGTGAAGAATGTTCAAATTACGGCGTGTTGTCTATTCTAAAACTATGCATTTTAAGATCTTATTTTCTGAATGTACTACAAGAAAATCAGAAATAATGTATCGATATTTATCAGAATAGCAGCATTTAAGGGCACTTAAAGGTTATTTTTATACGAGGAAATTAACTTACAAGTTTTTATTTTCTCTCCTACTTACCTGTAGTAGTTAAAAGAATTGCATTCCACAGAAAAACTCCATATCGTGATATCACTCGAAATACACTTTTAATGTCCCCTGCATAAATAAATCATTTTAAAAAGGCGCGCACGCGTGTATGTGTGTGTGTGTGGGGGGGGGGGGGGGTGTTTGCCCGCGCGCGCGTTGTTTCTCTGAACAGTGTAACTCAAAAAACGAAAATTCGGTTAAATACCAAACTTGGATTTAGTTCAGCGTCCTCAAAGGATGGCATATGAAAATGTTAAAAAAAGTTCTCTCATCTCAAACTACCGTTTACAAAGAAACTTTTTTCGATAAATCTGATTTTCTCAAAAATAAAATTTTTCGAAACTTTTATTTTCTCAAAAATGGCTATAATGATTAAAATACCAGAGCCGAGTGGGATGGCTCAGACGGTAACATCTGTGACCCGCATTCGGGAGGTCACAGCTTCGATCCCCGTGGCCGACCTTTCTGACCTTGGGTTTTTTCGGAGGTTTCCCCGGATCACCAGGCGAATGCTGGGAAGGATTTCCATATCCTCCAAATTTCCTGTTCCTCCATTTCGTTACATTAATCGTTTCATTTCACCCTTCATACCGTTAGGTTTCTTTTAGGGTTGGAAGCGTCGGCGAGCGTCGCGGCAGCAATACGACAGGGGAAACAAATGCGTTCTGGAAATCTCGTCCGCCGGATTGGAAGGCGAGCCACTGGTTTCCGGGCCTCCGATAAGGTGGTACAAGCCCGAGGGGGGAAGGGAGCCAAGCCAGACTCTGACGGAGTGCTTCTAACTGGGGAAAAAGGGACTCTGCCACCTACTCTGTCGTGGCACCGTTCCGGACGCCTTTAGGATCCATTCGCCTCATCCATCCTCCATCCTCCCGGGGGTGCCCCGTCATGGGCATAGGTACAAAAGATCGCCTTTTGGGCGAGATGTTAAGTCCCCTCCGCAAGTTATCATTGAGTCAAAATACGAGATATTTTATATATTTTTATGACAAATTAAATGTATATCTTGAATTTTCTGAAGTTCTCTTCCTTCTCGATAAGCTTTTCTTAACTGGCAAACCATAAGATATGGACAAAATCTTACTATGCAAATAATGTAGATCTCGTTGAAACACACAATTTATGTACAACACTTTGAAGTTAAAGGTTTCCGAGATATTCCTTATTATTTACTTTAATTATTAAATACCTATACTTTTCTCAAATGGAAATCTTTATTCGTTTTTTTATCTCCTGTTTATGCAAAGAGAATGGAATTTAATTTTAAAGTCATCACATAGCGAACAGACTATAGCTTAGGTCTACCGTATCCTTCTATTGCCATTCTACATGTAAGGAAATACATATGTAATACAGGCATTTCTACAAATGTACATATATCTCGATTAACACAAAGTGTTAATAGTGTGTAATAAGATTACACAAAAATTAAAAGCTTCACTTACGTTTCTGCCAATTTTCGCCATTTATCTCCCGTTAAATATAGTTAAATCATTACATTTTTCACATGAAGAAAATTCATCTATAATTGTATGCATTAAACAGGAATATTAAATATTACACTTCTGTTAGAGAAGCCACTGAGAAACATTTAGTGCAAATTGGATGTTGAGAAAAATGTACCTTAAGTGTAAAATATAAGAATTTGACCAAAGAAACACCCTAAAGTCTATAATTTTCAATGAATGCCTTTATGGTAACGTTTATTAATTTGTTTATTATTAAATGCACAAATGATCACATCATTAGAACTTCAAAGTACACTTTAATTTAAATAATGCTTGTTTCATAAACTGAATTTACGCATGTGTTTATAATAATCAGCTCTCCATCAGGAGTAAAATTAGTCTGTTGTGTATTCTTCAACATTTAACATATGCTATTTTTCAACCCATTGTGTTCATTGTTCAACAAGTGCTTATTACAAACACTTATTCCTCTATCACATACTTTTTAATAGAGATAAACATTTGCAGAAATTGTCTTATTATAAGGTTGTCTCATAAGTTCGTTCGTTTTTCATTAGGTTTCAATGACCAAGAACGCCTGGGAACACAAGCTCAGTTACGACAGAGTAGTTGCCAAAATTTCTGTTTTAGGGAGAAATTCCCAGCTCGAAATCGACTAAACCACATTTGACATGCTCGATTCGTTACTATATCTTCCCCGTAGGCAGCACTAATTTTCTGCCAGCATTGTGAGGCGGTTTTGCCCTTACGATAGTAAAACAGCATAAGATGTCGGAAATGTTCCTTTTTTGCTTTCCATAGTTTGTAAACACAAGTTCATGCTGCCCCATACAACAGTCACAAACACACACTGACGTACCCAATAGCGAGTCTGGTTGTAGGGGTGGTTAGGCAACTATCATAACGTGATGGTACAGAGGGTTCAGGGTTTTCAGGCGCTATAGCTGGAACTTGCGAGCAGAACGAACGAACTTATGAGACAACCTTATACATATTTCCTTGTAAGTGCAAGGGAAACATAGGAATACAGTAGTTTTAAGGGATAGTCAGATCTTTTAAATCTGGTCGCTATGTGATGACTTTGAATCTCTTCGCATGGTTAAGAGGGAGAAAAAGCCCCAATAGCAATTTCCTATTTAAGAAAAGTACAAATATTTGAAAATACAAACCAATAACAGGTAAAATCTCGATAATGGTTAACTGTACAAGAAACATTTACTTGACATAAACTGTGTGCTTTAACCAGATCTGCATTTCTTGTGGTAAGACTGTCTATTTCTTACGGTTTACTAGTTATGCAAGAGTAATCCATAATGAAGGACTTCTGAGGCTATTCCAAGAAAATTAAAGTATACATGTTATTTGTTATGACTTATGAAGTTATCTTTCACATATGGTATTTTAATCCAAATTGTTGGCAACATTTTTGAAAAAATAAAAACTTCGAAACATTTTCCATGCAAAGGGTAGTTTGGTGGGAGATTTTCTTGAAACTTTTCGTGTTGTATCCTTGGAAAATGCTTACATTTCGTTTTTTGAGTTATGCTGCTCGCAGACACACACAAACACTAACATACATACGTACACACGGTTCTTTTTACACGGGTTCAGGGGCCTGAAAACATGTTTCCGGTAAAACTCGAATTGAATTTTCGGGCGAAATACAACACTTCCCCACTTACTATACGTAAGAAAAAGTAATACCTTCCATTTGCCTAAAAGGTGTTTAGACGCTGATTTATGAGAGCTATAGAAACAGTTATGTCTACAAGTAGGATAGATATATGGGTCAAACGTTGCAGAATGGCAATTTAATCTCTTTCCTTTACGGTCTGTACTTTGATGACAGCTGAAGGCATATTACAAGCGTTAGCATTTCTAAAAGGCAAATCTGCTGACATAGCAATCCGTTTATGAATATCACCAACATATGTGTTCCCCTCAGAGAATGTGGCTATTAGAAAATGCGTTTTGACATCAACATCTCCAGCGTTCTCTGAGAAATATTACAGCTACGGTTTCCACCTTTTATAAAACATATGCTCTTGTGCAAGCTATGTTGGGATACTTACGTTGCGCTAATACGCCTTGTTAACATGTTAACATTAACTCTAGCTGTAATGTTTCTCAGAAAACGTTGGAGTTGTCGATGTCAAATACATTCTCGTGAGAGTATTACAGTAGAAATTGGAATAGGAATAGGAGAGATATGGAGGGGGTTCGGCACTAAAGCCAGACTTTTGGTACCTATGCCCCCAAAGAGACACCCCCGTAAGGAAGGATGAGGTGAGAGGAGACACCGGGTGGTCAGATCTAGACTAAATGTATAAACATTGACAGAGGTCCCTAAGGTTTCCCAAGTTTGACGACATCTCGAAGTCTTTAGGTCTACCGGGGCCAACTCAGGGGGGATCTCGACGCGGGGTCCAACACCCCCAGATTATTTTTAGCTATACATTATTCAGCTCACATTGATTTAGCCTTCTCCAGAGTTGCACATATTTGTCGAGATGTAAATTATGGTTCACTATTACGAACTCTTCATGCTACCGCAGCTAAAGTTAAAAATAGATAAGATGTAATTAATATTGTGATTATGTTAATAGGTTGATTATGTATTTGTAGCCCTCTTTTCCACCCGGATCCCACGGACAACGAGGGAAGGAAAGAGTTCCTGTACATATATCATCCCTGCTAAGTTGCACCTAACGCCTTCACTGCCACTTTCGACCCTGAAACAAGGGCGTCGCGAAGGGGGGCAAGGGGGCCCGTGCCCCCCCTCGGAAGTGAATTCATTTAATGTGCAGTAAATTAATGACTATTAAACTATTGTTTTAATTTTGATGTAAAGAACAATTTTTATTTAGTACAAATTAATACGGTTATCCGTAACAAATACCTAGTGCAACTTTTGTCAACAGAATAATGAATTAATGTTGTTTGATTGCTAACTTCCAACATGCGGCCCCACTCTGAAAAAAAGTCTGCTGATGCCCATGCCCTGAAAGAATTAACGGGATGAAGGATGAATGAAATGATTAATGGAACGATAGGAAATTCGGCATTCGCCTGGAAAACCTGTGAAACTTCAGAAAAAAAAAACCATGGGCCAGCAAGGTCGGCCAAAGGAATCTAACCCAAGACCTCCCGAATGCGAGCCTCACTACGGAGTGATCTTGCTCGGTGAGAGGATTACAGTTAATGTTGATTGTATCGTAGATCTATTAATGGCATCATCGTGAGCTATTGTTCCCCCTTTTCCCTCAGACGTACAACTTCGTCATTTGATGGAAAGGTGAGATCACATGTTATCTTTTAACTGTTGTGTTGTGGGCATTGCTAACGTGGGCATAAATCCTTATCGTAAATCCCAGATTATGCAACTGCAACTTTATTAGATCGTTTTTGGTCATTTTATGCCATTTTCTGTTTAAGATAAATATATGTGTTTCGATTGGACATCATTATTTTGTAATTTTCTTGTTCATTGTGTCTTTATTTAGCCATTTTCTTGCATTTTTACTTTATTTACCACGTGTAGTAAGTAGGGAAACTATTGTATTCGACCCAAAAATTCGATACCGAGATTTCACCGAAAATATATGTTTTAAAAGTAGATCTCGTTAAAACACACAATGCATTTTTTTTTTTTTTTTTTTTTTTGAGTGAACCATTTCGGAGATATTGCTTGTTATTTGTGTGATTTTTGCAACCTTTATACTGTTCTCAAATGAAAGGTCATTATTCACTTTTTTATCTCTTGACCGTGCAAAGAGAACGGATTTCATAGCCTTCATATAGCGGTTAGCTTTAAAAGAGTTGACTACCGCTCAAATGTTTATTTCGACTAACATGAAGAAGATAGAGTTTGTTAGAATAGTTAGGACAAGAGTAGATTAAGTCATGTGAGTGCAACATATCAGATTTTTATATTACCGAATTTTACATAAGGATAATATTTTGAAACATCAGAAATTTAACCGAGAAATAAGGTTGACTTCATATTTACTCTGCTCACATTCATGGAACAAAAAGTTTCATTTCTACTTAATGGTTAGTCTAAAAAGAGTCGTTTGCGGGTGCATGGGTGGCTGCTATCAGGGGAGTAGCTATGAATTCATGTTCCAAAATAGACATGAGATAGGTTCAGTCTTCCCCTTCTTACGTTAATGAGTGTGTCTAGTCAGATTGATATTGTCCTTGTCTTTATGTCGTGTCATAAGTTACGAAGAGCTCTTCATTCGGAATGAAATTCGCATAATCTGAGAGCTCAAAAGAATTTGTGCTGCAGTTTTGTCAGACCTCCTTAAAAAAGAATTAACTTTTTCCCCAGATTCTCCAAACAATCATATGGATGCTCACCTCTGTGGTGTGGGGGTAGCGTGTGTGCCTCCCGAGTTCGAATCTCGGTTAATGTGAGTTAAAGCACAGTTAATTTCATACATTTCTTTCCGGAGTTAACCATTCCTGAGGTATCGGTTGTTATTGGTTTGAATTTTAAAATTTCAAATTATTGATTTTTTCTGCTCCTGGGCATACAAAGAGAACGGAATTACATAGCGACCACCTATTAAAGAATTGACTATCTCTTGAGCGTGACCGCCTCCGTAGCGCAGTGGTAACGCGCCTGCCTCTGGCGCGGAGGACCCGACTTCGAACCTCGGTACCGGCGTGGGTTGCACTCATCCTCGTTAGGTCCCGAAGAGGACTTGGTGAAGTAGCGACCCCAGATCGCGAAGACTGCATAAACAGCCAGGGAGGGGTCAGGGCACTGACCACGTCCCACCCTCCAATTCTGCACCCCACTCATGACGCCTGTAGTTGGCAGAGATGGGGGGCGCAGCGGCCGGGCGTTAACCCTTGGCTCGCGAAGGGCTGTTGCGCTAAGGGTTATTATCTCTTGAGCCTACCGAATTCCCTTATTCTCACTATACCTGCAACGAAATATGTAATAAAATCATTGCCACAAATGTTTATTTCGATTAAAACGAGGTAAACAGAAGTATAAGCTGTTAAAAGAATAGTCTGATGAAGAACGAGTAGAGAAACCATGTGAATGTAATACTTTAAGATTATTTTTCAAATTAGGAAGTCGCTCCTAACCTATATAAAGATAAAAAGATATAGAATGTTCTAAAAATATGTGTAAAATGATTATGATAAAAATAATATTTTTATTACCAATTTTTGTAACAAATTGTTTGAACAAAAGAATGTGGCGGTCACGACATACTCAGTTTTCCCTGTGTGGCACTAAGCTGATATTGTATACCGAATAACACAACATTCAATCAGTCGTTCTTGATAGCTTAACAATGGTACCAAAATAATCTCATTATAACAGACATTAACTAACAATTAGCAATACGTGTTCACTTCGCATATAATTATTATACTATATTATTATACTGTTACATATTTATATGAAAGTTTGTTGGCTTTAATATTACCTTCATAATGTTAATTATTTTCTTGTTAGACAAAATGGATAAACAATGCTGAATTCAAGTAGTTTTGCTGTTAACGAAATCACAAAAATAAATAAACAAAATTAATTAAAATAGAAAAATAAAGTGTTAAAGCATAAAGTTTTTCTTGGAAGATAATAAAACATACAAGAAATTTTGGGAAGAGTTATTTGACATAAACTGCACATTTTAACGAACTTTGTATTTTTACTTTCTCTACTGCGTATATACTGGGGAAGTATTGTATTCCACCCAAAAATTCGATGTCGAGATTTCACCAAAATATATATTTTGAGGCCTGCTGAATCCAAAAAGGCACTTTTAAAAGAATGCTCGTCTATGTGTGTCTATGTCTGTGAACAACGTAACTCAAAAACGAAAAGTCAGTTAAAAACCAAATTTGGTATTTAAGTTTAATATCTTTCAAGAATGTGACAAGATTATGAAGAAAATTCCTCCACCCTAATCTGCCGTATACATAAACAAAGTTTCGAAAATATTGATTTTCTCAAAGCTGGTTCTAACAATGTTTATTAAAATGTCATACTGCGTTTAAGACGCATAAATTAAATGTACATTTTGAATCTTCTAGCGATAGCCCATGTAGTCCTGTTAACTCTTGATGACTTTTGCTTAGCTAGTAAACCTTAAGGGATAGACCAAATCTTACTATCCAAAAATGTAAATCTCATTAAAACACACACTTTGCCACTTTTTGTCGAGTGAACCATTTCGGAAATATTCCTCGTTATTTGTGTGAGTTTTGTAATTCTTTTCTCAAATGGAAGGTCGTTATTCACTTTTTTATCTCTTGGCCGAGCAAAGAGAACGACATTTCAAGGCCTACATATAGCGAGCAGCTTTAAAAGATTTGACTATCGCTCAAAGCCTACTGTATTTTCATATTCACCTTGCACCTACAAGAAAGTATGCAAGTACAAGAGTAGAGAAAGTCATGTGAGTGCAACACATCAATTTTTCCTGTAGTAAGTTAAATCACGTAGTTACCTAATTACAACTGAGGCACAAATGAAACATTCAAAATATAAATGCTATTTATCGAGACGATGTCTCCAATATAAGCTAGTTTGATCAGTCACAAGAGCAGTTTTTGCCAAACAATTAATAAAGTTTTTCCACTTAAAGACTTGTTTAAGATGACGAGTCACCAGGAAAAAATTAGCTTTGCATCCTTAAATGGTGCTTGACTCACGTATGATATTCATTACTAACCCGTAACGTTTTTATAATTGTTCACAGACAGAGATACAGACTTATTTATTTTATATATTCTTATTTTTAAGAAGCCTTAAGGGTGTATTTATGATGATTTTTTAATTGTTTCATTTATAACCAATGTTTAACTACGACGACCTTTCCTTTGGAACATATTGTCTATAGGCAATGGTGTTAACTTAGATATTATAAGCTTTGGATCTTTGGGTTTTTGTGCGCTAGATTACACACACAGATTAACACTTCCAGACTCTGGGGAGTATAGTGAATAATTTTGGCTAGAGAAAAATTCCCACTCCCCAGCCGGGAATCGAAACTGGGACCCCTCGCACAGCAAGCAGATGCTCTACAAACTAAGCTAGAGGAAAGCCGGTGAAATCTTGATATCGAATTTTTTTGGATTCAATTCTTTTCTTCGTCTGTCTTAAGTAAGCAGTAGAGGAAATAAAAAAAGAATCTGATGCGTTGCACTCACATGACTTTCTCTACTCTTGTAGTAACTATTCTTACAAGCTCCTATTCCTCTTTCTTCTTCATGTTAGTTGAGATAAACATTTGCAAAAATTGTCTTATTGCTGATTTCCTTCGAAGTGCAAGGGCTTTGAGCGATAGTCAAATATTTTAAAGCTGGTCGCTATATGTACGCCTTGAAATTTCGTACTCTTTGCACGGCCAAGAGATAAAGAAGTGAATAAGGACCCTCCATTTGAGAAAAGTTGAAGTATTGCAAAACTCACACAAATAGCAAGGAATATCTTCACTCGACAAAAAATGCATCCCGACATAACTTGTGTGTTTTAACGAGATCTGCATTTGTTGTATAGTAAGAGTTGGTCTATGTCTTAGGGTTTACTAGTTATGCAAAAGTCATCAAGAGTAAACAGGACTACATAGGCTATAGCCAGAAATTTCAAAATATACATTTCATCTGCAATAAAAATACCTTGAACATATGGCATTTTAATCAAAATCGTTAGCCATTTTTGAAAAAATAAAAATTTTCGAAAAATGTGCCATGCAGTTTAAGATGAAGGAATTTTCTTCAAAATCTCCGTGTCGTATCCTTGAATGATATTAACCTTAAATACCAACTTTGTTTTTAACCGACCTTTTGTTTTCGAGTTATGCCATTTACACACACACACACACACACACACACACACACACACACACACACACACACACACACACACACACACACACACACACACACACACACACACACACACACGGAGAGACACTCACACATACCTTTTTCTAAACTTTTTTTTATTCAGAGGGCCTTAAAACATGCATTTCCGGTGAAATCTCGACATCGATTTTTGGGTCGAATAGATTACTAGTTTATGTAATAGAGAAAGTAATTATATTTCAACTGTCGTATAGGACTAGTCGCTATAGACAAAAACTCAATAAAGAGCTTCCAATGCTTTTATTGCTCACATTTTGAGCCATAGTCAGTTGTCTAACAGTCAGTTCAGACTATAATGTTTATTTTAATAAAAAAAGTAGTAACCGAAGACTACGAGATAATTCTCAAACACGTATATCTGTAACTTTTTAACTGTAAACATTTATGAAGTGTAAGAGAAGAGCTTCTTGCCTAAATATTTACAAGTGACTGTAGTTTGTTCAGAGCCTTAGATGTTGCACTATCTTATCTATCACTCACCAAATTGTGCTACTTGAGATGCTGAAGGAAGAACCGTCCGCCCCAGACTGACCGCAGCACAGTAACACGGGATACCTTACAGACCCGCACTCCCTGGAACTTTGAACTTATTGCCAAAGGTCGAAAGTAGGAGAAAAAACACATTATCTTTACCGAGAGCGCTCATCTTTTGTTTTAAAGGCGCGATGACTCACGTCACCAAGATAATACGGTTCATCGGTGGCACTTGGACATTAATACTTCTGCCCCAACACAATCTTTCACCTCAACCAAACTTTTGTGAATTTTAATGCTGAAAGTTCATGAATAGGTCAGCTTTTTTCCTCTTAAATCACGTGTTTAGTCAGCTTTTCTTTTCTGGTAATATGGACCTTAGACTCTTCATGAGCTTGGAAATAGCCGAGACTTGTTGTCATTGGATGTCATGAGGAAGAAGTTTAATTTGCCTTCAAGGTATGTACTTTGGTGGGGTAATTCATTACCAGTAAACGATTCCGTAATTATGTATTCCTTCTGTTAGGCCACTGCAATCGCCAACACCGTTGGCTACTTAATCCCATAAATCCCGTTTTTATTTTCTCTACTAGTAGAGCAAGTATAGCATTCGACTCAAAATTTCGATGTCGAGATTTCACCGGAAATACACATTCTGATGCCCCCTAAATCCAAAAAAAGTAGTTTTAGAAAAATGTACACGTGTGTGGGTGTGTGTATGTGTGTGTATCTCTGTGTGTGTGTGTGTGTGTTTGTGTGTTTGTGTGTGTGTGTGTTTGTGTGTTTGTGTGTTTGTGAGCAGCGTAACTCAAAACCGAATGGTCGTTTACAAATCAAAGTTGGTATTTAAGTTTAATGTCTTTCAAGGATGCGACACGAAGATTTTGAAGAAAATTCCTCCACTCTAAACTATCCTTTACACCGAACATTTTGATTTTCTTAAAAATGGCTCTAACGATTTTGATTAAAATGTCATATATTTAAGATATACAAAAATTGTCGATCTGGTTACAACACAAGTTATGTACAAATGCATTTTTTGTGGTGTGAACCATTTCGGAGATGTTCCCTGTTGTTCGTGTGAGTTTTGCAATATTTAGGTGTTCTCAAATGGAAGGTCGTTATTCACTTTTTTATCTCTTGGTCGTGCAAAGATAACGGTATTTCAAAGCTTTAAAAGCTTTAACTATCGCTCAAAGCCTACTATATTCCCATATTTCCCTTGCAGCTACAAGAAAGTCAGCAATAATATAATTTCTGCAAATGATTATCTTGACTAACATGAATGAATGTATAATTTGTTTATGCTCATAAACAATACGCTTTAACCTACACAAAACTAAAATTAAATGATTAAAAAACAAAACAGTGAACAAATATACTACCTTATTTAATATATTCTTACCCCTTGGAGTTGCCTATATATGTAACGTTTTGCTTTAATACATAATGGGGGAGTTTATTACGGTCACTAATTACTTTTACTCCTCATTATCCTTTCCCATTTTCACTTTTTCCTCATAGTTCTTTTAACCATTTCAACCTCAGTTTTCCTATATACTTTTCTGCTTTCTCAATATATTCGTCTGATTTTGAATTAAAATTGTTCCTAACTTTTAAGTCTATCGGGAGATTATTCCATTTTTGGGTACTAGATCCTCTCTTCCTTTTCCGTACCATTACAAACCAAAATGTAGTGCCAGTTATCATACAATCTACCGCAATTTGTGCATCTCCCCCCCCTCCCCCCTTTTATCCCTATCATACCACTTAGGTTCATTATCCCTGTCTTAGCCCATGCATACCGCATTCTGGCCTCTTTATTGCACACTTTGGTGTATTTCTCTCTCCCCCATTCCATTTTTAAGTCGACTAACATGAAGAAGATAGAAGAAGAAAAGTTTGTAGTAATTGGCTTCGGTATACAGATATATTACTCGAAGACATTTTATAATCTATTAAAAGTATTTATGTAACGCCATATATCACTTTTGAGCGTATAATGTGTAGAAATTGTTCAAAAATATCTTTCTCTTATAAACACAGCAAACTCAGCCTTCACTTTACAGTGAATACAATAACATAATGTAAACAAAAGAGGAATTTTAATAACGCAATGTACTGATTGATTCATAAACAATTTGTTAGAAAAGATATATACAGATTCAGTACTAAATTATAAATGTTTTCATCGAACCACCACTAGAATTTTACTGATTTCTAAGGGAATAATCAAAGATTTCAAACACAGCCTTGTTGTGTAATCAAAGATGACATTTCTTTAAATCTTTAAAATGTATTGGTGTCCTCTTAAGACAAGATAATTTTCCGAAATTCAAACCTTGTTGTATCACACAAAGTAACAACTATAAACGTGTAGGTAACTAGTAGCAATGTTAGTGCAGACTGATGATGCTAACTGAACCTTCGAGTTTAACTTGGGAAGACTGCGGGTCCAAAGATCAGCTGAACTTGGAATGTATGACGATTAGTAATATGCCGGAACTGCAAAACGGTGAGTAATCGATAGTCAACGTAAAGAATTGTATGATTATGTATTTTTACTTCATCAGCTACTTTCGCTGTGGGTTGAGGAAAAGTTGCAGTTCACCCAAATATTGGATATTGATATTTTACCCGAAATACTATATATTTTGAAGTGCTCTGAAAAACTTGCGTGCTTGATGTGCGTCTATCTATGAACAGCACAACGAAAGATCAACAAGTTTCATATTTAAGTTCAGCATATAGCATTATATTGCACTCCTTTATTGCACAACTTATACATAGTAATATTGTACAATAATTCACACTCAGGATATGGTAGGTATAAGGTGTCTATGCTTGAATTAAAGCTATATCATTGAGGCCGCTTAAAAGGGACGGTGGGTAGCCCCAACGACTTTAAAGTAGCAACTATATGTTTTTAAATGACTGCTTATTAACGCAGGATAATTTTTCACCTGCCCAAGATTCGCTAACATAAATGTTTGTAACGAAACAGCGTTTTTCGCGCATACGCAATCTAATCAAACTTACTAGACAAAAAATATAGATCTCTTTAATAAAACGCACGACTTACTTCAAAGAATTTTTTTGCGTAATCAGTCATTTCCCTTCTGTCATCATTCAGTTGCTTCTGGCGATCTCGTGGAAATAGTATGGAGTTTCAAAACCAGCATATAGCGACCCCTGTTTTAAACACCATAGTCTCTTTATCCCCTTTGTATCCACAACAAAATGAGCAACGAAACTGTTTCTGCAAATGTTAAAAATAATTTTAGTAAGAATAGTTCGATGAAGGGAGTGAGGGGGTGAATGAATGAGTGGGAGTGAGTGAGTGGGTGGATGAGTGAGTGGGTGAGTGAGTGGGTGGGTGGAGGAGTGGGTGGGTGAGTAGAGGAGTGGGTGGGTGAGTGGGTGAGTGAGTGAGTAGGTGGGTGAGTGGGTGGATGAGTGAGTGGGTGAGTGAGTGGGTGAATGAGTGAGTGGGTGGATGAGTGAGTGGGGTGAGTGAGTGGGTGGGTAGAGGAGTGGGTGGGTGGGTGAGTGAGTGAGTGGGTGGGTGAGTGAGTGGGTGGGTGAGTGGGTGGATGAGTGAGTGGGGTGAGTGAGTGGGTGGATGAGTGAGTGGGGTGAGTGAGTGGGTGGGTAGAGGAGTGGGTGGGTGAGTGAGTGAGTGAGTGGGTGGGTGAGTGAGTGGGTGGATGAGTGAGTGGGGTGAGTGAGTGGGTGGGTGAAGGAGTGGGTGGGTGAGTGGGCGGATGAGTGAGTGGGTGAGTGAGTGGGTGGGTAGAGGAGTGGGTGGGTGGGTAGAGGAGTGGGTAAGTGGGTGGGTGGGTAGAGGAGTGGGTGGGTGGGTAGAGGAGTGGGTAAGTGGGTGGGTGGAGGAGTGGGTCGGTGAGTGGGTGAGTGAGTGGGTGGGTCAGTGGGTGGGTGAGTGAGTGAGTGAGTGAGTGAGTGTGTGTGTTTAACGGCCCGTCGACGACTAGGTCATTAGGACCCTTGAAAGTTGAAAAACCAACAAAGAAACCTAAGGGAGATTTTTGTCGAATTTCCGATAGTTCCATCGTTATTATTTTTATATATGTATGTTCAATGTGGAATAATATGTTTTATTATTTGTTCTGGGAAATCATATGGAAATTAAAAAAGTAAAGAAAAAGAAATCCTGGTGATACTTAGTTTTGAAGTTGGAATCTTTAAAGACCCATTGTTGTATTTAGGGTAAAGATACCTAATTCCGTGATACAAAATTGAGCTCCCTGCCATGCTTTTATTCTGCATTAGTTAGTAGTTATGAAATATCCAACAGATAGCTGAACAGTTCTACTTTCCTTTCTCGTAATTCAGTAGCTCTCCTTTCAGTAATTACTGAGAAAGGAAGTGACTATGGAATATGTTGTTCAATGATGCTGATGAAACGATTGTGAGCATTGGACTCCCTGCCGAAATAAAATGTTCAATTAATTTGAAGCAATTATTAAGATATTTTAAGGTATTTTTATGGCAAATGAAATGTATATTTTGAATTTTCTGGCTATAGCCTATATAGCCCTGGTTACTCTTAATGACATTTGCATACCTGGTAAAGTGTAAGAGATAGACCAAATCTTACTGTACAAAAAATGTAGATCTCGTTAAAACACATAATTTATGTCCAAATACAATTTTTGTTGAGTGAACCGTTTCGGAAATATTCCTTGTTATTTGTGTGAGTTTCGCAATACAACAATTTTTTCTCAAATGGAGCGTCATTCACTTTTTTATCTCTTGGTCGTGCAAAGGCAATGGAACTTAAAAGCCTTCATATAGCGGCCAGCTTTAAAAGATTTGACTATCGCTCAAAGCCTATTGTATTCCCATATTCCCCTTGCACCTTCAAGAAAATTAGCAATAAGATAATTTCTGTAAATGCGCAACACTAGGCAAAACTAATTCATAAGAAAATTCTTTGTCTCTTGCCCCTACACCCTCTCGTCCATTGGAAAACATTTGGAGCCAGCTGTACCAACTGTATTAGAGGAGGTTGTTGCAGTGTCACTATGATGCTTTATGCTGGGTGTGGAGGCTTTTGAATCTTGGTTACCCCCAGATGGCAGTTTTTTGCAATATGGTCTTGGTGTTTACATTGAAATCAGATGGGAAGTCAGAGGATGCATATTACATGTGGTAGATTATCTACTGGCACTTAAAATTATTCAGTACTCCTAAGGGAGCTTCACTTCTCCCGAAAGAATGAATGTTTGCCGGCGAAAACTCTAGATTTGAGACTCCCTGTGGTCGGAGAAGCTCGTTTATAAGAAAGACAGTGGTGCAAAGGTTTGTATTCCACATGGCAGCAGTTGGTTTTCTAGTGCATAATGTGGAATGTTGGGACGCGCATTAGATAAAATTATCCTCTTGTTGCGGAATATCTAATGATGGTCTATTTGGAAACTCCTGACTTGCTGTTGTAACTGGCTTAACTTTGGTTATGAGCTCATTTGCGATTTTCTTACTGCTAAGATGAACACAGGGTCTCGTGTTTGAGGATGTTGTATAAGATCTTATATAAGATGCATAAAGGCTCACGCAAAATTTAATGGCGGGTGGCACGAGGAGCTCGTCAACACAAAATCCAATTAGAGGTTTGCCACGCCTTGCGGTGAAATCACTTTGTAAAGCCGGCGATAGAAATACCATTTGTGTCCACAAAATTTATTTACACAACAGGAAAGAGAACAGTAGTGGTCAGGTATCAGCCGCCATTAAATACTGTGCCTACCATAACTCTAGCAGACAACTGTTGTATAAACAAGATAAACAATCTGATGGCGTAATAATCATCAGAAAATATGGAGATTAAGAAATCATGCTTTTACTAACTTTAGATCATGGCTTTCTCTGACAACAAATCTTGTTTGACATAAGTCGTATATTTCATTTAGACTTCCGTTTTCCTTTAAGTAAGTTTTTGCTTCTGTTCTCCACTTACGTAATAAATTCAACCAGAATGAAAGGAGCTTCACAAGTTATTTACAAAAAATAAAGTTATGCCTTTTGTTCTTCTTAGCAGTACCTCAAAAGTAGAATATTTTAATCCAAAGAGATAGAACGCTTTTTTCATAAAACAAAACCTAAAGCAATATATACAGAGGGTTAAAAAGACGTATAAACGTTTTGACAGGAGATATCTATTTAATATATTTCAAAGTTAGACTGAAAAACAAGTTATGTGTAGTATGATGTTCTATAAACACATGTGACAAGTTGAAAGCTTATATTCCAAGACTGTTGCATACGTTAAATGAAGATGACCCTGATCGGAGAATTCAGTACTGTGAGTGGCTTCGGAACATGGTGCAAAGGGATGGGGCCTTCGTAGGGAAAGTTGTTTGATCCAATTTAAGTTAAATGGAACTGTTAACCAGCATAACTGTGTCTTCTGGTGTGCAAACAAGCCACATGTTTTTATGGAAAAGGTTTTTAATTTACCTGGAATTAATGTTTGGTGTGGATTGTCATCTAGGGGTCCAATAGAGCCATTCTTTTTTATGGAACAGTAATTGCCCAAATGCGCCTGAACATGCTACTCACATCCGTCTTACCCGTCAGCAGTACACTCTATGGAATGAGGAATTTTATCTCCAATAGGATAGTGCACCACCAGATCTAACTCAGCTGGACTTCTTAAGGATGTAGAAAACCAGCCACGCTGTCAGCACTTCATGAAGACATTAAAACAGCTGAGAACACTTTCGCAAACGTTACCCGATCAGTAGCTCAACGTATTCAGTACTGCATTGACGCCAACGATGGGCATTTTGAGCAGCTGTTGTAACTGTAAAAGTCTAAGATAATTAGTGCTCATCATTTTCTGCTTGTGTGAATTCAGGTTTGTATGCTAACACAAGTGTTTTTTGTTTGTTTGTTTGTTTTTTTGCTTGAAGCGTATATACATTTTTGGCACCCCCCCCCCCATCTCTCTCCCCATTGAGCCCTTGGTGCGCATCCTACTGCGTTACTTGTGTAGTTTCCAGTACAGTAACGTTTCTTAACAACAATGGGACACGCATCAGCATACAGCTGCTGAAATAGCCAACTTGAGCACACTTTGATGTAAATGTGCGGAATCACCTCAACGTCGTATATTCAAATCGATGGATTGGTAGAGGTGGACCAGTTCCATGGCCAGCACGGTCGCCAGATCTGACACCTCTCGACTATTTTCTGTGGAGTTGTATGAAGAGTATGGTGTAAGGCACTCCAGTAACGTCACCGGAGGACCTTATGGCTCAAGTCCTCGGAGCGATTGAAAATGTTCAAAGACAACCGCACGTATTGGGTCATGTGCATGAGGCTCAGCACCGCTGATATAGACTCTGCAATGACGTAGGAAGTAGACAGTTCAAAGCCCGTTTCTAATGTAAACAGCTCGACGTTGAGTTTATTGACGAAATGTGAATATACACCCATCTCATGCCGATGCGCTACAGAGTCCAAACAGTGCATTTCCGGACAGGAGTTCCTGCTTTAAAATCGATCAGTTGGCCGTCCTGCACAGCATACTAAGCATTGTCGGTGTTTTTGGGACATCCTGTATATACAATTATATACATATATGTATACACATATATCCATACATAGTTGAGGGGGAGCTTTTTTTTTTTTTTTTTTTTTTTTTTTCCTTTTAATCTTTTCCTGGTAACTTTGAATGATACTTAACCCAAATAGGTATGATATTTGATATTTATGGGAGTTTTTGGTTTAATTAAATCCCATAAAACACATACACAGACCTAGAAATGAGATTTTTGGATAAAATGCAATACTTTCTCATCTACATAACTAAGCAGCACAGAATGTTATAATGAAGTCAGAATAAGTCTTCCCTTGAGATGGCTTTTAGTAACTTCGTAGAAGTGACCGCAAGGTACGCACTTTTATGTTTCTTCCGGTTCTTGCTCTTAAAATGGAAAATCTCGGGCACACTGTTTTAATAGAGTCAAGCTTCATGTTACATGACCTATCTAGACCCACCCCGCCGACGGCGATAAGCAAGAGGGCATCGCTTTGTAAAATGTCTTATCTAATGTAGATGACACGAAAAAGGTCACCACCAAGCAACAACGCGATGGTACAAAGGTTCATCCTGGATACGGTCGCACCAAAGACCCCTCCAGATATCCCATATTATGTTCTCAGTAAATCTGTTACATTGAATGCTCCAATAATAATCCTTTCTTGCCCATCTCCGTACAGAAAATTGTATGACTTATTTTTAGAAGAGTGAGTGGAGAAACAGTTAAGAATGTGTTACCCAAAAGTAAGTAGAGAAAACAGTGTGAATGTAATACGTAGTATTTCTATTTCAAACATGCACAAAATTGTATTACTTATTTGTTGAAGAGTGAGTAGAGAGAGATGTGAATTTGTTACCTACAAGTGAGTGGAAAAAAACAGTATGGATATAATATATAGAATTTCTATTTTAAACATACAGAAAATTGTATGACTTACTTGTAGAAGAGTGAGTAGAGAAAGAGATGTGAAAGTGTTACCTAAAAGTGAGTAGAGAAGACAGTATGAAAGTAATATGTGGCATTTCCATTTCAAACACTCACAAAAATGTGTGACTTATTTTAAAAGAGGGGATAAAATGTTTTTGTGTGTGTGTGTGTGTGTGTGTGTGTGTGTGTGTGTGTGTGTGTGTGTGTGTGTGTGTGTGTGTGTGTGTGTGTGTGTGTGTGTAAAATCACGTTTTTTTATATAAAATTGAGTGAATAGAGAATAGAATGTTACCTGAATTTGAGTAGAGAAAACAGTGTGAATGTAGTACATAGAGTTTCTATAAAAGTGAGCGGAGAAAACAGTGTGAATGTAATAGCATTCCTATTTTAAACATACAGAACATGGTATCACTTATTTTAAAAGAGGGGATAAAAATATTTTTTGGTGTCGAAATCACGTTTTTTATGGAAACTTGTTTATAGAAGAGTGAGTACAGAAAGAGGTGTGAATGTGTTATCTAAATGTGAGTAGAGAAGACAGTGTGAATGTAATATGTAGCACTTCCATTTCAAACATACAGAAAATTGTATGACTTATTTTAAAAGAGGGAATAAATTTCTTTTTCTCTGTAAAATCACGTTTATTATGGAAAATTATATATATAAGAAATTGTCTTATTGCTAATATTCTTGTAGGTGCAAGAGGAATATGGGAATACAGTAGGCTTTGAGCGGTGGTCAAAAAAGCTGACCGCTGTATGAAGGCTTTGAAATTCCGTTCTCTATGCACAGTCAAACATAAAAAGGTGAATAACTATCTTCCATTTGATAAAGGTTTAAGTATTGCAAAACTCACACAAATAACAAGGAATATCTCCGAAATGATTCACTCCATAAAGAAGTGCATTCATACATAAATTGTTTTAACGAGATCTACATTTTTGGCGTAGTAAGATTTGGTTTATCTCTTACGGTTTACCAGTCATCAAGAATGATCAAGAGTAAACGGGATTACCTGGGCTACAGCCAGAAAATTCAAAACATACATTTCATTTGCCATAAAATATGTTAAACATGACACAGACACACACACACACACACACACACACACACACACACACACACACACACACACACACACACACACACACACACACACACACACACACACACTGGGCACACCAGAAAAATGCGTCCCAGCACATTCACTACACTATGTACAATTCACTTCACTTCACTATTTACAGTTTCCGCAGTTTTCCTGTGCGGCCAGGTTGAAGCTCCTATGGCGTTCCTGAGGCACAGGTCTCTACCGTAGCGAGTGTATGGCCTAGGGCCTGGGTTACATGGGCGCGCATTAGTCGGCGAGCCGTGCCACGTCTCGAACATTTTAATTCTGGCATGTTTACGGTGCTTCGGCTCGCCTTTGCCAATGTTAGCGGTCACGTCATTTTAATGGTTCCTAATGTTTGTCCACACAGCGGAGGCTCTTTTTGTTATTGCCTCGGGGATGGATGGGATCTGGGTTTCGAGGTGAAGGGTTTGGTTCGTTGTTAGGAGGGGAGCAGAGAGGATTTTGCGAAGGGAAGAGGTTTTCAAGGGTTTGGAGTTGTTTGAGGGCGGTTTTGAAGACATTGGCCCAGGCCACACATGCATATAGGAGCACAGGCAGAATGAATGATTTATACAGTATTAATTTGGATCTGAGTTGCAGCTGTTTGCTGCGTAAGATGGGGGCTCATAACTTTAGCCGCTGTCTGCCTTTGTTGGTGCTATTTTTAATGTGGGTGGACCAACACATTGTGCAGTCCATGGTGACACCTACGTATTTAACATGCCGACGGCAGTGCGATGTTTGACCGCCGACCATTAGGTCCATTGCCAAAGTGTAATGGCACTTTGGGAAATGGATCAATTGGCATTTTTTGGGGTTAATTTTGATTTTCCAATCATGGAGCCATGAGAGGAAGTTATTTACATATCTTTGCATTTCTGCTAGGCCAAAACGAGGTTTTTTGTGGTGGTTGTATATTGCAGTGTCGTTAGCATACATGGCGACCTTCCATCTGACGTCCACTGGGAAATTATTAGTAAACAATATATACAAAAACGGCGACATGATTGCCCCTTGTGGAATGCCAGCCAGCAACACTCGCTCCCGAGAAGAGGAGTGGCATGAACAGGGATTTTTTTTTTTTTTTTTTTAACTTAAGTCTATGGGTTGTTCTGTGTTGTCTCTGTTTATTTTGTTTGTGGGTGCTAGTTTTGTCCGGTACCGCTGTCGCACCCGGAGGTTTGTGGGTGATTGTTTTAAGGAGAGGTGGTGGAAGAAATAAATTCTTACTACCACTGTGGTTGGTAGGTCTCCTGCCATGATCAACGCCCTGACAGGGACCTCCGGCATGTGGTGTGATGTCGGGCTGGTCTAGTCAGCGTTGCTCTTGAAGCTTCGTCCGGACCCGACTGGGATCTTCTGTTCGGTATGTAGTCCCTGTAGGGAGCTCTGGTCGATGTGAGAAGAGGGGTAATGTGGTGGCGGGGAGGGAGTGTGTGATGTGCTGGCTCTTGCGGAAGGTGAGGCTGCGCTAGGATAGCGCTCTTCTCTGCTGTTGCTGATGGCCGTGATGATGGTGCTGGTGTGCCCATTTAGCAGCTCGCTGAGTTGCTTGTGGGTGGCGATGGTCCTGGTGTTGTTGATGTAGTCAACTATCTTCTCGAGCTTGGTCTTGAGATAGTTCCTGTCTGTGTCTGTGGCCTGTTGTTTTTCACGCAGTCGGACGATCTCATCTGTCATGAGACGGACTGAGTTTTCCAACTGCGCTACTCTGCCAACAAGCTCTTGAAGTAGTGGTGCCTGAGTGTTGTTAGGAGTTGGTTGTGCGGCTGGAGGTGTGATGCTGTGGTCGGTCCGAGTATTGTGCGGTTGTTGGTTGCTCTGGAGTGGTGGTGCCTGTGTGTTTGAAGTTGGTTGTGCGGCTGGTGGTGTGATGTTCTGGGCGGTCCGAGTAGTGTGCGGTTGTTGGTTGCTCGGCCGTCTGGGGCACAGTGATTGCCCTGTGTAGTGGCCCGTGCGATTGCATGTCGCACAGTACACAGGGCGGTGTGCCAGGCTGTGTCCGGTACATTGAGTGGTCAGTAAGCCGGCGCCACAGTAGTGGCACCGGGCTGCGGCTGTGCAGGTCGATGCTGTGTGGCCGTACTGGCAGCAGCGCCGGCATGGCATGAGACGGGCGCCCCGGCTTTCCTCCACTCTGAGTACCTGTCCGAGGACAGGTAACCCATCGCGAAGGGCCACGCGGAAGTGCGCCTCGTCCAGCAATACCAGCCTGACTAGTGGTGACGGCCCCCTAGCGGTGTGAATCCTCTCCACACGGGTCGCAGATGGCCATAGTTGTTGGGCGGCGCTGAGGAGCAGTGAGTCCGGGATTTGCCTGTGCACTCCCCGGACTACTGCATTAAAGCTCTGTAGGGTGCGGCTGTGTTCCGTGTGTGCGTCAGGTGTTTGCGGCTTTCGAGAGGTGTGTGTAGGTACCTCGGCTGAGTTGTCTGGCTGTGTTGCGGCGGGTGTTGTGTCGTTTTCCGGTGATTGTGGCGGCGTTTGTTCGGAGTTGTGTGTTGGCTGAGTTGCGGCTGGTGATGGTGATGGAGTATTAAGTCTTGTCCTCTCTTCTTCTACGTTGCTAGCAGAAGCGCGGTTTACGGCCAGGGTTTTTCCCCCCTGCTGCTTACTGGCATACTTCTTCTTGCTGCCTTTACCCATGTTGTGTCGATTCTTCATGATAGGTCGTTTGGGGTTTCTGGGTTTTTTATCCTTTTGAGGGTTGGTTCCTTAGGGTTGGTTGGCAGGGATTGGTCCACGGACGAATTGTGCCGGCCAATCAGATGACCGCACTCGACCAACCAGCTAATCTTCCCGTATGGTGCGAGGCGGCAGTCACACTTTGAGAAGTGATCTGCTTGGTTTTTAATTGGTCCCGTTTTGGTTATGGGTTTATGTCGCTCTTCCCATCTTTTGGTTACCCGAGTGGACCCAATAAGACCCTCAGTAATTTGTAGGGTGGTAAACGGCGCTGTTCTCTTTGGTCATATCTGCCCATAGAGTTTACCAGCGTGTTGGAAAGCGTCTGAATTTTGTTGTACATTGATCGAGTGCGCATTCTGATAATGTGCAGAAAATTGGAGTGCTCGTGTAGGATATGGGCAGGGAATCTCCAGCCAGTACCGTATATTATCCTTAATGTCCGCTTCTGTAACGTCTGGAGTCTGACGAAGATGGAATTTACCATTTTTGCCCAGATCTCATGTCCGTATAAAACCAAAGGCGGGATAATTGCCCGGTATAGCTGCAGTTTCAGATGGAGGGACATGGTCTTGGAACTCAGGATAGGGTATAACTGCCGGAGAGCTGTGTGCCCTTGTAGCACTTTGCCCTTGACGTGATGTCTGTATGTAAGCTTCCGGTCCAGCGTCACCACGAGATACTTCGCCGTGTTCACCCAAGGGATTCAACGGCACCGAAGCTCCAAGTTTTGCTGGAGCCGGTTGGCTATGGTTTTGGCTAGGAGAATCGCAGAGCTTTTCTCCGGGTTGATGGACATACGCCAGGTCTCGCTCCATCTGTCGATGGCGCGGAGATGGGCTTGTACCTGCCGGTAGCTATAGCGGGGATTCCTGTTAGTAGCGAAGACCATTGCATCATCCACATAATGGCAAGTGTGAGTGTTGTGGTGCGTGGGGGGTGTCGGCCATGTAAGCTACAAAGGGAGCCGGCGACAGTACACTGCTCTCCGGGACTCCAGCGCCAATGGGCCTTACCTGTGATAGTGAACCCTCCACCTTCACCCGGAAACTACGTTCCTGAAGGAAACCAGCCACCAAGTAAATGTATTGAGGAGGAATTTCATGCTCGATCAGTCTGTAGACAAGCCCGTCATACCAAGTGGTAGGGAAGGCCTTTTCCACATCTAGCAATACTGCCACCGTCTTAGCTCTTTCCTGGAAAGCCAGGGAGGCCTTTTCGGCTACTCGCAGTAACGTGCAGTAGCCAGAGCGAAAACCAAACTGATATTCGGGTAGGAGGCCTTTTTCCTCTAGATGAGGTCCAATGAACAATAATTATCTAGATTTAATTTTTGTTTTGTTTAATTGTTTTCCTAATCTAGTAGTTATTTGATCTGCAAATGTACTCATGTGTATAAAATTGAAAATAAATTGAATAAAAATAAAATCGCTGGACGTAATGTCCTGGTGTAGACTCTAGATGCCAGGACTATAGATATGTGGATTTTATTTTTACTTTTTATTTATTTTTTCTATATGAGATCTGAAGCGGGCAAGGAGCTGTTTCTTCGAGACAGCTGGCAAGAGGCTCATGGATCGGTAACTGGACGGGAAGACCAGATTCATACTCGGCTTCAAAACGCATACCACGCGCGCCTGCTTCCAGACAGCTGGAAAGTGACGCATACTAAAGCACGCGTTGTAAATCCAACTCAAATGAATCGCGGCTCTGAGGGGCAAGTGCTGGAGCATTTCCGCTGTTACGCGGTCCTGTCCAGGGGCTTTCGGGATTTGAGTGACCAGATGACTGAAGTTACCTCGCGAGGGGTAACAATCGGGATGTGGAGCTCCCCGTGTTCCGCGGGGCGGGCTTCCAAGAACTCCTCGGCCGTTTGTTCCATCAGGTCAGTTTGATCATCGTCCTGTGGGTCCGCTTTAGGCTGGAATTGGGTTTCCAGATAGCCTGCTACAACTTCTGCTTTCTCGCGCGTTTCCAAGTCCCGCAAGGACTATGCAGTGGATGCACGGTCTAGTACACAGTCTTATCTTTACGCAGACCTTGGACAATACGCCACGGTTTCCTCTCCTGGAGATTTACGTGGTGTAAGGTGTTTTCCTAGATTTCTTGCCTATGTGATCTTAGGAAATGTCTTACCAGGGATTTGAAGCTTCGGTGTATTTCTCCTAGACTGGTATGGCGGAATCTCTGGTGGTTGAAAACCTCGCGGCCGTCATCTCGAGAGCCTCTATTGAGTCTGTTCGAGGTTGTGCGTCCACGAAGTTTTGGAAGGTTAGGACGGCAGCGTCCCAGTCGACTTCTTAGGTACAGTCTGGCGGTCCCAGCGCTATAAGGATAACGTCTGAGTCCAGATGAGATCCAGATGAAGTGGAATGTTCTTGGTGACCATGAAATCTATGACGTCCGCCCTACCACGTGACGGGAAATGGGTTGAACCTCTCGGACCATGCGCGAAAAGGACGAAGTCCCCGCTAATGCGACGGTAGAGTCCCCGGCTCTTGACGTTCTGGGCGCGACTGTGCCAGCTTGGGTGCTTTGCGTTGAAGTCGCCTGTAATGCATACCTTATAATGTAGGTTAAGGAGTGCCGTGATGTCCGCTTCATAAAAGTGGCCATTGGGCGGATGGTATACGCCACAAGCATTAGGTCGGTCCCTCCCAAGGGTAACCTTATGGTGGTCGCTTCCAGGTGTTGCAGCGGGGGAATGGTTACAGGAGTGTTGATGAATATGGTTGTACCTCCGCCCTGTCGGCCGACCCGATCTGACCTCTAGTGTAGTGTACAAACTATTCTTACAAACTCTCATTCCTCTACTTCATAGAGTAGTTAATAATTCATCTAAACAAACATTTGCTGAAATTATATTGCAAATTTTCTTAAAAGTGCACGGGTTCAAACCCGGCCCAGACCGATGGTTTTTAAGCTTGCTTAAAAGCGACAACGCCATGTCAGTAATTTACTGGCATGTAAAATAACCCGTGCAGGATGAAATTCCGGAACACCAGCGGCGTCAATATGGTCCTGGCAATTGACAGCATCATTAGCGAACACAATTATTTTAATAATTTTTGTAGATGCAAGGGAAATAATAGTATACAACAGGCTTTAAGCGATGGTCAAATGTTTTAATAGCCGGTAGCTATTTGATAGCTTTGAAATTCCGTTCTCTCTGCATGGCCGAGAGATAAAAACCAATAACGTATCCCAATTTGAGAAAAGTATAATGTTTGGAAAATCTAAACAAATAACAAGGAATATCTCGGAAAAGGGCTAACGCCACAAAACGTATTTGACATAAATTGTTTGTTTTAACGAGGTCTACATTTTTTGTGCAGTAAGATTTTGTCTCTCTCTCTCTCTTACAGTTTGGCGGCGCCGTGGCCGAGCGGTTAGCGCGCTCGCCTACCACCTAGGCGGCCCGGGTTCGATCCCAGGGACCCGCATGTGGTATTCGTGGTGGACGAAGCGGCGTCAGGGCGGGTTTTCTCCGGGTGCTCCGGTTTCCCCCGCCATCTCATTCCACCGGTGCTCCATCTTCATTCCATGTATCATCAGTGTCACCGCCTGCGGTGCCGTAGTAGTAAAAGCGGGCGTTAAACACTACAACGTTATCATCATCATCTCTTGCAGTTTACCAATTGTGCAAAAGCCATTCAGAATGAAGAGGGCTTCTGAGGACATTCCCAGAGAACTCAACATATACATTTCCTTTAGCATGAAAATATATTAAATATATGATATTTTAATTTTAAAAAAAAACGTTAGAATCATTTTTGAGAAAATGAAAATTTTCGATGAATGTTCCCTGTAAAAGGTGCTCCAGGGCAGTGGTATTCAATCTTTTTTCTCCGCGTACCCTCAAAAGACAATTTTCTATTCCAGTCTGTACCCCTAGGTCCTAGACCGAGCCCTACAGTTTTCCTTAATTAAAATCATACGTAATCATATCTAAAGTAGATTTAAAAGTTTATAGTTTATTAAATACTACAAAAAGGAGGATTGTGCTATACATATATAAAATAAATACAGGAACTACGTTACAAGTAGCATATACACATAAAGTATACACTTATACATCTGTATATGTGTCTGGTCTATTAATGAGATGACTGAGCTTGTTTTTGGACACTAGCTCCTCTGTTCGTGGCTGAACTTTCGATAAGAATATCAATTGTGACTCGTGCGATTTCTTTGTTTCGTGTTGCTTCGTGTTTCGTTTGTTCGTCAATGCAGGGAATGGAAGAAGCTGTGTAATGGCAGTGTCACTAAATTCAGTCTACTCTTTGCATGCATAACACCAGAAATCACAAACTGACGTGTTTTCAATTTTTATTTTCAGTGAACTGCTAACAGATATTTCCAAAATACTTTGTTTTAATTTTATGGAAAGATCAGATCATGTATGTAAAAGGCAATTTATAAGTGAGAAAAATATAAAATACTTGTTCAGAAATTCGCACCAATAACAGAGAATTCTCCAAAATGGTTAACATCACAAAAATTGTATTTGAAATAAATTGGTTTAATGAGATCCACGTTTTCTTTCTTGCTTTGTTTTTATATAATAAGAATTTGTGTATATTTTATAGCTTACCAGTTATGCAAAAGACATCCAGAATGAAGAGGACTTAATAAACTATTCAGTGTGTGTCATGAATATATCTTAAACATATAGTATCTATTTTAATCAAAATGATTATGGCCGTTTTTGAGAAAATCTAAATGTTTGAAAAATTTGCCACGTAAAGGGTAGTTCTGGTTGGGAGATTTTCTTGAAAAGTTTCCTGTTGCAGCATTGTAAGATGCTGAACTTAAATTCCAAGTTTGACATTTAATCGACTTTTCCTTTTTGAGTCATGCAGATACATACGCGGACCTTGTTCCAAAATTCTTTTTGGGGCTCAGGGGGCCTTCAAAATATGCATTTGTGATGAAATCTGGGTATACAATTGTTGGGCAATGCAACATTTGCCCTATTTACTGTACCTACATAGTAGAGCAAGTAAAAATCCCCTCCTTCTGTGTGATAATGTTACATTGAAGAAAACTGTTTTTCTGCATCTCCACTCCAAATTGCTAACACAGCACAGACAAAATTTGTTGCACTTTGATAACAGCACTGAATTGCGACCATATCGATGACACAATACGGGCAATAAAGTCAAAGGAATACGTTCATTGTCATGTCTGCGAACAATATGATTTATGTTTATTCATAAATGTGAAATGTACACTCACACCATCAACGGTTCCCACCGAAGGTGATTCGTTGTATAAAGAGACGTACGGGAATAATTTAAAAGTGTAAGGTTCTGATGTGCCTTAGACAAGATTTGCCTTCGTAAGTGAAAACAAGAATCTTATGTACAGCGTTGATATAGAAATGTGAAAAGGAGTGCGGCGTACTCAATGCACTTCGGATTTAGGAAAGCAACAAGCCATGCATGCCTTTAAGCTAATAAAGAACTGCTGCTAGCCAGGCCAGATGGTAGAATGAGTTTCATTGTCACACGAAAGCCTTTGGCACCATTAATAAACCGTTAATTCATGACGAAATGGAAAATTTAATACGAAGGAGACGTTCCTGCTCATGCTCGTTACAAGTTTATTGCCATATGTGATACAAATTAATTAACGTATTGACAATTATTCAGGTCATTTTGAGCACACAAATCGGATGCCTCAGAGATATCTCCTGAGTTCCACTTTTTACTTTCTATACTGGTAAGTAGAGGAAGTATTGTATTCCACCCAAACATTCGATGTCGAGATTTCACCGGAAATATGTTTTGAGACCCCCTAAATACAAAAGAAGAAAAAAGCATTTTTAAAAAAAGGTTCGTGTATGTGCCTGTGTGTCTGTCTGTCAGTCCGTGGATAGCATAACTCAAAAACGAAAAGTTGGTTAAAAACCAAAGTTGCTATTTAAGTTTAATGTATTTCAAGAATGCGACATGAAGATTTTGAAGAAAATAGTCCCACGTTAAACCACCCTTTACATGGAAAATTTTTCGGTAATTTGGATTTTCTTGGAAATGGCTATAACGATTTTGATTAAAATGCTATATGTTTGAGATATATGACAAATGAAATGCATATTTTGAATTTTCTGACTATAGCCTATGTGGTCCTGTTTAATCTGGGTGACTTTTGAATAACTCGTAAACCGTAAGAGATAGACAAAATCTTACTCTATAAAAAATGTAGCTCTTGCTAAAACATGCAACTTATGTCTCAATAAATGATTTTGTAGAGTGAACCATTTCGGAAATATTCCTTGTTATTTGTGTCAGTTTCGAAAACTTAAAACTTTCGTGAAATGGAACATCGTTGTTAATTTCTTTATATGTTAAAAGTGCAAAGAGAACGGGATCCCAAAGCTTTAAAAGATTCGACTATCGCTCAAAGCCTACTGCATTCTAATGGTCCCCTTGTATCTACAAGGAAATAAGCAATAAAATTATTTCTCGAAATCTTTATCTCAACTAACTCAAAGAAGACATAGGAATAATAGTTCATAAGAATGCTTAGTACAAGAGTAGAGAAAGTCATGTGAGTGGAACTCATCAGATTTTTTTTCTTTTCTTTCACTTTTTTACTTTCTGTACTACTTATAGTAAGTAGAGAACGTATTGTATTCGACCCAAAATTTCGATGTCGAGATTTCACCGGAAGTACGTGTTTTGAGGCCCCCTTAATAAAAGAAGCATTTTAGAATAAGCGCATTTGGTGTGTGTGTGTGTGCGTGCGTGCGTGCGTGTGTGCGTGTGTGTGTGTGTGTGTGTGTGTGTGTGTGTGTGTGTGTGTGTGTGTGTGTGTGTGTGTGTGAACAGCATAACTCAAAAGCGAAAAATTGGTTAAAAACCAAAGTTGGTATTTAAGTTTAATATCTTTCAAGTATGCGACACAAAGATTTTGAAGAAAATTTCTCCACCCTAAACTACCCTTTACATAGAAAAGTTTTGGAAAATTTTGATTTTCTCACAAATGGTTCTAACGATTTTGATAAAAATACCATATGTTGAGGATATTTTTATGGCAAACTAAATGCATATTTTGAATTTTCTGGCTATAGCCTAGTAGGCCATTTACTCTTGATGACTTTTGTTTAACTGGTAAACCGTAAGAGATAGACCAAATCTTACTGTACAAAAATGTAGATCTCCTTAAACCAACACAATTTAAGTCCAAGTGCATTTTTGTAAGATGAACAATTTCGGAGATATTTTTTTTGTTATTTGTTGAGTTTTGCTATAAACGTTCCTCAAATGGAAGATCGTTATTCGCTTTTTTACCTCTTGGCTGTGCAAAGAGGACGGAATTTCAAAGCCTTCATATAGCGGCCAGCTTTTAAAAGATTTGACCATATTCTCATATTCCCCTTGCACCTACAAGCAAATATGCAATAAGATAATCTCTGCAAATGTTTATCTCGACAAACATGAAGAAGATAGAGGAATGAGTTTGCAAGAATAGTTAGTACAAGAGTAGAGAAAGTCATGTGAGTGTAACGCATCAGATTTTTACTTTCTGTACTACGTATAGTAAAGCAGAGGAAGTATTGTATTCCACCCAAAAACTAAATGTCGAGATTTCACAGGAAATATGTTTTAAGACCCCCTGAATCCAAAAATGAAAAGCATTTTAGAAATAGGTCCATGCGCGTGTGTGTGTGTGTGTGTTTGTGTGTGTGTGTGTGTGTGTGTGTGTGTGTGTGTGTGTGTGTGTGTGTGTGTGTGTGTGTGTATCAGTCTGTGGACAACATAACTCAAAAACGAAAAGTTAGCTAAAAACCAAAGTTGGTATTTAAGTTTAATGTCTTTCAAGGATGCGACACGAAGATTTTGAATAAAATTGCTTCACCCCAAACTACCCTTTAAATGGAAAATTTTTATTTTCTTGAAAATGGCTCTAAGGATTTTGATTAAAATGCCATATGTTTGAGATATGTTTATGACAAATGAAATGTATATCTTGAATTCTCTAACTATAACCTATGAAGTCCTATTTACTCTGGATGTATTGCATAACTGGTAAACAGAGACAGACCAAATCTTACTATACAAAAAATGTAGATCTCGTTAAAACACACAATTTATGTCGAGATAATGTTTGTAGAGTGAACCATTTCGGAGATATTCCTTATTATTTGTATAAGTTTTAGAAAATCTATAGTTCTGTCAAATGAAGCATTCATTTTTTATATGTCAACCGTGCAAAGAAAACGGAATTTGAAAGCTTTAAAAGATTTGACTGTCGCTCAAAGCCTGCTGTATTCCCATGTTCCTCTTGCACCTTCAAGGAAATAAGCAATAAGATAATTTATGCAAATGTTTATCTCGACTAACACGAAGAACATAGAGGAATAAGGGATTGTAAGAATGGTTAGTACAAGAGTAGAGAAAGTCAAGTGAGTGTAACGCATCAGATTTTTCTACAACTTTTACTAAAGTTCCCATTGTGTTAAATATCCGTTTTTTTCTTTATTCTACTTTTACAGTTTTATATGCATCCATTGCTTTAAGGTAAGAGATAAACGAGTTCTCTCCCTCTCCCTCTCTCGCTCTCTCTCTCGCTCTCTCTCCATCTAAGTGGTTGCAACCAAGTGCCGTCGCATATGTAAATGAGTCCACTTTGCTAACCTTGCCTGTAATGTTGCATATCCTTGACCTGCTCTCCTGGATTGCGCAATGGGTAGCATTAGACGAATACAGAAATAATGAAGTCTCTCTTCATAGCCACGCCTGCAAAGATTTTACTTGAATTCTTCCTTTTATAAATAGTTTTTCTTTATTTTCAAGTTCCAAGTTAGTTACTACTGAGCAGTAGTGCACCTATACATTTGAAATACATCTGTTTGTGAAATACGGGGAAAAAATCGGATATGTTGCACTCACTTTCTCTCCTACTGTACTAACCATTCTTACAAACTCTTATTCCTATATCTTCTTCGTGTTAGTTGAGATAAACATTTGCAGAAATTATTGCTTTATTTCCTAGTAGGAGCAAGGGGAATATGAGATTACGCTAGGCTTTGAGCGATAGCTAAATCTTTTAAAGCGTTCATACTCCGTTCTCTTTGTGCATTTAACATATAAAAAATGAATAACGATGTTCCATTTCACAGAAGTACAAGTTCTCCAAAACTCACGCAAATAACAAGGCATAATTGTGTATTTTAGCGAGATCTATTCTATAGTAAGATTTGGTCTATCTCTTAAGGTTTACCAGTTATGCAAAAACAATCCAGAGTAAATACGACTACAGGGTTATAGCCAGAAAATTGAAGGTATACATTTCATTTTTCATAAAAATATGTCAAACACATGGCATTTTATTCAAAATCGTTAGAGCCATTTTCAAGAAAATCAAAATTTTCGAAAAATTTTCCATGTAAAGGGTAGTTTAGGGTGAAGCAATTTTCTTCAAAATCTTCGTGTCGCATCCTTGAAAAACAAACTCAAATACCAAATTTGGTTTCTAACCGACTTTTCGTTTTTGAGTTATGCTGTCCACAGACAGGCGCGCGCATTTTCTAAAAAATGCTTTTTTTTTTTTAATCAGGGGGCCTCAAAACATATTTCCGGTGAAATCTCGACATCGAATTTTTGGGTGGAATACAATATCTACTTCCTCTACTATACGTAGTAGAGAAAGTAATATTGTGCAAAACAAAATATTTTTGTAAACGTTATCTATCATTTTCTTCAGAAATGTAGTAAATAGTTATTCTCCTGATGAACGAATGAATAAATAAATGTGTAAGTACCCAAAAATTGCACAAGGGAATTTAAAGCAAACACAATCGAGATATACCCCTACCTATTCTGTTTGCTTATTTAATATGCTCATACCTGACTCAATTCACTTTTGTCCCCTTGTGTTTAGCGCCGTGCTTGTAGTCAAGAACGCATTATTAAAAAGTGAGAAATTGTGTAGTGTGGTGTGAAATATGTGATACCCTATCAAATATGTAAACAATCTAAAATAAAATGTGTATACAACATGCCTATATGTGTAGCTGTCAACATTTGCCTTTTATTCTTGCATAAATATGTACCTATCAATAATACCTATATGAGAGTATAATCTAGTTTCTAGTAATCAAATAGCGTTACTGAGCGGAATGGCTCAGCCGGTAACGTCTATGGCTCTCAGTCGGGAGGTCGTGGGTTCGATCCACTTAGTCAACCTTCCTGGCCCATGGATTTTTTCGGAGGTTTCCCCGGATCGCCAGATGAATGTTGGGAAGGATTCCCATACCCTCCGAATTTCCTGATCCTTCATCCGATTAGGTTTCTTCCAGGATTGGAAGCGTCAGCGAGCGTCGCGGCAGCAGCATGGCAGAGGGAACAAATGCGCTCTGGAAATCTCGTGCCCCGGATTCGAAGGCCAGCCCTAGTGGGACGGGAGCTAAGACAGCCTCCGCCCGGGTGCTTCTAACTGGGGAAATGTAGGGACCCTGCCACCTGCTCTGTCGTGGCAACGTTCCGACCATCCTTAGGATCCATTCACCTCATCCATCCTCCCTGGGGATGCCCCGTCAGGAGCTTACGCACAGAAGATCCCCTTTCGGTCGAGGTGCTAGGTCCCCCTCCACAAGTTGCCATTGAGTCGTTGAGTTAATCACGTAATGTTTAAGTTCTTTTCATTATATACCTACTCGTTAATCTTTTTATATCAGTGCCACGACATCTTGAAGAGCAATAAATACCACGAGACATGTAATTAACCAGTTCTGATGTCAATATCAGAATAAAGTTTCCCAATACTAATAACTCCCTGTAGTGTCTTTCGGTGGCCTTTATAATAATATAACTGCTACAAAATAATCGTTGCTTTAATTTAAGGCCGTCTTTGCAGCACGGATATTACGGCACTAAGCGTAAATGTTAGAGCTGCTGGCTGGACACAAGAAGAAAAGCAAAATAAAGATGGTTGGATGTACCAACATTACACATTTGTTTGCTGCTGTAATGTTTCTGCACTTCCTTTTTTACTTTCTCTACTGGTAAGTAGAGGAAGTGTTGCATTCCACCCAAAAATTCGATGTCGAGATTTCACCGGAAATATGTTTTGAGACCCCCTAAATCCAAAAAGAGCATTTTTAGAAAAAAATATCAGTGTGTGTGTGTCCGTGTGTCTGTGTGTCTGTGTGCCAGTGTGTCTCACTGTCAGTCTGTGTGTCTGTCTGTCAGTCTATGGACGGCGTAACTCAAAAACGAAAAGTCGGTTAAAAACCTAATTTGGTATTTGATTTTTAATGTTTTTCAAGGATGCGACACGAAGATTTTGAACAAAATAGCCTCACCCTAAACTACCCTTTACATGGAACATTTTTCGAAAATTTTGATTTTCTTGAAAGTGGCTCTAACGATTTTGATTAAAATGCCGTATGTTTAAGATATTTGTATGACAAATGAAATGAATTTTCTGACTATAGCCTATGCAGTCCTGTTTACTCTGGAAGACTTTTGAATAACTCGTAAACCATAAGAGATAGACAAAATCTTAGTATACAAAAAAAATGTAGATCTCGCTAAAACGCACAATTTGTATCCAAATAAACTATTTTGTAGAGTCAGCTATTTCGGAGATATTCCTTGTTATTTGTATCAGTTTCGGAAAACTTACAACTTTCGTGAAATGGAACATCGTTGTTCATTGCTTTACACGTTAAAGGTGCAGAGAGAACGGGATCGCAAAGCTTTAAAAGATTTGACTATCGCTCAAAGCCTACTGTGTTCTAATGTTCCCCTTGTATCTACCAGGAAATAAGCAGTAAGATAATTTGTACAAAATATGTTTATCTCAACCAACACTAAGAAGATATAGGAATAAGAATTTGTAAGAATGGTTAGCACAAGAGTAGAGGAAGTCATGTGAGTGCATCACATCAGATTTTTTTATTTGGAAGAAGACGATGACGATGACGATGATGATGATGCTGATGATGATGATGATGCTGCTGATGATGATGATGGTGATGATGGTGATGATGATGGTGATGATGATGGTGATGATGATGGTGATGATGATGCTGATGATGATGGTGATGATGGTGATGATGATGATGATGATGATGATGATGGTGATGAGGACGATGACGATGATGATGATGCTGATGATGATGCTGCTGATAATGATGATTGTGATGATGGTGATGATGGTGATGATGATGGTGATGATGATGGTGATGATGATGATGATGGTGATGATGATGATAATGATGTAAAAGCAGAAGAAATTCGGGTGTGATATTTTTTATCAGAGGTGGATACAAAAGTATTTTCTAATTACAAGTACTCACCTGAATAATGATGAAAAATAAATATGCAATTCGAAGATTTTCAAGAAAATTCCTCCATCCCAAACTAACCTTTACATGGGAAATTTCTCGATTAATTAATTTTCTCAAAACTGACTAACGATTTTGATTAAAATATTTAAGAGATTTGTATGAAAATGTATCACGTGAATTTTTGCGAATACCTGTGAAGTCCTTTGCATTCAGAAGGAATTTTGTATAACTTTTATAACCGGTAAATCACAAGTAATAATCAAAAACTTCCTGCAAAATGATGTAGTAGGTCTCTTTAGGATAACTTCTCTGTGGCATCAGCCTTTCCCCCCCCCCCCAAAAAAAATGAAATTGAGTTATTTCTTTATAGTTCTTTAACTGTGGCTCTCAGTTTCCCATTCTATATTGGGCATAAAAGAGCGTTTAATTTTGCTCGGAGGCCTCTTTACCAGGCTTGAGTGTCTTTCACATGCTGTAATTCTACGAGGGACCACCGCCTTTATTTCCCTTCTGGAGGAAACAATTTTAAGGATTTTTATGCCCGAAAAAAGTCGATTACCCTCCGCCGGGTTTGAAAAGTCACTTCCGAGATGTCCGTTATTCTTCTTCTTCCTCCTCCTCTTCTTCTTCTGCTTCTTCTTCTTCTTCTTCTTCTTCTTCCTCTTCTTCTTCTTCTTCTTCTTCTTCACTTCAAGGATTAGGTTCATATTGAACCTGTTCCGGTGCCCATTTCGCTCTTGGTCTTCCAACTTCTCGTTTGGCTTTTGGTTTACATTTCATTGCTAAAGTTGGCAGTCTGTAGTTCGGCATTCTTTGTAGTTATTCACATCATTTTCTGTTGTTTCTTTTTAGCTTCTGCAGCAATGGTTCCATCCCAAGTTTCTCCCGAATATGTGTTCTTCTTTTTATTAAGTATTGTACATTATAGTGTGGCCGCCTCCGTAGCGCAGCTGGCAGCGCGCTTGCCTGTGACGCGGAGGACCTGGGTTCGATCCCCGGTACCAGCATGGGGATTTTATCCCCTCTGGGAGGCCTGGCACGGGGTGCACTCAGCCTCGTTAGGTCCCGGGGGGACCAAGTGAGGAGCTACTTGATGGAGAAGTAGCGGCCCCAGGTCGAGAAGACCGCATAACTGGCCGGGAGGGCTCGGGGCGCTGACCACGTCCCACCCTCCAGTACTGCACCTCACCAATGACGCCTGTAGTGGGCAGAGGTGGGGGACGCAGCGGCTGGGCGGTAGGCCTTGGCCCTTCGTGGGCTGTCGCGCGGGGTTTACATTACATTATAGTGTACTTCTCATTAATTTCATCTGGGCTGCCTGGACTTTTGATTTATCTTTTTGTGTCATTGTTCTGGCTTCACTTCACATGCTGGAAACTCAGACAAATTTCAATGTCCGTTATTATTTGTTTGAATTTTTCAATACCTCTTCATGTTTTGTGTTAGTTATCATTCAGCTGCTCCTCGCGATGTCATACTAAGAGTATGGAATTTCAAGACCAGCATATAACGACCCGCTTTTAAACATTTGACTAGCACTTCTGTTTCCTGTATCGCCCTTACATATAAACGGCGCCAAAGAAAATCTTAGGTGGATTTTGCATTGCTTCCTGTGGTCTTTCGAAGCGTGTTCTTCACCGGCTATCACAAAGCGTGATGGCTTGGTAACAGCAATAAGGAAGGTAAGAGGGGAGCTTGATAGCTTTGTTTGTTTGTTTTTATTATTATTATTATTATTATTATTATTATTATTATTATTATTATTATTATTATTATTATTATTATTATTATTATTATTATTATTATTATTATTATTATTATTATTATTATTATTATTATTATTATTATTATTATTATTATTATTATTATTATTATTATTATTATTATTATTATTATTATTATTATTATTATTATTATTGTTATTATTATTGTTATTGTTATTGTTATTGTTATTGTTATTGTTATTGTTATTGTTATTGTTATTGTTATTGTTATTGTTATTGTTATTGTTATTGTTATTGTTATTATTATTATTATTATTATTATTATTATTTTATTTAACTTTCTCTACTACGTAAAGTAGAGGAAGTACTGTATTCCACCCAAGAGATTTCACCGGAAGTATACGTTTTGAGGCTCCCTGAATAAAAAAAGCATTTTTAGAAAAAGGTCCACGCGCGTGCGTGAGTGTGTGTGTGTGTGTGTGTGTGTGTGTGTGTGTGTTTGTGTGTGTTTGTGTTTGTTTGTGTTTGTCAGTCTGTGGACAGCATAATTCAAAAACGAAAAGTCGGTTAAAAACCAAAGTTGGTGTTTAAGTTTAATGTATTTCAAGGATGCGACACGAAGATTTTGAAGAAAATAGCCCCACCCTAAGCTACCCTTTACATGGAACTTTTTTCGAAAATTTTGATTTTCTTGAAAATGCCTCTAACGATTTTTGTATGACAAATGAAATGTATATTTTGAATTTTCTGGCTATAACCTATGTGGCCGCGCCGTAGCCTAGTGCTTAGACGATTCGCTTCTCAACAAAGCGGTCCGGGTTCGATCTCAGGCAACCGCATGTGGGATTTGTGGTGGACAAAGCGGCGCTGGAGCGGGTTTCCTCCGGGTTCTCTGGTTTCCCCCACCATCTCATTCCACCGGTGCTCCATCTTCATTCCATCTATCATCAGTGTGACTGCCTGCGGTGTCGTAATAGTAAAAGTGGGCGTTAAACACTATAAAAATACAAAAAGAAAATATAGCCTATGTAGTCGTATTTATTCTGGATGACTTTTGAATAACTCGTAAACCGTAAGAGATAGATAAAATGTTACTGTACAAAAAATGTAGATCTCGTTAAGACACACAACTTACCTCGAAATAAATTTTTTTGTAGAGTGAACCATTTCGGAGATATTCCTTGTTATTTGTGCCAGTTTCGGAAAACGTAAAACTTTCGTGAAATGGAACATCGTTGTTAATTTTGTATATGATAAGCGTACAAAGGGAACGGGATCTCAAAGCTTTAAAAGATTTGACTATCGCTCAAAGCCTAGTTTATTCTAATATTCCCCTTGCACCTACAAGTAGATAAACAATGAGATAATTGCTGCAAATGTTTATCTCAACTAACACGGAGAAGATATAGGAATAAGAGTTTGCAAGAATGGTTAGTACAAGAGTAGAGAAAGTCATGTGAGTGCAACACATCAGATTTTTTCTGAACAGACCCAGTGGTGCATATTTAGAATCTCTTTCTCTCTCTCTCTCTCTCTCTCTCTCTCTCTCTCTCTCTCTCTCTCTCTCTCTCTCACACACACACACACACACACACACACTCTCTCTCTCTCTCAATCACACACACACTCTCTCTCTCACACTCTCTCTCTCCTCTCTCTCTCTCTCTCTCTCTCTCTCTCAAAACCCGTCATATATGTATGCTGGCGAGTAAAAACTGTTGTACTATATAGGTGCTTAAAACCACTAATAATTGAAACCAAGATGGAAACAGGAATGTTAAGTAGAACTAGAGGAATATAATCATAATCATATTTAGAAATTATATTATATCATATTATATTATATAATATATATAGTTTACATGAATATGACATTAAACATTTCCCACACACGGCTTGCGTGTTTGGAAACACCAGCAGTAAGTTTGTTGGCATAAATAAATAATAACCACCATCTAAAGGGTACATAAAGTACCCGGAACATAAAGTACTTAGAATCTGTAAGTCGCCCTTGGGGTATTTATCTCTGATGTGAGATTTCCTTGTGGTCTACCGGGAAAGTACGGATCGGCTGGAGAATTTAATGTCATACTGGCAAGTTGGTCATGGTCGCTTAGTGGTTAAAGCAGCCGCTCGATAAGCGGAAGATCCGTGGTTCCAATCCCGGCTATGGCATTGAATTTTTCAGTCCTGATTCCACATCTATCTACCAGGTAATCTGTATATTGGAAATAAAGAATAGCTTCCTTCAAAAATGGCGGCGCCGTGGCCGAGCGGTTAGCGCGCTCGCCTACCACCTAGGCGGCCCGGGTTCGATCCCAGGGACCCGCATGTGGTATTCGTGGTGGACGAAGCGGCGTCAGGGAGGGTTTTCTCCGGGTACTCCGGTTTCCCCCGCCATCTCATTCCACCGGTGCTCCATCTTCATGTATCATCAGTGTCACCGCCTGCGGTGCCGTAGTAGTAAAAGCGGGCGTTAAACACTACAACAACGCTTCCTTCAAAGCTATTAGAGTTGAAGAAGCAACCAGCATCTTATAGTACTTTGTGAATGTTACAAAGAAACGTGCATTTTAATGATTGCAGGGAACATACACTGCAACACATTTCAGGATCTGAATTTAAAGATTTCATACAAAAATCTGCAATTGCAACATTCCCAAGAAGTCAACTCTGAGGAAGAATTACTTGAATTCTTCTTACTATGCTGTCATCTTAGAAAAAAATCGGACTGATACCCGTAGGCAAATCGCCTGTTAATGAGACGCCGGATCCTATAGGCCGTTTCATCGCGAATGTTACTGTGGGCAACGTGGTTCTAAGGTCGCAATTATAACCCTATTCTGCACCTTGGAATCTGCGGCCGCGCCTCAGGTGCTGCAGTAGTATAAAAGGACGGGGATTACGAAAGCTTGAAAAAGGCGTAACTTCAAGAAAACTGACATCCCGGGCCTTAACATAGGATACAATGAGGCTGTTGCCCCATGGCTCGATGCGACAGGTTTCTGGTGTGCTTCCCAAAGGTTAGATCCTTGTCTGGCTTCACTCCTAGGTGTGTGATTCGTCTGTTCTGTCCTCGTAAAATATGTAAATGTGGAGAAGATTCGGGAAAGCGGCGCTTGGTGAAGAGAATGGCGTGGCTTTTCTCTGGGTTGATGGATATTCAACGTCTGCACCATTCTTGGAGTAGGTGGAGGTGTCTCTGGATGGGGTTGAAGGTTCTGCGTGGGTTTTTGCCTGTCGAGTGCAGCAGCAGGTCGTCAGGATGCTGTGCTATATTGACGTGTGGCTGTTTGTAGGTTGGCCACGTAGGTGCTAAACAGCGTACAGGACAAGATAGGACCTTCGGGGACTCCACGTCTTATTGGTCTTTGTATATATTTGTTTTCCCTAACTGAGATCACAAAGGATCTGTGTTTGAGAAAGGAGTGTAATAGATATATAATGTGTGTAAGAAGCTCCAGGCGAATGAGTTTATGCAGGAAACCCGAATGCCATGTCTAAAGAAGGCCTTCTCGACGTCCAGAGATACCGCTCGCTGCGGTGTGTGCCCTAACCAAGTATCCCAAGGCAGCAGCTTCCACCACTCGCAGCAGCTGCTGAAAAGTCGGTGTCCAGGATGGAAAACCAAACTTCCAACGGCTGCGCAAGTGAGCGCTCTCGCAAGTCGCATTTCATTTCACTATTCATCCCGTTAGGTTTCTTTCAGGGTTGGAAGCGTTAGCGAGCGTCGCGGCAGCAGCACGGCCAGGATATCAAATGCGCTCTGGAAATCTTGTCCCCCGGATTGGAAGGCGAGCATACTGGTTTCCGGGCCCTCCATAGGATGGTACAAGTCTGAAGGGGCGGGAGCCGGTTTCCGAGTCCTGCGCCCCCTGGGAATATGAACCCGAAGGGGTGGGAGAGGAACCGGGCTGAGCCCGCCTCCGCCGGGATGCTTCTAATTGGGACAATGTAGGGGTCCTGCACTCTGCTCTGCCGTGGCAACGTTCCGGCCACCCTTCGGATCCATTCACGTGATCCATCCTCCCGGGAGTGCCCCGTCAGGGGCATAGGCACAAAAGATCGCCTTTCGATTGAGGTGCTAAGTCCCGCTCCGAAAGATGCCATTGACTCATTATAAAATCATTGAACAACTTTTAAAACGAAACACTATTTTTTTCTCTTGGACAGAGGTGCATGTTTCAGGAGAATTAACATCGAAAAGTGTCCCTATTAATTTTTTGTTTTCGTTGAGAATAAATTATACATGGGTGTCCTAAAATCATGTTAACTCTAAAAACCGCATATGGCTTATTTCCTATTATTATTATTATTATTATTATTATTATTATTATTATTATTATTATTATTATTATTATTATTATTATTATTATTATTATTATTATTATTATTATTATTATTATTATTATTATTATTATTATTATTATTATTATTATTATTATTATTATTATTATTATTATTATTATTATTATTATTATTATTATTATTATTATTATTATTATTATTATTATTATTATTATTATTATTATTATTATTATTATTATTATTATTATTATTATTATTATTATTATTATTATTATTATTATTATTATTATTATTATTATTATTATTATTATTATTATTATTATTATTATTATTATTATTATTATTATTATTATTATTATTATTATTATTATTATTATTATTATTATTATTATTATTATTATTATTATTATTATTATTATTATTATTATTATTATTATTATTGTTATTGTTATTGTTATTGTTATTGTTATTGTTATTGTTGTTGTTGTTGTTGTTGTTGTTGTTGTTGTTGTTGTTGTTGTTGTTGTTGTTGTTGTTGTTGTTGTTGTTGTTGTTGTTGTTGTTGTTGTTGTTGTTGTTGTTGTTGTTGTTGTTGTTGTTGTTGTTGTTGTTGTTGTTGTTGTTGTTGTTGTTGTTGTTGTTGTTGTTGTTATTGTTATTGTTATTATTATGATGATTACTATTATTATTATTATTATTATGATTATTATTATTATTATTATTATTATTATTATTATTATTATTATGATGATGATTACTATTATGATGATGATGATGATTATTATTATTATTATTATTATTATTATTATTATTATTATTATTATTATTATTATTATTATTATTATTATTATTATTATTATTATTATTATTATTATTATTATTATTATTATTATTATTATTATTATTATTATTATTTTAAAATGTTCGTTATTGAGTAGTATTGCTCATGTTTTCCTTCTCATTAGCCAAGTATCTTTCTTCTTATTCATCTTCTCCTCTAACAAAGTGAACACTTATAAGAGTTAGAGGTCCAGCTGGGAGTTGGCTTACCGTAAACCTCAAGGCAACGTCAAGCAATCCAGCAAACTTACACGCCTACCCGGCAACCGAATGGAAACAAATGAGTTGCGGCAAATATGGTGGATCCGCAGTTGATTGCTACAGATGAAATCGTCGGTTTTTGGACGTTTCTACAAAGTGTTAGTAACATTATTTACGTGATTATGGTGTATATAACTGATTTTATACTGGACTGGGCTCTAGGATGTTACAAATATTTAAAACATTAGCTTTGGAGTATATGATGTTATTTATACATTATGTAACCTAGCATGTACATAAACAGAGGGAGTTTTACTGCTTTTCGCCAAAGTTTAGCGATTTTATTATTATAAATGTGGTCAGGTATCGAATCCAATGAAAGAATATCAAATGGGTTTTTATAATTTTTAGTCTATGCTGTACTTTACTTAAAACTAATTAAAATGCCTGTTTTTCAGATTGAATGGCATGATCCATGGCTTGTAGGATTAATATTTTTCCATGTTGTGATTACGTTGATGACACTGCTAACAAGAAATCACAGTAATTTTCAAGTGTTGCTGTTCTTCGTACTTTGTAAGTATATTCTGAAACAGTAAGACATTCAAGTAGTCAAAGGCCTAGAGTACATGACTTTTGCATGAGTTGTATATCAGTTACTGTGAATGTCCCATACTTTAATTTATTTAATTCGTATAGGTCTTAAAGAGCCAGAGGCTCTCACTTTAAGGACAGTACAAATCAAAATTAAAATTTATGGCTACAATATAAATATCACTTTTTGAAACTAACCATTTTTCATATAATATATCAGTATATAATGCAAAAATACCAGTAACAAATTTAATACAGTATGTAGGTATAGATCCTGTTTATCTTTAGTAAACTATCTTCCAAATGCAACAGTAATAGATATCAATACCCATATAATAAAGTTGTACTTTCAAAAGGAACAATTACTCAAGTGTTTATCAGATAAATATAAAAAAAAAACGTTTTATATGTACAATGTTGCTAAATTGCTGGTAATATGTTTAGTCCAGTTTACTGATTTGATCAATGAAATCATCATAGGTACTCCATTAGCAGCTATTTCTTGGAATTTAACATAAACCTAGATAGTGTACTCAGATACCTTATGTCTTGTGATCATTTTTTAAAATTTAGTTGTTGCTAAAATTGTAAGTTCATATTTTGTTGTTTCAACACTCAGTTTTCTTAAATTGGTTGATTCTCTAGTAATGTGGTCATGGACATGCTTCTTTAACAGCAGTTCTGTATTAATATATGTTGAACAATACAAATACAAATTTAATAGAACTTAAGCTCATAGTAACTGCACTTGGTATTATCTTGTGTTCTGATACATGGATAAAGGTGAACATTGCTGCCAAATTCCTTCATGAAATATAGGACCCATGACTGACTAAAAGCTGTCCAGTGCGAATATGTTGTAATATCATTGGTATTAGTATTTACAATCTACTAGCTGAAATAACCGGCATTGCCTTTGGTTTGACAATTTTATCCGTACAACTTTTAGGCTTACGCTGGATACTATAAAGAACACAAAATAAATAAAAACACCAGGAAACACTATGCAAAAGCACTGTTGAACAACCCCAAATACCACTGGAAGGAAAACAAGTAGAAAAAGCTGTGTGAATGTAAGGTTTTTATGTCAGTCATATAGAAAATTGTATGAATTCTTCATTGATGAGGAAGTAGAGAAAGAAATGTGATAGTATTTCCTAGAAGAAACGTGTAAATGTAATGCATTGCATTTCAATTTCAAACATATTGAAAATTGTATGGATTGTTTGTTGAAGAGGGAATAGAGAAAAAAGTGTGATTGTGTTTCATAAAAGAAAGGTGTGTATGAAAAATAATTTGAATGTAATGTGTTACATTTCTATTTCAGTCATAGAAAATTATATGAATTGTATGTTGAAGGGCCAGTAGCGAAAGAAATGTGATCATATTTCATAAAAGAAGAGTGAGTAGAGAAAATTGTGTGAATGTAATATGTGGCATTTCTATTTCAGTCATAGAAAATTGTATGAATTGTATGTTGAAGGGCAAGTAGGGAAGGATGTGTGAATTTATTACTTAAAAGAAAAGTGAGTAGAGCAAACCATGTGAATGTTACATTGTATAGTAAAATGGATAGCATACAAACCCTCTCCATGAAGGAATACATATATGTGCCAAATTTTGAGGTAATCGGTCAAGCAGTTTTGAAGCGCATAGAGGTCAAACATATTCATTCCACATATTCATTAAGAGGTGGAATCAGGACTGAAAAATTCAATGTCATAGCCGGGATTTGAACCACGGATCTTCCACTTATCGAGCGGCGCTCTAACCACTAAACTACCATAGCCAACTTGCCAGTATGACACTAAATTCCCCAACTGATTCGTACTTTCCCAGTTAGACCACAAGGGAATCTCACATCAGAGATAAATACCCCAAGAGCGACTTACAGTAGTAAGTAGTTTATGTCCCAGGTTTAAGTAACCTCCACCTCTTAAACATTGCCCACACATGGCTCGGCTCATGAGTTTAAAACCACCAGCATTAAGTTTGTTGGCATAAATAAATAATAAATACACACATTCATTTTTATATACGAGTATATTGGGGTGCACATATTGTAGGGACTATATGTTGACTGATCTTCCGTATCGCACGACAGATTTGTTTTGTGTAGTCATTATAGGAAGCACTTAGTACCAGTGATAAGCAGTTACATTGTTGTCAACCTACGTATTTTTTAAATTTTATACTTTGCAGAGTTGTAAAACATTGGTTACTTTATTTTGTAGTTTCCAGTGTTGGCTAATTTTATTATTATTTTCTATCTCAACAGAAGCTTTGTTTAATTCATTAGGTAAAAATGGCATTTTATATAATTTATCCGTGCTAGCTGATTCTTCTGTAATGACTTTCCAGACTACTTCACACTTATTACGACTGTTTGATATAACTTTCTATACATTTATGCTTAACTTCTAATATCTTCTTTCTATATATTTTTTGCGCTTCTTTATATTTATTTTTATATTTACAGCTATTACAACTTTTACCATACAAAATACTTTTAAAAAAGCATTTTAAGCTTTTTGAGTTCAGGGGTATACCACTTCACTTCAGCCTTTCTTTTTTTATGTATTTTAGGACAAGATTCATTGAAGTTAATTAGCAGTATATGAAGAAAGTTTTGAATAACTGAAATATTGTTACTAGCATTAATAATTTGTGACCAATTGATTTTATATATGTGATTTAGTCCTAAAGGAATTCATTTCTGTTTCAATTAATTTTATTAGTAGCCGAGCAAATGTTAACTAAATATAAACTTTCATCACAGTTGCTAGAGCCGTTTCAAAGGTACAAGAGACATAGGGCTACTTGTAAATATTTCATCAGCATCATCATTTCAGCCATAAGACGTCCACTGCTGAACATAGGCCTCCCCCATCCACCTAGTTTGAGTTTTTTTCTCGAACACTTGTTCCACCATGGAGTTCAGTTCTTTGGTGCTGCTGTTGACTCTAACTTTCAGGGCACTAACACATTAGCTGATGTCCTTCGTCTTTTCCCCAAGTTCTTACACGTCTTCCTTCACTACAGCCAGTTGCTCATTAGTCTTCTCCAATACTTCTATCATAATATCAGACGTTCCTGTTTCCATCTTTTCCATTCCAGAGTTTACATTTCTCAATTCAGCTTCCATTTTTGTTTCCATTTTTTGCACCTTTGTTTCCATCTTTTCCATTCCAGAGTTTACATTTATTACTTTGTTTCCAACTACTGCATTCCAGAATTTATTTCATTTCCCATTATGTCGATCTTGGCTAACATTTGTTTCAACTGCTCCATATTGCTGTTTTTCGTTACACTCCTGACACTAATTGTGACAATTTTACTCTTTGAACTATTTCTTTATTTTTTATAAAAACATCAGAATGACACTATGCAAAAGCGCTGTTGATAAATAACAAATACCAGAGGAAAAAAGCTAGCAGACAAAGCTGTGTGAATGTAATACACATGTCTACTTCAATCATGTAGAAAATTGTATGAATTGTTCATTGAAGAGGGAGTAAAGAAAGAAATGTGATTGTATTTAGTAAAAAAACTGAGTAGAGAATTGTGTGAAAGTTGTTGTTAGCTAATGCTGGATTTCTGACAATGAAGTCATTAATCCTCTTGCTCTCCAATATTTTTCACTGATGGATGGGGCACTAGAAGTGGCCGGGCATATTTGAAGGTGGTCTCGATCCATTTCTTCTTGCAGATCACATAGAGGACAGAGTGGTGAAGAATATATCCCAATTCTGTTTAAATGTTTTGCCAGACAATCATGTCCTGTAATCAACCTGAAGGTTGCAACTGCTGTTTTCCGAGGATACTCAGGAATCACTGTTTGAATGTTTGGTAGTTTCCATCTTTTATTCTTTGATTTTTCATAGTAATATTTAGCAATAATTTTTTTGAATTCAGAGTTGACTAATCTTTTAGCTGCATAAAATGGTAGATTAACTATAGATTTTTGTGCACCGCTGGTACCCTTTTTTGCAAGAAAATCAGCTTTCTCATTACCACTCAGTCCACAGTGAGCTGGTATCCATTGGAAGACTAGGTGTTTTTGAAGTGCTGCCAGATGGGTAAGGATTTTCCAACATTCTATAATAGTTGGAAGATGCTTACCCATCTGGCAGCATTGTGTGAATGTAATAGGCTGCATTTCTATTCCAAACATATAGAAATTGTGTTAACTGTTCGTAGAAGAGCGAGTAGAGAAAGAAATGTTAGTTTCATAAAAGAAACATGAAAAAAACCATGTGAATGTAATATGTTGTATAGTAAAATGGATTGCTTAAAAACCTCCATGAAAAACCACTTAGATGTAGCAATTTTCATGGTGCTCAGTCAACCGGTTTTGGAGTTTGTCGTTTATCAACCTCATGCACATTAACATCCATTTATATATAGATTGTGTGTTGAAGAGCGAGTACGGAATAACATGTGAATTATTATATAAAACAAAAGTGAGTAGAGAAAATAGTGTGAAGGACTTGTATAGCTGTGAAAATAGCTAGCCAAAAAATCACTATAATCTACTTGTAAAGCTCGACACTTCTAGGAAGGTCCCAAGTCGTTATTTCTGCTTAAACTGTATGCAAACTTTTAAACTCATTTTTCTTCACTTCAATTTTTACTACACTTTCATTCATTTAAAGCAAAATTACATCTTCAAATTAGGGATTAGAAGGCTGAAAATTTTACTGTATATTTACAGCATGACAAAAAACTGACTCATGAGATTCACAATTAAGTATGCACTTTCTGAGATAAGAAATAAAAGGTGTGTAGTGTTCGGAAAAAATTTTGAAATTTCTGCTATACACCTCATTTTTTTAAATTTCCCTTACAGTTATATTACAAAAGTCATGCATTAAGTTAATGTAAATTGGGTTTCTAGTTTTGTGAAAGAAAAATGCAGATTTTCAATAATTCAAAAAGTAATTGACATTAGCCCAAATAGTTTCCTATTATATCCCAAATATGTGCACAGAAAATGAAGTGTGCAGCTTTAAAATTGTGCAAAATAGAAATTTCACCCATCACCTCCCTGTAAAGAGAACGTGTGTGCATAGGGGGGTTGTGCAGGTGAACATGTTTTCTTTTTGTTTTCAAAAGCCATAAGGGATTCACAATTTTTTAGATGTTCCATGTCCATTTCTTCTTTGGAGCACAATAAACAATTTGGAGATGCCACTATTCCAGTTTTGAAAACATGTTTATTCAAACAATCATGTGCTGTGATCAGTCGAAATGCAGCAACAGAGGATTTTCTTGACAAGTCAGGAACTAATGAAAATGTTTCCTTCCCTTAAAGTTCAGATACAAAGCACTCAATTTCAGCTCTTTCTGCCAATGTTCATTAAGAGAAACAAATTTTAACATTAGCAACACCTGTTAGCATATGTAATTTTATAGTTTTACCTTTTAGTGACTGAATATTAATTTGTATTATGGACAGGAGGGTTAATTACTAAAGCATGGTAATTCAGGGAGGGCACCTTCTATCAGAATGTTTGTTATAGTGTTTTGTATTCATAAAAATCTTGGTCATTATGGGCATTAACAGATTTCACATCTGCGTATGCTTGATGTATTGTATGACCCAGCCTTACTTTACCATATTTGTTAAATTATGAGCTGCAGTAGATACTTTTATAAGCTTAACATGTTTATGGACTTTACAAACAAAAGCAATACTTAATGCTACTTAACAGTATTGTGAATAGAAGAGTACTCTTCACCTCGTAGGAATGTTCACAACAATATTGGTATGTGAGAGGTTAGATAGTAATTGATCAAAAGACTCAATGATATTTTCTGCATTACTAGTAACTACATCATTTATACCAACAAGGAAACTATGCAGTCAGCTTTTGTAAAATCCTGAATATTGTTGTAAACTGAATTCACAATGTTGGAAAATTCATTTAACCATGGATCTTGTCTCTGGGCTGCTTTTGATCTTGAAAATCTCTGTAGCTAAACCTCCTCCATGGCTATCCCCAAATATCACTATTTCAGAGCTCCTGACTGATTTGATCTCGTTCATTTTCTGGTACCAAAGGTACGGCAAGTTAGCAATTTAATGTACCACTGTTGTTTGATTTGTATACTTGATTCACGCTCACTCTAACTATATATCGTGTAAATCTTCTGAGTAGAGCACTGTCTTCCATTCTTACATATAATGGTGACTAGTGAGTTGAGGCATACTATACCACTTATGCTGATTAGGTCTGGGAGTGTTTGCCCATAGAACTTAGTTTTCCTACTTCAATCGAGCCATTTCCTCACTAAACATCTGTCTCTTTTTTTTTTTTACTTTCTCTACTATGTATATGAAGTAGGGGAAGTAGGGAATTATATTCCACCAACAAATTTGATGTCAAGATTTCCCTGGAAATATGTTTTGAGGCTCCCTGAATCGAAAAAAGCATTTTTAGAAAAAAGGTCCATGTGTGTGTCTGTCTGTCAGAGTCAGTCTGTGGACAGCGTAACTCAAAAATGAAAAGTCTGTTAAAAACCAAAGTTGGTATTTAAGTTTAATATCTTTCAAGGATGCAACACAAAGATTTTGAAGAAAATTCCTGCATCCTAACTACACTTTACATGGAACGTTTTTTGAAAATTTTGATTTTCTTGAAAATGGCCCTAACAATTTTGATTAAAATGCCATATGTTAAAGATATTTTTGTAACAAATGAAATGTATATTTTGAATTTCCTGGCTATAGCCCATTTAGTCCTGTTTACTCTTAATGACTTTTGCACAACTGGTAAACCATTAAAACATACTAGTTATGTCCAAATGCATTTTTTGTGGCATGAACATTTCGGAGATATTTCTTGTTATTCATGTGAGTTTGCAATACTTAACCTTTTCTCAAATGGAAGTTCATTATTCACTATTTTATCTCTTGGCTGTGCAAAGAGAATGGCATTTCAAAGCTTTAAAGTTTTGACTCGCTCAAAGCCTACTGTATTCTCATATTCCTCTTGCACCTACAAGGAAATTAGCAATAAGATAATTTCTGCAAAAGTTTGTCTCGACTAACATGAGGAATAAGAGTTGGTCAGAATAGTTAGTATAACAGCAGAGAAAGTCATGTGAGTGCAACACATAAATTTGTTTTAAAATTTATTTTGTAGTTCATGTATGAGTTCTTTCATGTGTAATTCTGATGAGATTAAAGATGAGTCTGCATTACCTTGAATATCATCTTGTATTAAACTAGTAGTGTTGCCACTGTTTTGGTGAGCTTTGACAAAATATGTTACATGAAAAAAGTCACCATATCACATTTGGATTTTAGCTTCACAGATCTTATGGCTACATGTTGTCATTGTTTCAAGTACAACTGCTTCACTCCTCTTATAAAAAACATCTCTTGGCAATGCTTTGCAACTTAGGATCCCAAATCAATAGTAGTGTGGTTTAGCAAATTTCAATTCCTGTGCTTGGTTTGGCAGTTAACTACACATACATATTCACTGTGACAGGAAAATGACGTGGTTTGTCACCATTGCAACATTATTTTCGTAAAAGAGAAGATGGTTAAAAAGAAAATGGGGTGTGTTACTGCTTTCAGAAGTGCTCCAATGTTATCCTAAAGGTACTCTAAAGGTATTGTAGTTACTGGTAGGTTTTGTGATGAGTAGACCTCGGATTTTAGGCTGTTAAAAATGATCACTTAGGCACCTAAAAAGGTTTTAAAAACTTAAAAACAGGTCCTACAAATGCAATTTTAGGTTCTTTAAATTTTGTAGAATTTGGAAAGATAATTAAGTCTGCAAGATGAATAACTAACAAATAACACCAGAACTCTCGTATATGTTAAATTAAATAGCAAAAATTAGCAATAGGGATAGAAAAAGGTTTAATTACTACAACCAGTAAGTGTTCATTGCCCTTAAAGGATCATATATATTTGCAAAATACACATTAACACCTTTTTTCTCCATAAGAGAAATCCCAAATAAAATGACAGTCCAAAGAGGTTATAAATTTATAACAGAACAATACAATGGAAAAAAAAGACATTTGCTATACAGATACAATGTTTTATTTTTTATTTCAGCTTTTAATTTTTTTAAAATCTCAATTATTAATGGTTACAGCATTTGGTGCCCTATTTATAATTGGCATTACAATATCTCACTATTTTCCAAATCTTTTGGTGTTAAACTGTATCTTTTATCTGATAGAGCCATTTCATAAGCTGAAAAAGACTGTTCCACAGAAACTGAAGTGATTAGAGCATATTTAAATTTTGCTAAATTTGACATGTTGACTTGTGTTGGCAGACTTCCATCCTCACCATTCAGCACTTCGGACACATTTTTCAGAACAGAAACCCAGCATTCTTTTTTATCAATGCACTCCACTTATCTCCAACTTTGTCACCAGCTCTCCCCGCTATCATATTTGCTCTGGTTTCTACTTCTTTGATGATGCCAATTTTCTCAGGAAGGAACTTTCCCATTGCTTCAAGTTTAGTAATGCAAGGAGGCAAGAAAGAAAAATTGGACTGTGTATAAACAATGTTTTTCTTTAGTGCGCTATCCTGCAATAGTTTGTTTACAACTCGCACAAATGCAACATCATCTGGCAATCCATTTGCAACACTAACTACTTCTTCCAAATGCTCTGCATAATACTCAACAGTGTCGATCCAGGTGCCCCACCGAGTAATTACAAGTTCAGGAGGGAGGGGGGCAGAAGGAATTGTTTGTTAAAACAATGCTACTCTTGAAGGGGATTTACAGAAGACCTTAGGGAAATTCATTTTGTATGGTTTCAGCAACTCTGCAATGCATGGGCTAAACTGGTATTGTGAATTAAATTTGGTTAAAAGGTTTTCAGGAAAGGTGAAGCAGCAACCATGTAAGATGCAGCATTGGTACACAGAAGAACTTTGGAATCAATTCCATTTGGCAAAAGTAATTGCAGATTCTTATTAACAAAATAAGCAACTCTTTAACTATTATTTATTTATGTCAACAAACTTACTGTTGGTGTTTTTAAGCACACAAACCATGTGTGGCAAAGTTTGAGAGGTAGAACTGGAACTTAAAAATGCAGTGCCACATCTGGGATTTGAACCACAGACCCAGTGGTTAATTGGGAGAAATATGAACTGATTTGAGAATTCAATGTCATTCTGGCAGGTTGTCACAGTAGCTTAATGGTTAGAGCACCTGCCTAGTAAGCGGAGGTTCTGTGGTTCAAATCCCAGCTGTGGCATTGAATTTTTAAGTTCCAGTTCTACCTCTCAAACTCTTTAACTGTTGACTCTAGCTGTTTTGAACAGAGCAGATACTGGGATGAGGGTTCATGTGGATCTATTTTGCCAACAATTACATTTCCCATATACCTCCCCATCGCATCAGTGGTTTTGTCTACACGCAACCAAATGCAGGAATCCCCTATTCTTTCGCAAATTGATTTATAGTGGTCTCATATGTAGAATTTAGATAATTTTTTCGTGAAGTGGATTAAAATGGAATGGAATACTTGCAGTACTTCTGTAAGAATCCTTTGAAAATTGGATTCTGTACTATATTCCAAGGGATGTTAGCAGTTACCAAAGCTTTCCATACATCCATGTTAAAACTTGGTCAACAAAGGTTTTTTCTTTAGTGCAGTCTTGGAAGCTCTAGCTTTATGGCCACTATCATTAATATGCTGATCAATATGAGATTTCTTTTCATGTGAAACCTGCACAAAAGAAATGGAGGGTAGTTTTTGAGTTGCAGTAAACAAGAATTTTGCACCAAATACTGAAACACAATTTTGTTAGATGTTTCTACAGGTTGGTTAACTATGAAAATTAGATTACCTGTTTATTCCAGAATTCACAGAAAACGATTTTCCCATCGCCGGCGAGTCCCCATGTGTTCTGGATCCATTGCTGTATCAGTGCACTTTTGGAAGATTTCACTTTAGGCATCTTGACACTTTATATTTTAGTTTTTACTCACGCTCATTCATATACACATAGACAGCTAACACTGTACGTTGGCACTGTAGAAGGTCCACAGCAAGGGAAACTTCTAAAGAGGGTTGGTACAAACTTGTTTTATATTACAAAGTGCTGCTTTTATTATAATTTTCCTTTTAAATTGAAACATAGAAAGTAGAAAGAGATAGCACTATATTCCACAGGAAATTGGTAATCTACCTAATCTCTTCCATATTTCACAGTAAAAGGTGCAGTGAAGGCTGACTGACAATTTTTCTAAAGACTTGGACCTTCATTGGCACAGCCTCCTTCTAGAGTGGTCAGGTAGTAGAAAAATGGTCATCTTCAAGCTGAAGCTTGTTATGGATATCTTATTGTACAATTTATACAAATTCACAAGCTGTTGACCCCGAAATTTTCATTCATGCTTAATGCTCAAGGTCAGCCCATAATCCCATTTTAAACCTTGTTTTGAATTCACCCATTGTGTGCAAGAATGCTGCACTAACTTGTGGTCAGAAATTTGTTGGCCCAGCTCTCAGCGTTTAGAAAGGCAATTTTAAAATAGCCTTACTATGCCAAAATTACTGGCTTGTTTTCAAAGTATGTCCAGGTATTTCTTATTTAGGGATGCACAGTGCTTCACTCTCCGGTTCAAATCTAAATTGACAATATATTGCAATTTTATAACATTGTTATAATTAGGTATTTTTAGGTATAATAAAAACTTCCACAGAAGGTGTAATTTTGCATGAAATGTGAACATATATGATTAGGTTTTAGTTATTTCATCAGGAAAAAATAGGCATTTAACCTAAAATCTGATGTCTAGTGATGAGATACGGAAGATTGTTGTTTTTGTTTTATACCCTTAGCTTCTTTCTTCTTTGTGTACTTTGCAACCTGTGTTATAACAAGAACAATGTTCTCATTCTTCTCCCTCAGTGAAGTTTAAAGGTCACCATTTAGGAAATTTGCTCAGCTTGTTTTATTCAATCTTAAATATAATAGTATGTAGAGCTAACAGAGTAACAGTGTTTCACTATTTCTGTTGTAGCAGCCTTTTTTCAAGATGCATGTTAATTATTAATCAAGTGATTTCATTCAGGTTCTCCTAACTTGATATTACATTGTTTACTGACTTTTAGGGAAATAATCGAAGAATTCTGTCACTAGCCACTATTAAAACATTTAAATTTTACATTTGCTTATGGATAATACTGTCTGTTCAGTTATGGGATGTGCTTTTTGGAATCAACTGGAAGTGGAATGTGTTAAGTTATAGATGTTCTTATGTTAGGATGTTTTATTTTGCACATGTTGACATGATATTGAAAGGTTACTTTCAACTAATGTGTGTGTGTATGTGTGGGGGTGGGGGTGTGGGTGTATCAAATACAGTGTGTTAGTCTTGCAAAAACTTGTAAATGGCTCAACCGATTTGAATAATTTCTTTTCTGTTTTGTTCGCCTCAATACTGGCATGGTTTAGAAAAAAAGAATATTACAAAAAACCCAAGGAACAGCCGAAAGAAAATCTTCTTCTTTCACTTTCCCTGCTGCCGTTAGGCGTTGGGTTCCTTCAGCTACTTTCTGTATTCGATCCTATCTTGCTTCAACCTGTATATTCCTCTCATTGTCGTCCCATGTCCAACTGCCACTCTTTCCATATATTGTCTCAATTCCATCCTAGGTCTTCCCCTTCTTCTCTTCTTCTCCGCTCTTGCTTCAAATGTTCTTTTAGGTAATCTGAAAAAAAATCAAAATTGATAATTTTGTATGAGAATTGCCACTTCGGATTACTTTCAATATATGGTGCTTGTGGTGGACCTATTGTTTAATAGCTCACATTTAAATTCTTTTTTTTTCTTAAAAAATTAGGTGGGTAATGGATTTTCAGAATAGATTCGTTTAATCAAATTTAATTACATTTTGCAAACATTCATTTTGATCAGTCATTTTATACTTTGCTTAGAAATAAACAAAAAAATTCATTCAATTTTTTTTTTCTTTTTGTGAGACTCAAGGAAAAAGGGAACACTTAGGCATAACCACAAAATGTGTTTTAGCAAAACTTGAGGAATTTATTTTCATGTAAATAAAAGACAAATTCATTTGAATTACAAACAAGTTTAATTGAATAGCCAAAGAACATTCAAGCTGTACACAATGCATGTAATACTGTCAATATCAATGAATTGGAATTAGATGTGATAGATGATTGACAAACGGAATGCTTTAAACATCAGATTTTACTGGAATTAACTCGCAAATTACTTGTGATTTCAACGTTATTTAAAATGCGGATTTCCATTAATAATAACAGCTAAAGGGGAATGAGGAAACAGGAAGTCTTCACTTCATAACACTTTCTGCTAATGTTACATCTCTTTTATTTACATTATTCCACTATTTAGTACATGCTTCTGTTCCAGTGTTTCAGTTTTAGATTGTGCCTCTGTTCCATTTACCCGTGTTCCTTTGTGATTTGTAGTTGCCAAACCCCTTTGTCCAATAGTATATTTCTTCATATCAAGTTGGTTTAGCGACATTGTGCATCAAGAAGTCCATATTCAGTAACATTACTGGTTACACTAACATCACAGCAAATGCTTATTTTCTTGCACCTAATCAGCCCATCATCTTAGTTATTGCTCTGTTGCCATGTTTCATTCTGTTATTGATTGGTGCGAGGAATCATGCCAATTAATGAAGAAATGTGTAGAGAAATGTTGTATATATAAGCAGCAGTGGCTAAAGAAGGAATTTCAGTGAAAGAAAATTACTAGGCAGTGCTGCAGTAACACAGACTTTAAACAACAATGGCATAACTGGGATCAGTTTTATCTTCTGCTGTCTCTAATCCATTGTATAACTAACCTGTTTTTGTCTTATTGTATTACAGTGCTCCTGGTGTACTTTTCAGAAAGCATAAATGAAATTGCAGCGAACAACTGGAAGTAAGTAATTCTTGATTTCTTAAACTTTATAGTGTATATTAAGGTTAAATACTAAACTTGCATTAAATCAGAATAACTTGAATTGCACAATGTAACACACCTTTTAATTTTTCAGCTTGTTTTCTAGACAGCAGTATTTTGACAGTAAAGGAATGTTCATCTCAATTGTCTTCTCTGTACCGATTCTTCTCAACTGCATGATAATGGTGGTAAGTATTATGACAACAAAATGCTCTGTAATGACTCTGTATCTGCTTAATGTTAAGACATAAAAAAATAGTGAATTAAGGTGAAAAAAATATGCATGTAACATTGGCTTTTAGAGGATATATGAGCACCTACATAAGCTGTAACCCACACACACACACACACACACCACCTCCTTTTTAAGATAGATTCATATTTAATAAATTCATCGCAATATGCCAACAAAGTACTTGATTTTGTTAATACTGTGCATGCACAGACGAAACTGCCAATCTATTAGCATAATACCAAAAATAGCAACATTTTTACTTGTTTTACACTTTTAGGAATTCAGTAGTATGCTTCATCATTAAACTTAAGATTTAAATGAGCGTTTAAACTTTGCTGTTGCCTTCTTTACAGCTCCATTTTGGATATCATACCCATTATTTGAAACCAAACCTAAGCTTGGGTAAATCTCAAAACCAGAGGACCCTGTCAATTCCCTGTGACTTGCTATGACCTTGCAACATTCTTTTGTCCTCATACTTGTTTCTTCCTTACTATTTCTTTTTCTTTTTGTTTATTAAGATGCATATGAGTTAAAATACTCAATGACTATAAGGCATACAGTATTGGAAGGCACATGAGGCAGAGCTCGAGAGGGCTCGCCTAGAGCGACTGTCCTATCAGTCATGCAGTGTTGCCTAGTTCGGAATGCACAGCACAAGTGTGAGCAACAGACATTTCTTTTTCATGCGCCCAAAATTATTAGTGGAAATTCGACATTCTAATATGCCAGTGGTGTATGCGGCAAGAACTTTTGAGGCAGCCTGTACAAAGGCCATTTTTCTACGATGTATGGTTCTTGAATTATTGCTTTGAGAATAAACAACTGACTCCCATGTTTATGCTTACGTATGCAACTTCCAATCTATCCTGTGGGTTCTATTCCTTTTCATTACGCAGTTACGGAGTAAGACATTATGAAGTGTCATTAGGAACTGTGTAAATTTAGTTTATAAATTAACTGACCACGGATCACTGCAGTCGCGCACCAATTCTTTAGTTCGGTTCAAGACCAATCCGTAATGCAAATTGGGCTTTGTGTAACTGACAATAAGCAGAAAATTCACATGTTTACATTGTGTTTAGTGAAGTGTTAACAATGTCACTTTCAAAGCCTGGTACGAGTGGCGCAGGTACTAAGGGTGAAGTACTCTGCTCTCAGACCAGAAATATTATTTTTAAAGTGTACAGTTTTTTTAAGGAATTGGCATCTGAGGAAGTGTGTGTAAATAAGTATGTTAATATTGAGTGTTAAGTTTATAATGTTATCATTATCCTTTGCTGCGTAAGTTTACGTTCTGGCAATTTGTAACACAACAAATGTTTCTTTCCGTAACTTCCACTCTCTGGTGCATCACTTGGCAGCAGTGCAGCCACCGTGTGCACGCATTGGTTCAGCTCATGTGCCTTCTAAAACCATACACCGTATAATAATATTTTTTCATTTTGATCTTCTGGATAAGCTGCATAACCACAAAGTATCAACTAGTGGTCAAATGGTGAACTAATTTATTAAATGGGCATGAGACAAAGCCCAAATGCTCATACTACTGGGTTTATGTTGAATAACATGACTGGTTGGAGGCTGCCAGGTCTTACTCATAGTAGGTATCGAGTTTAATAACCTTGCTTTGCAGTAGCCTAGCTCATGCTCCTATGGATTGCAACATCATCTACAGTTCAGTCTAAGGTTGTATAATTGGAATAACATTATGTGAAGCTGTCTATTGTATGTAGTTATCTTGGTGTGTGCTACACAAGTGTCTTTAGTGCATAGTGAGTTTTGCTTGAACAGAGTCGCATGTGCATTGGAAGCTTGAATTTATGCAGAAACTCCCTGGTGTCACTGTTCCTAACAAATCCACAGTTTATAGGTCCATAGAAAAGTTTAAACAGATTGAGTCCATGTTTGACTATACTCGGTGCCAATCAAGAAGGTGATTCACAGTTGGTAACCACATGGTGGAAAGGTCTAAATGAACAGGAGGGGATGGATATGCCATTGCAGTCGTCATAGCAACAAAAAGAGGAATCAATTAGAGCTAACACGTTTCTATAGCAATGCTAAACACGAAACCAGTGTTGTTATTTAACATGTGATTAGCATGTGACTGATGAGCACTCCAGGAGTAACATAAACTGTGCATCTTCTGTTTTCGCTGCAGTATATACAATGCCTTCCTCCAGCTCCAGCTTGCAATGCTTGCATCAGTTAGAGATTGCCTGTGTACTGACAAGTTCATTTGCATCATTCTATTTATGTGGTTATTTGTCTTGTATTTACATGTGTCTGAATCTGTGTATCTGTGCGTACATTGTGAGCATTAGCAATTTAATGAAGATTTAACTATGTCCAAAAATATTGACAAAGACAGCGTAACCAAAGGAAAACTTTACGTACTCAGTAAGCGAATAAAATTGTGGTTGGTAAAGTGCATATCCCAATTAAAGGGTTATGCAGTTGACTATCGCAAAATTGTTTAGCTTCCCCCTTTCCTAGTGTAATCCGATTTAATTAATTTGGGCCGAAGTAAAGGGTTACATTGGGCAAAACAACAAAGATTTCATTGTGTCATCTGTAATAAAGCTACAGAAGAGGCTCTGACAGTAAAATTTGAAACTGTAAAAAAGTGGTTACTCATACAAAGGGCGTAATATAGTGCAACATGGAAAGTGAAGGAGTTTTTACTACCCCTAGCGTGGACCCTGGCATTGCTAAGAATCTCCCAAGTAGCGAGACATGCACATGGAAGTAGATATTCTGCTAGTGAAGTGATAAATACCATAAACAAGATGATTCTGTGTATGGAGGAGCAAAATGAATCAAATGGTTGTGAATTATTTTGCCAAACAAAACTGACTGATTTCTTTAAGACAATGTAAAATTAGGTTAGTGTAAAATGGATGCAGTGTAATTCTATGTACTGTGTAAATTAAGAACAGTTGTAGGACTGGAATACACCGCTAGCACAAGTGGTGTGTAATTGCATTTAAAAGTGGTGTACTTCACCATATATTACATGCTTTACAATGTGCTGTAATTTATTATCACGTGAATGTTTCCCACTATCTCCACGGGATTGATTTTTGTCACTTCTAAGCTCACATTTTTATATACTGCAGGATAGTTATAACGCGGGTCTAAAACGTACCCCAAAAACTGCATTATTTCGGTATGCTATTGTATTAAAACAAAAGAGAGAAATATTGATTTCTGAACAGGATAGAAAAGAATCAGAACAATGAACAGGGTAGAAAATAGAGGAAGGTAGAAAGGAAGATGCAGAAAATAGGAGAAAGGAAATGACTTGTTTAGAACAAAGTTTAGGACTGAAAATTGAACAAGAAATTAAAAATAATAGGGAAGAACTAGAAAAAACTAAAAATATTTAAAACAGGAGATAAAACAAGGTAGAAAGGTATATAGAGATGTTGCGAATATTTAAGGGATGTCTGTAGGGAAATAAACAAGAAGTGTCCTATAAAATATAAGCTATAGGAAATAAAATGGGTAAGTCGTGTTAGGGGAAGAATTAAATAGATGTGCAAATGAGACGTCAGAATGTAGGCGTAGCTCAGGAAATGTCAGTGACATGAAATAGAGTTACTCAAAGAAATAGAAAAATTAAAATTAGATCAGAGTAATTATGAAATAAAACAGAGGAAATAAAAAGAACTCTTAAATCAAGAGATAGAAACCATTAGAAAAAAGAAAATATCAATAGTGATAATGTGAAACAAATTATAATTACTGAAATTGCTGTGCTGGCAAATGTGATACAATCACAGTAAGGAGCAATAGATGAAATGAAATTAGCTCAAGCTGATTTACTGTCATTTACTTTAAGTGACAAAATAATGAATTAAAAATAATAAATAAAAAAGTATAAAGAGAAAAAGAAAATTTGCAAGAGAAAAGCAAGAGTTGTGATTGCATCACAGATACAAAATAATGATGATAAAGATGTTCATAATGCTAATAATTAAACTTGTATTGGTGTAAATAATCTTATATATTTGAACGAGCAATTCTTGTGTGTGTGTGTATATATATATATTCCGCACAACTTGGAAATGGCTCTAATGAATTCGATCAAATTTTGTATTCAGATAAGGTTTTGCTTTTTAAGTTTATCTATATAGGTGTCCTTCCTGAAAAAACGTGATTTTACATAAAAAAAAATAACATTTTTTATTCCCACTTCTACAGAGCAATTGAACTTTATTTTGGCTTTTTCTTCTCTTCTAATAGACCGATTTCAACAAACAAAGTAGTATTTTAAAGTTCCCTTCCAGGGCTATCAGAATACATTAAGAAAGTTGACCTAGCTATATTAGTCTACGTGTAACAATCACAATTACTCTAAATGTTATTTTGGCCATAATTTCTCTATTAATGGGCCAATTTCAACAAACAGGTCAGGATATTAAAGGTCTCACCAAGAGCTTTCAGCAAACCTAAAGAAAGTTGACTTAGCTGTCTTAGTCTATATGTAACAGTAACAATTAGTCAGAACCTTATTTTGGCCATAATTTCTCTATTAATGGGCCAATTTCAACAAACAAGTCAAGATATTAAAGGCCTCATCAAGTGCTTTCAGAAAACAAAGAAAGTTGACTTAGCTATCTTAGTCTATGTGTAACAGTCACAATTAGTCTAAACCTTATTTCGACCGTAGTTTCTCTGTTAATCAATTTCAGCAAACGAGCTAGCATTTTAAAGTCCTCTTCCAGGGCCATCAGAATACAGTAAGAAAATTGACCTAGCTATAGTTTAGCTATAGTTTGTGTTACAGTTTGTTACATCTGTATGTTTAAAATAGAAATAAAATGTATTACATTTTACGGCTGAAGTAATGGTACTTATGCAATATCTATGTATATCTCTATATCCTTTGCATCTTGGAAATGGCTTAACAATTGCGACAAAAATGTTCATTTAGTTAACGTTTTGCTTTTCAAGTTTATCTCAAAAGTATCTTCTCCCAAAGAACAAGATTTCACAAAATGGGGGAAAAAACACAGAGCAAAGCTTGGTCACCCAGGTACGGGAAATAATGTGACATATGGAGAAGACTCCACCCACACACACCCAACTCTATCCACTCACACCACACATGTAACCCCACCCACACACACCTAACTCAACTCACCACATACACCTAACCCCACCCAACCCCACCCACTCACCACACACACCTAACCCCACACACACACCCACACACACCTAACTCAATTCACCACATACACCTAACCCCACCCAACCCCACCCACTCACCACACACACCTAACCCCACACACACACCCACACACACCTAACTCAACTCACCACATACACCTAACCCCACCCAACCCCACCCACTCACCACACACACCTAACCCCACACACACACCCACACACACCTAACTCAACTCACCACATACACCTAACCCCACCCAACCCCACCCACTCACCACACACATCCACACACACCTAAACCCACCCACACACACCTAACCCCACACACGCACACCCCTAACCCCACCCACACACACCCAACCCCACCCACTCACCACACACCTAACCCTACACACCCATTCACACTACACACACACCACACACACAGCTAACCCCACCCCACACACCCTTGCTATGCAAGCATTATAAAAGAAAAGACACGGCTAACCTTTGAGGATACAGGAAATGACCCAAAACTATTTATAAAAGTAATAGAAAAATACTAAGGTTAAGAGAATCTCTAATGAATTGAAAATGGAATAGATTCACAGTGGCATTTTCTAGACACCATACACACACGGTTGATAGTAGCAAAGCCTGTATATTTTGCAGACTTAATTGAATTGTTGACTGATTTTAAGCACAAAATCCAAAAACATTTGACCATCAGAAGAGGAACAATACAATAATACAAGAGAACAACTTAAAAATGTATCAGCCAATATACAGAATGAAGACAGAATAAGGAACACGAATAAGAATGCTAATGAAAGTAGATAGACACAATACATCCAATATGATAACCACCGTGTTGAAAGATTGCAGAATACTAGAGATAGGTAACAAAGGGTTCTATACCTAGGAAATAGAGCATGGACATATGACAATAGGCATACAGGGAGGAGACACAAGATAAATCACATCAACTTTTTGCAGACAGTATCTCTAAGGAATCCTAATAATACTAATACAGGAGGAATTTCCATCCCATGGAATGTGATCTATGGAACAACACAGATAGAAGAAACTATCCAACTTAAAAATCTCTAGGCATATTCAAAAATTCACCTCACATAATATTGAAATAAAATAAAATTCCCTTAAAACAAAAGTATTTTCAGTTATATGCTATCAAGGTTTAAATGAAAAAACCTTCCCGAAGCTATGAGTAATCCCAACCGTGAAATTAAAATCATGAATTTTAACTTAAAGGTAAATAAAGCACTGAAAAAAGATTTCTGCAATATATCTAAATTACAACAAGAAGATCCAAAATTGAGAGCAATTTTTGACAAAGTGCCAGAAATAAAACCTAGGATTAACATAAAAAGAGGACAATTCAGGGGAATACTATTTAAATTACATGGTAGTGGTATAAGTGGTTGGAAAATAATTGCATCAAGCACCCTTCAAAATAAAATTATCCTATCATTTCACCATTCTCTAGCTCATTCTGGTAGTGTGAAAATATTTTTAGTGATTAGGGAAATATTGTACATTAAATACCTAGGGGAAGAAAGTGAGAAAGTTAATATCATGTGTGAATTATGTAAAAGGTGAAACCCATGAACATAAAGTATGAAATAACACTACAATCCATCATATGTAACGAGAAAAATGCATTGGTTACAATAGACAAACTTGGAGAACTCCCAATAGGTAAAAATGGATACAGATACATATTAGTAATACTAGAGATTTTCACTAAATTTGTTAAAATATATCCAGTCAAAATTATTGAAAGTTGTTGTTGTTAACTAATGCTGGATTTTTGACACTGAAGTCATTAATCCTATTGCTCTCCAATATCTGAAGAGAGCAATAGCAGTAATAGTAACCGTTTTTTTAGAGAGGACCATATTTTTATGTTTTGGCGGTCACATCGCTCTCTCACAACCCCCAGAATGTCTGGAGGACCACACCTGTCATTGGTTTACGGGTCTCACCGACCTGACCGGGAGAATTATCAAAATAAATTCACCGACCATATCCTCTGATTACCAATCAGAGGACGTATACATGCCAGGTCAGCATGTTAGGGGTTAAGAGTTTAGAGAGAAATGGAGAGGTTGGAAAAATAAAGACTCCCTAGCCCTCAGGAACCCTAATAGAATTGGGGTCAGAAGAGAACAACAAACTCACTGCTGGTGACTTCAAACACACAAGCCATGTGCAGGCAATGTCTGAGAGGTCTCAAACATATTGGCATCTAAAATAAGAAATTAGAAACTAAAAGCTTATTTTCAAAGCTATAGTTGGATACAACTTGAAACATGTCAGCTGTGGAAGAACTTGCAATATTTCTAAGATAAGTGAAGCTTTTAGTTTCTAATTTGTTCTTATTTTAGATTCTGTTGCTTCGCTGTTAATAGCTTCAATTTTTCCTTACTATCAGGTATTTTTTTCATTTTCTTTTATTTAATTTGAATTACTCAGATATACATAAAAATAAAGCAAAGCGAGCAAGGAGATTTCCTGGATAAACCCTTTTTAATACATTTCAATAAAAATTCTGCTTAATATAGAACCTATATTTTATGCTTTTTGATAAATATGTCAAAAAGCATAAAAAGAGATATCTAAAATTTTAAAGCCTCAAACCAATATTACACTCTGCTAAAAACTTAAAAAGCCTATCAACTGCTGTTTTGTCATCCGCCAAGACCTCTGCAAGTCTGACAGGCAGCTGCAGAGAATCTTGAAGGTGCGCCGGAGAGGAACACTCCAGCAGCACATGATGAACTGATAAAAGATTGTCACACAGCAGACATAGAGGGGCAGGGTCCCTTTTAAATAGGTAACCATGCGAAAAATTGCAGTGCCCTATTCGCAACCGGGCCAAGCTAACCTCCTTGTGGCAAGATAAGCAACAGGAAGTTACCCAGTTTTTTGGAAGTTCTTTCACTTCTCTAAACTTATTACTGCAGAGAGTTAAATTTCCCAACTGATTCATAATGTAATGCTGGCAAGTTGGTCATGGTAGCTTAGTGGTTAAAGCAGCTGCTCAATTAGCAGAAGATCCGTGGTTCAAATCCTGGCTGTAGCATTGAATTTTTCACTCCTGATTCCACCTCTTAAACATTGCCCACACATGGCCCTTGTGTCCAAAAATGCCAGCAGTAAGTTTGTTGGCATAAATAAATATTAAACATATGGTAGTTTAATAAAAATTATTAGACCCAGTTTAGATTAAACCAAATATTTTGAATAATGTTCCATACAAAGGATAGTCTCTTGAAAATTTGGTCAAAATGTTTAAAATCTTGGAATTTTATTTTTTGGCAGTTTAGGGTGTGTAGAAATATGACGTGCTATTTTTATCATTTGTACCACTTTAGGTCAGTATATGACTAATTAGAGACATGTAGGTATGTGGTCGTTGACACTTAACTGCCCTGTAAGGTTACTCTGAAGATTCCAACTTCTATAATAATCACCCTATCACTACCAATATTCAAGCACATAATGAGAACATTAGTCCAAACTAACAGTCAAATTTCGAAGCTCGTACACCAAACACTTAACCAGTTATTAATTATTTTGTGTGAGAATACTGTAAAACTCACCCGCGATATAAAACGTTCCATGTGACAAAAGCTTTACATTTTTTGAGGTTGAATTTGTGTTTTTGTCTAGTACACTGTATTCAGTATTTGTTCTAATTTTTTTCTTGTGTTACCTCGAAAATTCTGAAAACAGTAATATTTTTATATTTTAACATCCTCTTCCAATTTTCAGCACTCAACAAAAGAATTGTATTTCAATGGATACCATTCCACTATGGAATTCTGGGAAATAAAAATGCTGATGCTTTGGCAAAGAAGGGCAGCTCAGCTATTTATAGACCTGTCACTAAAACTACATATTACTCTGTTAAAAGATTTGTTAAATCCACATATATAAACATCAACAGAAGAAATTTGATAACCCAAAACCCTGGTTCAAAATTTACAGTTAATTCCAGAGCTTCCACGCAAATCGTCTATAGGGGCATTTAGATTTTTAATTGGTCCTGACTGTGTGGTCAAAAATCTACGTACCAGTCTCCAATCTGCCCACTATGCAAACTAAATCAAGAAATGGGTTCAGAACACCTCAAAGTTTGTACTTCTTTGGCTGACCATGAATACATGTATGAAAAATATTGGAGTGCAAGAAGACTAGTGACTTTATTGTCAAATGTCTGGCATTAGAGAACAACAACATATTTTACGGGAGAGATGCCGGCCGTGAAAGCCTAAGCTCACATATCATAGAATTATCCAAACATAAGCATTCATAAGAAAAGGGGAATCTGAAGTTGCCCATCTACACATTATGGAGCCAACCCGCAAGTTTGACCAAGGTAAATGTAAAACTTTGCCACGTGCTACATACTGTATACCAATTGTGCTATTGGCAAAGGAGAATAGCCATCGAAGCATGAAACGCACATGTAGACAGTCCGTCCTATCAAGGAATGCTGCTATTCTACATTTGTTTAGCTTATGATGAAAGATGCATAGCAGGGAAAACACAGAATGCAAACGAATGAATGAATTAAGGATAAAGAACAGTGAGCAGAAAGAGATAGTTGTTGACTTCAGTGGGGTGCCACCTCTGGTCAGTGTGATGAAAAGTCATGCTGAAGGATGCTGAAATATGGTAAACTTGCTGTACAGCAGAAGAAATAGCAGAAAGAAGGTCCCATGTATGCAGGAGGAGAATTTTAGCTCCCTGCAAAGGTTAGAAATATAAGATTTGAGCAACCATTACTTCAAAACTCATTTTCTGAGAAACCTTTTCTCCAACATTTTTCAGTATATAAAATGTCCTATGTGTCAAAGATTTTCATTTAGCCCAGTGAAACCTGCAGGCCAGGTCCATAATATCCAAATAAGGAACTTCACATTTCCCCCTTCCTCCAAATGCTCATGTTTGGAAAATTATATGTTACATATGAAAATGTTAAAAGCACATTCCCAAAAAAATAAGAATGTGGGTCTTTTTATAATTATGTGTACTAGCCAAAAAACAGAAAGTCACTTTTAAAAATGCAAAACTTTTGCCGCATGGAACATTTTATACAGCGAGTAATCCTTACAATATTCTCACACAAAACATATATAATAACCAATGAAGCATTTGGCATACCAGCATCAAAATCTGTGTGCTACCTTAGAATAATAATATCATTATGTGGTTATATTTTCATAGTAATAGGATGATTATCAAAAAAGTTGGAATTTTCAGTGTAGCCTTGCCTTAAATATCAACCTCGATAGTTAACCAACCTTTTGTATTAAATTATGCTGTTCGCAGAAAGTAAAAAGTAAAACCTGCTTAAATAAAATTGTAAATTCTGAAGTTTGGACAATGCAAACCATACTATCTGATAATGCAATTATGCATAGAGTAAATTATATAAGGCTATATTACAAGGAATGGGAATTAAAGTACATTATTCTGCAGCATATAATCCTTAGGGAATCTTACAGAGAGAATCCTGAGAGACATTTTGATTTATTTTCATGTACAAGGGTGGGTCAATAAATAATGCCTCCTATTTTTTTTTCCCCTTAAATAAGTTATGTGAAAAATTTGAATTTGGCGCAATTCTTCAAACCTTCTTCTCCAATCCCCTACAGTAGTAACTTCCTAAGTCAACAGGTGGCAGCACTGCATCCTCTTGCAAAATGGCTTACATCGACATTCGTATTAGACAGCATTCTGTGATTGAATTTTTGACTGCGGAAGGTGAAACGCCAATTCACATTCACAAAAGGCTAAAAATTGTGTATGGTGATGCAACGGTGGATGTCAGCACTGTTAGATGATGGGTTCGTCGCTGTAACGAAGCTGAAGGGCAAACACCATTGGCAGATGAAGTGGCAGGCCGGTGACTACAGTGACTCCATGCAACATTCAGCGAGTTGATGAGATCATTCGTTGTGATCGCTGGATAACAACAGGTGAATTGTGTTGCGTTACCTCCCTCACTGCCTTTACTGAGGATTGGAGAAGAAGGTTTGAGGAATTGCGTCAAATTCAAATTTTTCACATAACTAACTTATTTAAGGAAAAAAAAATAGGAGGCATTACTTATTGACCCACCCTCATACTATGCCACTAAGATCATACTTCATGGATTGATAAATGAGATTTGTTCCTGTTAAATTGATGCAGAATGTAAAGCCTAAGCAATTGATAATTAATTTTCCTACAACTATGGCTACTCAGAGGGAACTAACCAAAAAGAGAAATGTCAATTAGCTATTAAAGGGTACAGGATAAAAAATAAAAGAACTAAAATGAAAAGATTTTGAGAAAAAAAAATTGACTCCAAAATTAGGAGACAAGGTACTTTTGAGAAAATATGTTGCTAAAGCATGTACAAAGCAAAATACTAAAATAGGAGTGATGTACACAGGATGTTTCATAATCATAAAACAGTTTGAAGATACACATAAATTACAAAATTCAAAAGGTAAAAACATAGGAAAACAAAATTAAATTAAAACCATTTAAATAAAAAATTAAAATTAAGGAAATACAAGATTCTGATGAAATGTTATAATATTTTCTTATACATGTGCATGGTAACCATGCTAAATTCCTACAGACAATTCCTTTTTCATATATGGGTTGATTTTAACAATTTTATCATAGAAATATCCAAAGCATAATATAGAGTAAAAATTAAAATAATAATTCCTGATACAAATGTAAAATAAAGGATATATATTAGATAACATGCAAAATATAAAGGCTTTTAGGAAGATTGATAGAATACCTGCAATGCATTGTACATATAAGGATGAATATTTCTCCAATATCAATTATTATTGAGCAGGTATAACAATTTATGATTTTTGCATAATGGAATACATATATACACAGTAGAATCCCACTAATCCAAACTAATGGGACCAAACCCTGTTCGGATTAGTGAAAATTTGGATTAGGTAGATTTTTGTCAAATAGAACAACATATTCACTTTAAGCGTTTATGTGTTAAGTATTAAAATTATTGAAAATAGGAAATCAGTTCAGTATACTGTAATTTATAACTACATTCTGAGGCTCAAAAACGTAAAAAATTTGCATTCAAACTTTGTTATGCACATTGTTAGTTGGTCTCTGCCTTCCATTTTTTAGTTTTGGTGTATAAAATAGCCAACAGATTCACTGTTTACTCCTGTAGCATTTATTTCCTGTTTTTCTGTTGTAATAAATTTACATTTTCACTTTGAAAAACTGGTTTAATTGTAGTCTTCATTTTTTCCTGTTTTAAAATTCAAAACAACTTTGGTAGATATTTTTTCGTAGCCCTGTTTGGATTAGGCAGGTATCAGATAAGGCAGATTTTCAGATTAGCATGGTTTGGAGTTGTGGGACTCTACTATATTAAAATATTTTCTATGCATGAATGGTTGAACATAAGCTAGAAGACTACCTATGTTACATGGAAAATGAAATTAAAGGAATTCTTTCCTGTAGGGATATGATATTTATTTGTTGATTATGAATGAATAAAGGATAATAAACAATTAAATGAATATTTGGGGATAATTCTTGTGAAATAGTTGCAATAAATAGCAATTTATAGAAATATATGTTATACTAATTCTTGAGTATATATCCACACGAAATGAATGATGCACATGGCAAAAAAATCTGAAGGCCATTAATATTAATAAAGCATACATCAGGAGGCCATGCTGTGGCCGAGTGGTAAAACCAAAGTGGCCTGGGCTCGATCCCGGTGACTGCATGTGGGATTTGTGGTGGACAAAGTGATGCAGAGACAGGTTTCCTCTGGGTTCTCTTAGTTTTCCCCGCCATCTCATTTCACCAGTTTTACATCTTCATTCCATGTATCATCAGTGTCGCTGCTTGCAGTGCTGCATGCAGTAAAAGTGGGCATTAAACACTACGACAAAAAAGAACTTACATCAGGAATTACGACGTAAAGCAAATAAAGAAGCAAAAATATACTTTCATATGCAGCAGAAATATTATTGACCAAGAAAAAAAACAGTGTGAACAAAGGGAGAAGAAGAGCAGGAATTACCATAAGTAAGCCATTCTTAAAATGAAATGAAGATATTTCAAAATATAGATGCTTTAGCAGCATTTACATGTAAAACACCATACACAAACATGAAGTATACAATCTAAGGGGTAAACTCATATGCTATAAAATATCAAAGTGTACATTAAAAAAATAATATTTAATAACTAGGAATGAGTGGAGTGATAATTACTGTTATATTTGATTATAAATACTTTGTAAAATTAAATTTTCTACAATCCAAATATAAAAACATATTCACTGAGTTTAACAACAGTGATCCAAGCATCAAAATGGAAATAGTGAGAATAGCACTTTGGTTCCAGACAAGTCTATTCTAGTTTAGTAAAAGAAATAGCTCCAATGTGCTACCATTTAACAGCAGTTTTAAGAATAGGTATTACACAGCTTTAATAGTGAGAAGGTTTATAAAATTATGAATATCTCAGTTGGTGATTTTGGAGCTTGGATTGCCAATCACAGTCCAATTAAGAGGCAATTGTAGCAGCATAGAAAAGGTTAAAACACTGTTGTGATTCAGGAAGAAAAAAATGCCTTTTTTGTAATAGTTAATAATGGTTGTTTGATTATGATCAACATTTATTTGCCCCTCCGAAGGAGTGTCGCCTTGTCGTGGCGGAGGGGCTCAGTACCCGATCCAGACGGCCTACTAAGTGTCATTTTGATTACTGGTAGGCAAGAGGTGAGGGGAAGCAAAGAACATTCCAAACGGGTAGATGGGGCTCGTTAGTCTTGGTTGACGACTAATCTAGGAGAAGAGGACTCCGAAATCAAACTCCCCCAGGGGAACCTACCACGGTAGGTCCGGGTTTGGCGCACCCGGGGCCCCGAGCTGCGCACAATCATTTCACCCCCTCCACCTTCATTAACTGTGCCACGTGCGACGTTTTATGTTGCTTTTTATATCACCCTCTTCCTCTTCTAGGTTTATTCTGATTATTAGTTTGTAAGTTTTGATAACTCTCCCGGTCAGGTCGGTGAGACCCGTAAACCAATGACAGGTGTGGTCCTCCAGACATTCTGGGGGTTGTGAGAGAGCGATGTGACCGCCAAAACATAAAAATATGGTGCTCTCTAAAAAGCGGTTACTATTACTGCTATTGCTCTCTTCAATATCATATTGGAGAGCAAGAGGATTAATGACTTCATTGTCAGAAATCCAGCATTAGCTAACAACAGATTTATAACTCCTGTCTCACCAGCAGGGATCTTTCCTATCTCCGTGGTCCTGTCCCACGGTTTTCGGCGCGGCCCCCGACTTGTGTGCTCTTCGGAGGTCTCAGGCGCGAAGGTTGTGCGGACCCTTCACACTGCCCCCATGTGTAGCCTTAGGTGCGGAGCCCGTCCACACGTCATGTACACCCACGTAGCTCCTTGAGGGCACGGCCGGTGTTAATCTCCCGACGGCCGCGTGCCGTCGGGTTAGTATCACCGGCCGGACGTGTTACCGCTGACGGAGCCCCGGTGTAATCAACCCGAAGTCCCCTGAATCCACGCTGACTCCGTTGAGGCAGCGTGTGCTAAAGCGGGGAGCCACAGGCGGTTATTCCTGTGGTGGGGGCATAAAACCGGGGTGTCATGTGGTGAACGGTTTACCCATGCGGACAAGCAGTGGAGATCGGAGGGTGGCTCCTCTGAAGTACGCCTTGAGGTCAGTCATGGAGGGGTCTCCATGGCGGCACAGACCGTGGAGATTTTGGTGTCTTTCTTTTCTTTGACCCCCGGATGGCAGGCTGACGCCGACGGTTCCGGATGGGGGTCCAATTCCATAATGCATCCGCGCAAAACCCCTTTCACTGACCCATTTCTTGTTGTGACCTTGGCATGTGACGGGAAAACGATTAAGGACCTGAACCCTTTTTACATTAAGCGCGAAGTGGACAGAATATGTGGACCCGTAAAGAATGCGAGCAGACTACGCGACGGTACGCTACTGTTAGAGACCAATAATGCAGAACAAAGCCAGAAAATTCTAAAGGCTAGTTTGTTGGGGTCCTACCCTATTCGGGTAGCCCCCCACAAAACTCTCAACACCTGCAGGGGAGTCGTCACCACTTCTAGTCTCGACAATCTCAGTAATGAGGAGATAGTCAGTTGCCTGTCTGATCAGCGAGTCTGTCAGGCGTATCGGTTTACGCGCAAGCAGGATGGCAAAGACGTACCATTGCGGACAGTGTTCCTTACGTTCAAGGGCACTGTCTTGCCGGAATATATCTTTTGCGGCTACGAACGTGCCTCTGTCCGGCAGTATGTTCCGAACCCTATGCGCTGCTTCCAGTGTCAGAAGTTCGGACATACCAAAACATCATGTAACCATCCTGCTGTATGTGAGCGTTGTGGCCTACCGACACATGAGGGCACGGCGTGCACCCGTGACCCGAACTGTGTTAACTGTGGAGGGAGTCATCCATCGAGCTCTCGACAGTGTCCGAAGTTTCTGGATGAGAAGTGTATTCAGGAACTGCGTGTGAAAGAACACCTCACCTTTCCAGAAGCGCGTCGCCGCTTTGAGCAGCTCAAGCCCACGACCACCTTGGACTATGTCTCTGCTGCCCGACGCGCTGCTGTGAACACAGTCGCCATACAGCACGTTCCTGTTGCAGACGCTTGTACCCAGACCGAGCCACTGGCAAGTACCCCTCCACTGAATCGTGCCACACCTGCATCGGCGACAACATCCTCAGCCGTGCAGACCAAAGCTCCTAAGCCGTCCACAAGCCGTAACCAGCCTGTTGAAAAACATCGTTCCAGGCCTATTGTTCGCTCCGGTAGTCGCCCTTCCTCTTTGAAGTCCCGCTCTCGCTCCGCGAGCCGTAGAGGATCTTCTTCCTCACATACATCTGAGGAATCTCCAGAGGACGGCGACTTTCACATCGTAGGTCCAAAGTCAGCCAAAGTAAGAAAGAAAAAGATGAAGACAAACCACTGATCTCTTTATGGAAATAATCCAATGGAATGTTAATGGGTACCGGGCACGTGTTCCGGACATACAGCATCTACTTTCTCAACGCTGTCCATCAGTCGTCTGTCTACAAGAAACCCATTTGCACCCTAACCACGCTCTCCGTCTTCGTGGTTTTTCGGCATATAGACATGACTCTGCAGCTGATGGGCGAGCATGTGGTGGTGTGGCCATTTTGGTGGCGCATAACATCTCTGCCGTCAGCATACCACTTAACACGCCGCTGCAAGCCGTAGCGATACGTGTACAGCTGCAGAATGTCTGTTTCTCTATTTGTAATGTCTATCTGCCACCCGTCAGTGTTGTACACGAAAATGATCTTCGGGCTCTCTTGGCGCAGATTCCGCCACCACTCATTTTTCTCGGCGATCTGAATGCCAAGCACACTCACTGGGGCTCCGACACTGACGATGCTCGAGGGTGCCTTGTAGCAGACCTTTGCGATATGTCCGGGTTAGTCCTATTAAACACTGGCGTGCCTACTTTCTTATCATCTGCCTATGGTACACACTCCGCTCTAGACGTTTCTTATAGTACTCCGTCACTGGTACCACTACTTGACTGGTCGGTAATTTCCGACTTATATGGCAGTGATCATTACCCCATTAACATTCACCTATCCGGCCACCATTTTGTGCCAACACGTTTTCCTCACTGGATTATTTCCAAGGCTGACTGGGGGAAATTCCGTTCCCTCATTCACCTTCGGGACAATTATTTTGACACCATTGATGAAATGGTGGAATATTTTACCTGTTCTATCTTGCTCGCAGCGGATTCCAGCATTCCTCGAGGTTCCTCTACCCCACGACGTGCTCCTGTACCTTGGTGGACCGAGGAATGCCGTTTGGCTATTAAAGCACGCAAGCGTGCTCTACGTGTCTTCCACTTACATCCAACGGAGGCAAACTTTGTTTCTTTTAAACGCTGTCGCGCAAGGGCGCGTTTTGTAATTCGCAGTGCAAAGCGGAGCTCCTGGGAGTCTTATGTTTCTTCCCTTTCCAGTCGCAGTTCTGCACAACAGGTGTGGACTGCTGTGCGGCGCATGTACGGTAAGTGTCGCCTGATGATAATTCCCGGTCTTACCGTACAGGGCTCCACTTATACCAGTGAGCAGGATGTTGCCGACGCCCTTGCCGACTCTTTCGCTGCCGATAGCCAAACGCAAAGTTACAATACCGCCTTTTTACCCATCAAGGAATCTGCGGAGCGGATAGCCCTGAATTTTAACACTGACTGTAGTGAACCTTACAACGCTCCTTTTACGGAAGCGGAACTGACTCATCTCCGGGTCCTGATGAGATCCACCGACAAATGCTGCTTCATCTCCCACCTGAGGCTCTCTCCTTCATGTTGGGCATGTACAATCGTATCTGGATTCAGCAGGTTTTCCCATCTTCCTGGCACGAGGGTATTGTCATCCCTGTCCCTCGGCCAGGGAAAGACCGGATACTTCCCTCCAGCTACCGCCCTATCTGCTTAACGAGTGTCGTTTGCAAGACCTTGGAGCGAATGATTAACACTCGTTTAGTGTGGTGGCTGGAGACGAATAACCTGCTGAGCAATGTTCAGTGCGGTTTTCGTCGCCATCGCTCCAGTGTCGACAACCTGACACGCATGGAGGCTTATGTTCAGAATGCCTTTCTCATGAAGCAGCACGTCGTGGGGGTCTTCTTCGACCTGCAGAAGGCCTACGACACTACATGGCGCTATGGTATCCTCCGTAATCTGCACGACTAGGGTTTACGTGGTCATCTAGCGACCTTCGTTTTTAACTTTTTAAAACTTCGCCGTTTTCGTGTACGCATTGGCCATACCCTCTCAGAAGAAAAGATCCAGGAGAATGGTGTACCCCAGGGTTCGATTCTCAGCGTAACGCTTTTCGCCGTGGCCATTAACGGGATTGCCAGAGCTGTTCGTAGCGGAATCCCGATGTCACTGTATGTTGACGACTTCGCGATATATTACCGATCATATAATCTTGAGCACCTCGAGCGTCAACTGCAGCTGAACATAACCTCCATCGCTGACTGGGCCCTTCGCACCGGGTTTCAGTTCTCCGCTACGAAAACGCAATGTATCCACTTCCATCGACTCCGTGGTGTACACCCTCCACCTGATCTTTATTTGCATGGTACACGTCTGCCGTTTGTTCCGCACGTTAAGTTTCTGGGCCTTCACCTCGACAGCAAGCTAACTTGGGAGTTCCATATTCGTCAGCTTCGGGCTTCCTGCGATCGTTCACTTCGGGTACTCAGGGTTTTATCTGGGGCCTCTTGGGGTGGCGATCGCACTGTTATGTTGAGGCTTTATCGCTCACTGGTGCGGTCCAAACTGGACTACGGCAGTTTTATCTATGGCGCGGCGTCCGCCACTAAACTCCGCCTTTTAGACACTGTCCACCATTCTGGTATCCGTCTAGCTACTGGAGCCTTCCGTACTAGTCGTGTTGAGTGTCTGTATGTTGATTCCGGGGAACCTCCACTGTCTATTCGGCGCTCGATTTTATTAAGTTCCTATGTGGCCAGGTTGGCAGCTCACCCTGGTCACCCTTCCTTTAGATCTGTATTGCGCCCCGAACTCGCCCACCGTTATCTTCGGAATACGACTATATCCCGTCCAAGCGGCATTCGATTTCGCCAACTACTCGCCACTCATGAGCTCCGAATGCCTGCTGTAGAGCGTTTTTCCTTCTCCCGCTCTCCTCCTTGGCAACTTCATCGAGTCCGGTTTGACCTTGCGCTTTCAGGCTGCGCTAAGGTGGCCACCCCCCAGTCGGTGTTTCGTCAACTTTTCACCGAACTACTGGGACGTTACCGGACTTACACTCCGGTATTCACCAATGGTTCCCAGTTGGGTGGTGCTACGGGATGTAGTTTTGTCTATAACGGTGAGCCACATCAATACCGCCTCCCGGACTACAGTTCTGTTTATACGGCCGAGCTGCGTGCTATATTTTACTGCTTACTTTTTATTTCCAACTTAGTCCCTGGAGGTTTTATAATTTGCTCCGACTCTCTGAGTGCAGTGGAGACCCTGCAGCAGTTCCTCGGTACGTCTACACTCGTTTTTAAAATTCAGACACTCATATCTCAATTGCTCTCACGCGGATACCAGTTAGTGTTTACATGGATCCCAGGCCATACGGGCATTCCGGGTAATGAAGCTGCGGATGCGGCAGCTAAGTCTGCATGCCGTCTGCCGCAGTCTTCTACCGACACTATACCCTATAGGGATGCTCAGCGGTACTTCCGTCGCCAGCTTCTATCGGTTTGGCAGCAATCTTGGGAAGCGTTGACTGGCACACAGCTGCGGATAATTAAAGACAGCGTGGAGCCCTGGCTGACCTCCTACAGGGATTCCAGGCGGGCTGAAGTTATTCTTACCCGCCTGAGGATAGGTCACACACGAGCCACTCACGGCCATCTTCTGCGTGGTGACCCGGCACCTGTCTGTCCGACATGCGATGTTCGCCTCACCGTCCCACACGTGCTCTTGGATTGCCCAAGACACGCTCGTGCGCGCCAGTCAGTTGGTCTGGGATCGACAGTAGCTTCAATTTTGGGTGACAACCCAGTGTCTGTGGCCAAAACTGCGGTTCATTACCCAGATTGGATTTGCTACGCAAGTGTAACACTTTTTTAATTCCTTTTTGAGGTTTTAAGCCTGTTTTTAACTGGGATACATTTTACCTTTCAATGTTTTAACAATTTTGTATTTTAGTTTTTTTTTTTTTTTTTTTTTTTTTTTATTAGCTTTCAACTTCACCTCTTTTTAGTACGTTGCTCTTCAGGGTTTTATTTTATCGTGTTACTTTGTAGGCTGAGGTTTTTAGCTGTTCACAGTTTTTAGTTGTTATTTTAAGGTTCAACTTTTAGCCAGAAAAGTTAATGAGTGCTTTTAAATTTTAAACTTTGACCTAGGGCCCAAATGACCTAGCTGTCGACGGGCCCTTAAACCCCACTCACTCACTCAACATTTATTTGTATTGTAATGATTGAGAAATGCTATTTATGCTAATTTGTTTTTTGCTATCATATTTAAATATTTTGCAGATGCCTAAAACTATAACTTAAATCTAATAAAATATTAAAGTATAATTTATATCATCAAAGTAAGAAAACATATCACATATCACCTCTACATATATTCACGATGAAATAGTTTTGGACAATTTTGTCAATTCAGTTACAGTCAGACAGCAAGTTTTTTGTTTGTTAATCTGTTTTCAAGAATAAAATATCTTCTGTTAAAACGAATAGCAATTTTAAAAAAATCTTTGCCCTTTTAAACTAAACCAGAATACAGCAGATAGTGAGATCTCAAGTGCTTGTCATTTGCAAAAAAAGAGCTGTCACATGGAGAATGGACAAAATCAAAGAGACTGTTTGGATGAGTGGTTCTATGTGCTGAGCACAAAAGCAACAAATCAAAACTTGAGCACTCAAACCTGTCAAAAATATTCTTTGGGCCAAAACTATTTCAATTTTTGAAAGGCAGACCACCTGAGTGAGCCAACTTTACAACCCTAATAAAATCCCAGTTTTGAACATGTGGAGTGTTTCATATAAGAAGAGAATTATTCTGTTATGAATAGTTATTCTAAAAATTTTGAAAACACAACACTTTGCTCTTATTTATGTACTCATCAATATATTTCAGGCAAACTGGTTGTGGCAATCAAGCCAGCTGATGACGAAGTTAAAAAGGGCACAGCTAAGGCAGCAAGTACAATCACAACAACTACGGCAACAGAACAATCACTCTAAGAAGGACTGAAGAATAGGCGAGATTCTTGTGTGAATGATTTATGTATACACAAAGTGAGTGAACTAGTCAAATGGTATGGCAGATTTGGTGAATGGCACATTCTTACACATTCAAATTTTTCATAGTGCTGTCATGTATTTTAACTTTACCAGTACTTAATGCATATGTGGATATGTAATTTTCTAGGTAAGAGTAAAAAATGCTAAGTCATAAAAAAATACTATTAAGTATATGGAAAAAAAAAGGAAATGTAAGTTACTATAATTTCAGTTCATAAGATGGGTTTCAAACTCTGCGGAGAGCTATAATAGTTTAATTAATCCCCCTCCATGAAAGATTATGTTATGTAAATTCTCTTAACATATGTTTGCATTCAGCTTGTTTTTCCATTTAGCAGTTTCTTTGTGTGCCTTGAGATTCTGCTAAAGCTTAGGCAGCAGTTAACAGAAAATAAATTTTTAGAGGAATTTTGAAGAACAGAAAGCAACAACAATTTTCGTTGTACATTGCTTTTAAATCAGTGGTCTTGTGGTTATTTTATGTCTATTCTTAACTAAAGATTTGTCCATTGTGGTTTACATTATAAGTACCAAGTGAATCAGCCACCTTAGTTATTTTTTAATTTATGCTTGCTGCTGAGCAGCACACGTGCCTTAGATTCAACTATGTTGTCCACATATATAATGTAGACTATATGTCAGAATTAGTTGACAAGAAAAGCTGTACAATTACAGAAATAACTATACCTAAAACCGAACGGGATGGCTCAGTAGGTAATGTCTGTGGCCTGCATTCAGAAGGTCGTGGGTTCAATTCCCTTGGTGGATCTTCCTGACTCATGGTTTCCCCAGGTTGCTAGGTGCATTCCAGCATTCGAGAACAGGTCGTACAGGTTCTCCTGTACGGTATGTTTATTTGCACAGCACCTAGCCGCAAATGTGACTTTATCTGTGCAGTAAATTGGTAGGTGGAATGCTGAGAAGAATACTTACATCCCCCAAATTTCCTGTCTCTCTATTTCACTTCACCTTTCATCCTGGTTGGCTATTTCAGGGTTCTAAGTTTCGACAGGGATGTTATCATGTATGGCAGGGAATTCACTTTCTGTAAATCCTTGTCCTCCAGATCAGGGAAGGTCTCTGCTTCCCGGATCCCCTAGGGCTACTACTCTTCTTTTTTTTTTAGGGGGGGAGGTTCCTCAAAGAAAAGGAAATGCTATTGATTGACTTGGTTGCAGAGAGAAATGTTATGCGTGCAAGTAAAAATTTACACTAAAAGAGTGAAATATTTCTCTGATGTGGTAAACTTTACTTTGTCAGTGCAAGGGAGACTTTCATAACTCTTGACAACAGGGTTGGCATAATTGAGTGCTGATGTAAGTCATTTCCTTTGTTTATGGCCCAAATGTAGTAACAGTTACTGTTGCTAGATAGATACCAGACTCTTTGAATTTCTAATTAAGTAGTATCTGTCATGAGAACTGAATCTGAAATGCACTTCAGAGACATGCATGTCAGTGCAAAAGCATTTGCAGAAACCATAAACTTGTCAGAAGTTATTTGGATCTGCAAAACTACAAACATCATGTTCCAATGTATTTTACTCTACATCAGAAGAGTATTATCACATACCTTACTTAGATGCATTTTCTAGTGCTTTGCAAGTGGGATTTGGATCACATAAATTGTATTAGTGTGTTATTCCTGAATTTTGTATTAGAGATTTTTCATTTCTCCAGCCTGCTGTAAAGTTTTGTGAAAAAGACTTGGGTTATGAAGACGTAATAGAAAGGGAGTGTTCATTATGGAGAGAAAAATGATCCTGAGAAACAAACATTTCTAAAACATCCATAGATAGCATGGCTATATGTGAAAGAAAATACTTCCCTAATATGGGTATTCTTCTGAAGATATTAGCAATTTTACCAGTTTCTACTGCTTCTGCCAAAAGAAGTTTTCCACTCCTAGACATATAAAAACATTTGAGAAACACTGCATCTGAATTACGATTAAATGGACTTGTCTTGGTGTCAAATCTTCATAATATTCATGTAACTGATGAAATCATAGACAAGTTTGCTAACATTCCAAGAAAACATTAATATATTTTGTTTGTTTTTGACTCTTTCCAAAAATAAAGTCTAAACATGCCCCTACAAGAGGTTAAATTCATATTTAAATTCTGACATAAACTACAGCATGTGCGTTTGAATTCATGCACATATGCATTTGATTAACAATGTCAAAATGTAGATGGACTTGAATCATTCTGAAAGACATGACGTACAAATGTTTTGAAATGACAAGAGTTCATCATTATATACTGTTTTCTTTTTTACTTTCTCTACTGGTAAGTAGGGGAAGTATTGTATTCCACCCAAAAATTCAATGTCGAGATTTCACTGGAAATATATGTTTTGAGGCCCCCTGAATCCAAAAAAAGCATTTTTAGAAAAAGGTCCGTGTGTGTCAGTCTGTGGACAGCATAACTCAAAAACGAAAAGTCGGTTAAAAACCAAAGTTGATATTTAAGTTTAATGTATTTCAAGGATACGACACAAAGATTTTGAAGAAAATAGCCCCACCCTAAACTACCCTTTAGATGGAAAATTTTGATTTTCTTGAAAATGGCTCTAACGATAGAAGAAACATCAGAAGAAGCATCGCCATCCGCACCATGAAACACCATGGAAACCCAGTTATTGTCCGGTTGATAATGGAGGAAAGTTAACCTTCGAAACGCGTTCCGGAAAATGATGTTGTAAGTGTTGTTCAGTGTTATTAATTGACTCACCTTTTAAATTAAATTAATTACAACAACACTGTTTTCAAACAGCTATGAAAGGAAAATGTCATATGTTTGAGATATTTTTATGACAAATGAAATTTATATCTTGAATTTCCTGGCTATAGCCCTTGTAGTCGTATTTACTCTGGACGACTTTTGCATAACTGGTAAACTGTTAGAGATAGACCAAATCATACTATACAAAAAATGTAGATCTTGCTAAAATACACAATTTATGTCCAAATAAATTTTCTTGTAGGGTGAACCATTTCGGAGATATTCCTTGTTATGTGTGTGAATTTCAGAAAACTTAGAATTTTCGTGAAATGGATCATCGTTCATTTTTTTTATATGTTAAGTGTGCAAAGACAACAGAATCTCAAAGCTTTAAAACATTTGACTATCGCACAATGCCTACTGTATTCTAATATTCCCCTTGCACCTACAAGGAAATAAGCAATAAGATAAGTTGTACAAATGTTTATCTTAACTAACACGAAGAAGATATAGGAATAAGAGTTTGTAAGAATCGTTTGTACAAGAGTAGAGAAAGTCATGTGGGTGCAACACATCAGATTTTTCTCCCAAGAAATAGTATTGAATATAAGTTACAAAATGGACCACCTCAGACGGAATTGAATAATACATGATCATAATTAATTATAACTTCTTCAGTTCAGGTGACAAATAATTATATTTAAATTAGAAAAAGAAAAATAGACTAAATCCCCAAGCACCAGGTTTGAACCATGGATCATCGAATCCATGTGAGAATTCTTATTGCTTTCTTAGCTTTCTGTGATCTCATTGCACTTATGGTACACTTAATAGTTAATACTGGTTAGGCATAAGAATAAATAAAATATGTTAAAAGAAACAAAATTTGAAGAAGAACTGTTTGTTTTTTCTTGGCAGAAGGGGTGACAGCAAAACTCATTTATTTGCTGCTTCATAAATACTAGAGCTGGAAAAAGAATAACTGTAGGTCTGGTTATGCAATTCCAAAATAACATTCCTCTAACTTTGCAATAACACAGCCATTTCTATACTTTTATCACCAGTTCCAAAAGTAACATTTTGTCTTAGAGAGTGCATTGTAATGAATATCTTTTTAAAGCACTATTAGCTTTAATTTTATTTCCAAGTTGATATAAATGTTTGCAAAGAGATTGTCCTTTACGAATACAATGCCACACAAATGGAAATTTTTAATTACTGATAGGGAAGAAAGCAACAGGACACCTATCATACACAACAATAAAATATTAACAAATGATGCGACCATAGCCTAAACATTTAATAAATATTATGCTAATTCACATAAAGTAACAAGAAATAATAAAAAGGAACGTAAACAATTTAAGAAAGATTTGAAATAAGAAAGAGAATGTGATCCTAATGCTTAATACAATATCTTTTTTCAAAATTTTAATATGCAAGAACTGAACATTCCAATTGATCTAAAAAACAAAAAGTTTCCTGCACCAGATCACATACATCCAGAGTTCATAAAAAACCTTGGAAAAACAGCAAAACAACAACTACTAAAACTCTACAATCTATCCTGAAACACCACTGTACCTGCTGAATGCAAAAAGCAATAATTGTCCCACTCTTGAAGTAAGATAAAACAGCATTAGAAATAAAAAATTATAGACTAATAGCTTTTACTAGCATAATAGCAAAAGTGATGGAAAGAATGGTATCAAACAGGTAAAATTGGTTTCTAGAATCCCAAAATTTAATTTCCCCATGTCAAGCTGGATGCAGAGAGCTCCACTCTACAAATGAACAATTCTTACTTCTCAGTCAAGAAATCAAAGACTCCTTCAATAGAACAGAAGATAATGCATCAGTTTTTATTGATTTCCAAAGTGCATATGATTCTATATGCAGAACAAAACTACTAAACAAAGTAAAAAAAATAGGGATACAAGGTCCAATGTTTTCATAGCTATATCATTTCCAAACGCAATGCTACCAGATATGGAAGAAATATATCTAAATATAAACAAGTACACCATGGCTTACCACAAAGCACAGTGCTCAGCACTACACTTTTTAATATATTTATTAACGATCTGCCACAACAAATACAAGAATCAGATGTGAAGTGTACACTGTTTGCCAATGACTTAGTAATGTGGACTTCAAAACCAAAAAACAGAAGTACAGAACTAGAAAAAAACATACAACAATCCTTAAGCAACCTACAAAAGTGGACCAAAGAAAATTTAATGACTGTTAATACAACAAAATCAAACTACCAAATCTTTTCGCTAGGACAAAACCACTAAAAATAAAAATAAATTTTAAGGGTCAACAGTTACCAGAAACAAAGGAAGCAAAGTATTTAGGAGTTACATTTGATACCAAACTTACATAGACCAAATGAATAGAAAATGTAATACAAAGAGCAGAAAGGCACCATTCACTGTTAAAACATCTAACAGGAATGAAGTGGGGATATATATATATAAAGCCATTATTTACTTACTGCAGCGAAGTTCTTGTAACAACAAATTCAAATCTTTCAAAACCAAAGTGTGAGACTAATTACAATTGCTATCAAAACCACACCAATACCAGCTATGGAAATACTAACCAACCAATACCCCATTGAATATGAAATAGAAAAAGTAGCTCTTATTTAACATGAAAAGCTGATCAGACTCCAAATTCAATGCATGGAACAAGAGAAATTTTATATATACACTAAAGACTCAGGAGAGCTTTCTTTCCAAAATTCAGGACATCAAGGAGAATATATACCTTCCTAATTCAAAGGAAAACTTCATATCTAAAGCCAATCCGACACAAACATTAGACATCACATATTATTTACACCTGACAGAAGAAGTTAAGAAAAGTGATACTCCAATAAGTGTTCTAAAATTATTGCCATTAGAGACAATCCATACTAGATTTCCAGAACATGAATGGCTCCATATTTACACTGATGGATCATTGATATCAAACCGAGATGGAGCAGGGGCTGGAGTCACATGTCACCTCTTTTCCTATTACAAATCTTTAAGTTAAATAAGAAAAATTTGAAGCTATTAACAGTGAAGCAAGAAGATTCTAAAGTAAGAACAAATTAGAAACTAAGTTATAGAACTACAAACTTTGATGGAGAAATTGAAGCAATTTGAATGGCCCTACAAAATCTTTTGTATAGAATTTCACATTTTCATCAAGCAGTTATTCTCTCAGATTCCAGGGCAGCAATTATAGCAATTACTTCCAAGTTGTCACCAAAACACCAAACAATTATAGGATGTTGTAAAATCCTTACGGTTGGCCCCATAGCGCAGTTGGTAGAGCACCTGCCTGTTGTGCAAGGGGTCCCAGGTTCGATTCCCGGCATGGGGTAGGAATTTTTCTCCAGCATACATAAGGGGAGGGTAATCAGGGAAAGAAGAAGGAAAATCCTTACACACTTCAAAAACACGTAGTCTTCCAATGGATAGCAGCTGTGGACTGAGTGGTAATGACAAAGCTGATTTTCGTGCAAAGAAGGGTACTAGCAGTGTACAGAAATGTATAGTTAATTTACCATTTTATGCAGCTAAAAGATTAGTCAACTCTGAATTCAAAAAAATTATTGCAAAATATTACTATGAAAATTCAAAAAATAAAAGATGGGAACTACCAAACATTCAAACAGTAATTCCTGAGTATCCTCGAAAAACGACAGTTGCAACCTTCAGGTTGATTACAGGACATGATTGTCTGGCAAAACATTTAAACAGAATTGGGATATATTCTTCACCACTCTGTCCTCTATGTGATCTACAAGAGGAAATGGATTGAGACCACCTTCAATTATGCCCGGCCACTTCTAGCGCCCCATCCATCAGTGAAAAATAATTGGAGAGCAAGAGGATTAATGACTTCATTGTCAGAAATCTAGCATTAGCTAACAACAAGTACTGTATCAAAAAGTTTTTTTCATTTGGATATAAATCCACATTCCCTACACTTTATTTCATTTCATAACATCAGTTAATTAGAGTAACATATGAGAGTAAAAATTCATACTTTGAATGTCTTCAAAGCTTTAGTGCAAGTACAACTGCAACTAACACGGAAGCTATTGAAAAACCCTAAGAACAACTTGAGCAATATGAGCTTATCTTATATCTGAATTTGTCCACTGGTTAACCTTTGCTGCTGCTTGAGGGATACCGTTATCTAGAAAATACATATATCTGACTTTATCCAATTGAATTTAACTTCATTTGTTTACATAAACATTACACATATTATAACTTCCCTCTATTTGGAGTATACTTAGAATTTATGCTAGGATCCCACACAACTGAAAATGCTGGTTATATTGTGTATGTTATATTGTGTGTTGCAAATCTCGTAGCCTCTTGGATGTATTTCTGAGTCTCGGAAACCTTGATATATTCTCATTCCCCATTGTTTTTCATTTCCTGAAATCACTAGGTTGTATCTTGTGCTTCTGTTTTCCATACTTTCCAGTCTGAGTTCTGAAGTTCCAATTTTAACGTCTCCAGTTCTTTGCCTCCCCTTATGTGTTCCAACCACTCTCGTGTGAATCTCTCTACCAGTCTTTTATTTCTTACTAAAACTGTTTCGTTTACCTACTCTTTAGCCACTGTCACTAACTCCTTTTTCCACATTGTGGGAGCTTCCTCACAGTACATCCACTCACCTCCACAGCCAGATTCGTATTCATGGAAGTATCTGTATAATTTGAACCTTGGCACTGACCCTGTTTGCAGGAGGGCAGTGCACTCAAGAAGTCTTCCATCTAATCAGATTTAGCTATGCTATTGAGCTCTTGAAATGCACATGCTAAAGGCAATTACCTAAGAGCCTGACCGGAACATAATTATAATAATGTCATGGAAAATTATACTATGATGGACATGAATTCCTTTAATGAGTCAAAGTGAGTAGTAACTACAATGAATAATCAGACATAATGTGGTATGCATATTGTTGTTAACAGTAAGTTACAAACTTGTGTATGCATTGCAAACTATAGGATGCTAGGCAGAGAGAAAAATAAGGGAACATCAGCTTTTGCTTTGCAATGTACACATGGAACAAAGCATCATCACTTGATGCAAAAGAACTCATGTTGGTCTAGTAACAGTGAACCAAGAGTGTAATGTTTTAAAATTATACATAAATAGTGAATACTCATGGGCTTGACTATTGGAGTCCAGCATGTTCTGGTAACTGGAACAGTTGGAACTGTAACTGAAAAATAACAGTTTTTCTCAACTCTAATAGATACGAGTCCTAGGCAGCTGATTCATTTAGTGTACTACAGAAGTGCTTAAAATCTGTTACTCATACCATTCAGTACAAAAGGAATTGTTATCCTCCAACAATGTTTAAATCTGTGCCTTTATGCAGCTGTAAGTATTGTAATATTTTAGGATTTTCTGACACTTAAATGCATACAGTCTCTTTGGTGAAACATAATGAGGTGAGAATACAATAGTGCTTCTTAGATTGATTATCTTTTTTTTTAAGATATAACTTTGGAAAATGTCATTACGCTTCCGCAGTAAGCAATTGTTTATTTTGTAATTGCATCAGTGTCACCTGCAAAAAACAATTAATATAATTAAATAAAAATGAACACAATATTGATTGTAAATATTAGAAATATAATAGTTCAAATCTAGCAAATTTTAATGAGTGCAAAACTCTTATCTCAATAGGTACACAAAAGGCAAAACAGCAATATTGCTGCAACAATGTGGTTGATTGTTCCAGAAAGTTAGCTTCTGCTTCACAACAAAACCACAGTGCTTTCCTGTCCTTTTAAAACTAACCTATACATAAAAAATAGTTTTTGTTGGTTGTAATTGCACAATTCATAGGCATTTGCAGCAAAGCTAGGGTGGCCAGGTGTCCAACATTTCCAGATATGTCCTATATTTTGACTGTACATGGAACAAAATTTAAAGATGTCCTAAAGTGGATTTGGTTTACAAATATAACATTTGCAGAGAGATCTTGCTGTGCTTTTATGATACTGAAAACTATTTGTATGCTGAAAATTTTTATTTTAACAACAGGTCCATAGGATTTTTTAACTCTGTTGCTGCTGGCCACTATAATTCCTCTAATTTGCCAGGGAGAGGAGAGAACCCCAAAGAAATGTAACGATTATTGGAACGTTCTGGAATTGCTTAGACATGACTTGTGTGTTTAAAAACACCAGCAGTAAGCTTGTTGGCATAAATAAATAATGCTTACAGGAAATTAACAATTTCAGGAAGTTGGAAAGTCAGCATTGTTGGAGCAGCTTGGACAGCTGATCAGGCATTTGATAATATGGGTTGTAGTCCAGGAGACCAGGGTTGGGCCTTTACACAAAAAAATGTTACACTATAGTAAAATACATGTATATAATGCATAATTAATATAATAAATGTAAAATATGTAAAACCATCCGATAAATTCATATTTTACGTCCAAGAACCAGAGTATATTGATGTAGAATTGTAGTTTGCTAGCATGTGATGGTTGTCTTGAAATTATGTATTCATTTAACAGCATACATTCTAAATATTTAGAGTTATGAATTGTGAAATAAAATGTAACCAGTAGGGTCCGGATTTGTGTGTAAATAATTTTTTCCCCCCTTAATATGTACATACCTAAAACAAAGTTAATGTCCCAATCTAGGTCCAAGAAGTGCATTTGCAAAATTTTATTTCACATAAAATATATATTTTGTTAAAAAGGAAATGTGAATAAATATTTTGTTACATTTTTCTCATAAATACATATTTTAGTACTTTCAGGCGTTATATAAGTAAATATTTTCAATAATTTTTCTACTAGTACATATATTTTAGCGCTTGCCTCATTCTATTTACAATATAAAACTTTATCATTACTTAATGAGTCATAAGCATTCATTAGTCATGCCACTTGATATCTGCTGATTCATTTACATGTGAGAACCAGGGGAGTACAGGATTGTACGCCAAGATTGTCATACATGTTTGTTAAACCTGGCTAAGCAATGATATATTGTTTATACCCTGATAGTTACAACCAGATCATATAAAAGCAGCTGGGCATGTTAATTAGCTGTGTGAATAAAAAATGCCTGAAGTGAAATCGAGTGTCTATGAATGTTTGCATCAGTAGTACGTACTAGAGTTTCAAAACACTTACCACTGATGGGAAAATACTATTTTAACCCTCCGTCAGGCGCAATACCTATTGTTACGTGTTCGGGCGCAATATATCTGAGAGATACCACGTACATATCTGCCTTTGTGCTGTCTGAAATTCCTCCTAAATGTGAAATATTTGTATTTTATTGTGTTTTAATTATGTTATTTTTATATACCAAATTTTATTTTCAAAGTATTACAATGCATCATACTACATTTCAAAAACATGAGTTATGTAAGTTGCAGAAAATAAACTAATACTGCGAATGTACAAAATGTGAAAGGGTAATTATTCTTATATTTGAACATAAAGTTAACAATAAATATCATCAGTTTTTATGAAATTATAAACATTATTACAATTAATCAGTTATTTAAACTAAATTGTATGTGCGTGTGTCTGTAATATACTTGAGAGTTTTCACTGCAAATTCTCAGCACACTTCTTGCAAACCTGTCTAGCCATGCTCTAAACAATAGTACATTTCACATTTCTTGCAGCAATATCTTGAAAGTTGCTTCTTTTTTGACTCTACAAGGCAAGTCTTGCGAACTTTGCGCTTATTTTCAGTAGAAGGACCTGAAGAATCTTCATCACGGACTTCTGTCGCAGCTTCGCAATCTATGTCACTTTCATAATCAACAAAATCTTCATTATTATCATTTTCATCCCAGAGTATTGCCAGGGCTTTCTGTAGGTCGTTAGGTTTACACAGATTGAACACTTCTTGCTTCTTAGACATTATGGGACGCATAAACGTGACCAACAGAAAAAAAGACCACAGAAACAATGAGGTACGTGAGCGGGTGCAATGTATCTCACAAATACTTTTGCTTGATAATCAAACGAAACAACAAGCAGTTGGCCAATAATAAACCAGGAAGTGCTACAGTGTGTTTTAGGAGGCTACAATGACTTGCATTCATTTCGCATAAACAGTTGCGTCAGATTGTTGAAAAAAGCGGGAGAGGTATCTCTCAGATATATTGCGCCTGACAGAGGGTTAAAATCTAAAATGAGAACAAATTAGAAACTAAAAACTTTACTTATCTTAGTAATATTGCAAGATCTTCCAGACCTGACATGTTTCAAGTTGTATCCAACTTATTTTCAAAGCTATACAAACAAGTTACCATAGTTACCGATGCTCAATTTAAAAAAAAAAAACTGTCGCCAATCTCTGAAAACAAAAACCTATAAATACAATTTATTGGTGGTATTTCAAAATTCATAACATGGTTCTTGGTCTTTAAAGTAAATATCTTTTCCTAAACCATTAAATCTATAGGTCCATTTAATTGTTTTAGTAATTTAACCTCTGGATTAATTTCGTGATTAAATGACCAAAAATGATCTGCCACAGCTGATTTATCAATTTGTTTATATTTAATATTTCTAAAATGCTCTTTTATTCTGGTTTCTAAATGACGTTTAGTTTTACCAATATAAAACCTATCACAATCCAAACAGCTAAATTGATAAATGCCAGATTTTTTTATAATTTGTAATTTTATTCTTTTTAGAAAAAATTAGTAAATTTTGTATATTAAATTTATTTTGAGGGACCAAATTTGTTCCATATTCTTTAAAAATTTTGTAAGTTTTTTATTTTGCCAGCCTTGTGTGAAATCTGCTAGTGCAGATCAACGTTTGCAGGTAGTACAACATTTGTCAAGAATTAATGCACTTAGCAGCTGCGTAACATGCTTCACTGAGGCAATTTCTTATAGAAGAATGAACACCAACCTCTTCTTCTGTCATACCAAAACATTCAGAATGTGACACAGATTTGTGTAAAGCATTTATTTCAGCTGACATTCCCCTTTATAAGGTGAAAGATCCTGAGCTCAAAAAGTTTCTTACTTAATATACAAGTATAAGTCCTTCTGATGAGTCGATGCTATGGAGAAATTATCTTCCAAATGGCTGTGAGATAACATTATCACATAAGGTCCATTCATGAAAATGAAAAAATATGGTTGCCATTGACAAAGCTATCGATGCCAGTCATAAAAAATTGGAAAATGTAATCATAGATGTATTGAAAAATAACAAATATTTCTCGACAAAAATTTATGCTAGTTTGTAAAGAAATGCTAGTTGCAAATCATGTAACTATAGCTAGAGTGTTTAATGGAACTTTGGAAACCTTGTGATCAAATGGGTAAAAATGACAATGTATTGCTTCTGCTTATGGATTCCACAGCATATATGAAGAAAGCTGCCCAGGGTCTAAATACATAAGTTTCCCAAATATGATTAATGTAACTTGCATTGTTTATACTCAACATAGTTTGCGTGAAGCAAACTGAACCCTTTATCCTAATGTGGACAAGCTAGTCTCCAGTAGATAAAAAGTGTTCATAAAATCCCCATCACGAATTGATACTTTGAAAAATATTAATCCCAATCTTCCATTGCCTCCCACAACTGTAGTCACGTGTTGGGGTACCTGGCTTAAAGCCATGGTGTATTATACAGATCATTTTGAAGCATTTGCATCAAAAGTAAATGAACTGGACAAAGAAGATGCTTCTGCAATTGAAGTTATCCATAATTTAATACGTGATGCTAATTTAAAATGTGACTTGTCATTCATATCTTCCAAGTTTGTTTATTGAACGAATTAAGAAATCAAACTAGAAACTTCTGTTGACTTAAATAATTCTGTTAAAGAAACACAGTTTGTTGAAAAACAACTTTACACTATCTCAAGTTCAAATGCAGAAGTTGTAAGAAAAACAATTCCAGTTTGAGGAAAACAATATCTACCAAACCTCAGTCAAGTGGCTCAAATTTTGGAAGACTGTCACATAGGTGAACTGGAAAATGTGTCTTAGTGATATTCCCCTCTTCAAGTATGCAAGGTGGACATCGTGTGATATAGAATGTTCCTTTTCCCAATATAAGACATTGCTCAAAGATAATAGGCAAGGCTATGTGATGTGCAATATGAAGATGACATTTGTTGTGCACTGTAACTAATATGAGATGTTTAAATCTGATGTTTAGCTGCAAATTGATGAATTCCAATATTCATTGTTCTATAAGCTAAATTTTTTTTCTTATGTTTTGTTCTTTTTTTTTAACATTTTCAGTTTTTAGGTCATTTAGAATCATTAGTACATAAAAAATAAATATTTTAAAGTTTTTAGTGCATAAAAATCCGGACCCTAGTAATGAGACATGACCAGTGATGTATTAGATTGTAAATATGAGCATGAAGTCATATCATATTGCACTGAGGTGCTGACCCAAGCATTTTCTCTTCAGAAACAAGAAAGAGAAATCCAAGCTATTTTTTAAATAACCCAGAGAAACTGCAAGGTTTCCTTTTCCCTAGAATTATGCAGTATTGCACAGGGACCAAATTCTTATGTGAACATTTTATGTTGTGTGTTTATTCTTCATAGCAAATTACTGCTTTCGGATTATTTCTAATGACAAAGTGAATAAGTGATTTAATGTCAAACCATTTAAGTGATAAAGGTGGTCTTACGAATAATAGTTTAAAGTGAATATTATAAATTCTACATATAATAATCTACTAATGATAATCAAATGGAAAGCATAGCTTAATAGACTACTGTATATCAGAGCATTAATAAACTTAAGTGTAATTTAGTAATTGATATTTGGTTGTCAAAATCAATTTGTTAGTTTGTTACTTTGTGCACTACTTGGCAAAGCGTTGAGGCATATTGGCCTTGGCTGTCAAGCGCTACGATCGCTTCTTACCGTGTTTATTAGAACAGCGAAATGATAGTAACTTGGTGTATAGTCAGTGATAAAACAAATAGATGATCTCTCGCGCTTGCAGATATATGATACGTTGCTGTCCTAAAGATATGATTATATCTGAACAGAGTGTATATGCCCCATCTCGCCTGTTTATGCGATAAGCTCACGTAAACAGCTGGGAAGTTTCACATTCTTTCCAATACGTTTCATGGCTTTGCCAGGTAGTAGAAAACGGTTTTCTACATTACGTATTTTACATACAGATCACGCATAAAATATGTACACGTAATTTACTTGCCCAACCCTGCAGGAGACACAACCTAATTGTACAAAACAAGCAAAATATTAGGAGGAGTAACGTTAAAATCGGGAGTTACAAGATAGCTTCAGCTTGAAATCCATAGAATTACACTGAAGATGGCCAAGTAAGGTGGCCTGTGAACTGTGGAGGATAGACACGGCATTTCATTACATTGAAAGAGACAAAATTCATTAGTGTACGATTTGAAGCTTTCACGGCGAACGTTAGTGATAAGAGCTTCACGGGTGATCAGCCGTGTTAAACTTAAGAAGGTCGAGCTTTCGGCCATTATACTCTCCATGGCCATCTTCAGGACTAAAATGATGGAAAATTCACCTCAGTTTCCAAATATATACTATGGTTAGGTTGTGTTGTCCGAACCAATGCGCAGGTGATGGTTTCTGATTGGGCCTGCTGTAGGCTCGGCTGCAGTGTTTTCCCGCGGGTACGAAATTTGTGCAGTGTTTCTGATGGCTATAGTCCACGCGGAACTTAGTTTGAGTCCGCCCTCTCTGTTGAAATTGTGGGGGTGTAATTTGATGTGGATGGCCTCCTTGATGAGTCTGTCCCAGTAATTTTCTGCATGTTCTAGTATTTTTGTGTCTTGGAAATTTATTTTGTGGACCTGTTCTATGCAGTGTTGGGCTACTGCTGATTTTTCTGGCTGGAGAAGTCTGATGCTCCGTTGATGTTCTTTGCATCTTTCCTCTATCGTGCGTCCTGTTTGACCCACATACACCTTACCACACTCGCACGGAATCCTGTATATTCCCGGGACCTTAAGCCCAAGTGGGTCTTTCACCGGCCTGAGGAGTTGTCGGATCTTCTTAGGGGGTGTGAAGAAGGTTTTGATATTATGTCTGGCGAGTATACGGGAAACCTTGTTGGAGACAGAGCCGTAGAAAGGTATGTAGGCCTTCTCTTGAGGGCTATCCTTCCCTTGCGTGAGCAGTAGCGGGTTCTTCCTGCTGCGTTCTACTTTCCTACGGGTCTCATTGATGTCCTGGTTGCTATACCCATTCTTGCGTAGGGTATCCTGTAAGTATTGAAGTTCTAGGTGTATGTGGTCCTTGTCTGCTATGTCAAACGCTCGGTGAAACAGAGTGGAAATGATTGTTTTCTTCTGAGAGGGATGATGGTGGCTGGAGGCATCCAAGTATCTATTGGTGTGTGTGGGCTTCCTGTAGACCGTGTGTCCCAGGCTGCCATCCGGTTTTTTGTACACTAGAACATCCAGGAAGGGAAGGGAGTTGTCGTTCTCCACTATTAAATTCACCATGGAAGTGGAGAACGACAACTCCCTTCCCTTCCTGGATGTTCTAGTGTACAAAAAACCGGATGGCAGCCTGGGACACACGGTCTACAGGAAGCCCACACACACCAATAGATACTTGGATGCCTCCAGCCACCATCATCCCTCTCAGAAGAAAACAATCATTTCCACTCTGTTTCACCGAGCGTTTGACATAGCAGACAAGGACCACATACACCTAGAACTTCAATACTTACAGGATACCCTACGCAAGAATGGGTATAGCAACCAGGACATCAATGAGACCCGTAGGAAAGTAGAACGCAGCAGGAAGAACCCGCTACTGCTCACGCAAGGGAAGGATAGCCCTCAAGAGAAGGCCTACATACCTTTCTACGGCTCTGTCTCCAACAAGGTTTCCCGTATACTCGCCAGACATAATATCAAAACCTTCTTCACACCCCCTAAGAAGATCCGACAACTCCTCAGGCCGGTGAAAGACCCACTTGGGCTTAAGGTCCCGGGAATATACAGGATTCCGTGCGAGTGTGGTAAGGTGTATGTGGGTCAAACAGGACGCACGATAGAGGAAAGATGCAAAGAACATCAACGGAGCATCAGACTTCTCCAGCCAGAAAAATCAGCAGTAGCCCAACACTGCATAGAACAGGTCCACAAAATAAATTTCCAAGACACAAAAATACTAGAACACGCAGAAAATTACTGGGACAGACTCATCAAGGAGGCCATCCACATCAAATTACACCCCCACAATTTCAACAGAGAGGGCGGACTGAAACTAAGTTCCGTGTGGACTATAGCCATCAGAAACACTGCACAAATTTCGTACCCGCGGGAAAACACTGCAGCCGAGCCTACAGCAGGCCCAATCAGAAACCATCACCCGCGCATTGGTTCGGACAACACAACCTAACCATAGTATATATTTGGAAACTGAGGAGAATTTTCCATCATTTTAGTCCTGAAGATGGCCATGGAGAGTATAATGGCCGAAAGCTCGACCTTCTTAAGTTTAACACGGCTGATCACCCGTGAAGCTCTTATCACTAAAATTCATTAGACTTGTTGCAGCAATTTAGTTACAATATTATGATATTCATTTGAAATTGGAGCACAAAGCAAATAACTGTTCTAGGACTGTATAGGTATAACATCATACAATAACAATATTTACTCAAGAAGGAAGTTGTTTTGTTTCTGTGTATAATATGACACTGAATGAGGTGTACCACATTTTAGCACAAAATACTACATTTCAGAACCTAGAATCCTCTTTTTGAGTAACGGTCATCTGGTGATCTTAAGTTAAATAAAATTGTTTCAAGCAGCTATAATTTCTTTGTATCTAGAGGATATTTCGTTTTACATGGGAATACTGCCTTGTCAGTTTAATAGTTGTGGTAAACCATACTGTAATAATTTATTTCCTTGAGACTGGTTAGTCATAATGTTGTAGTATCCCCAATGATAAGTTATGCCCATCTAACAAAATTGCAGTTAAATGTGTTTGAACTTCAGAAACAGATGGGCATAAGTCTTTTAACAGGAAAGCTAATAGCTAAAAGGTAAAATTTGCAAAACATACAGCTGCTGATACATTGCAATGTGTTTTAAGTGGTTTGGTGAAGTAACATGTATGTAATGTATAGAATAGAAAGCCAAAAATGTTATTGCACTCATGTCTAATAGCACTTACCATTCTGCTTCTGAAGTCCAGATATTTACAGTGATTAAATATTTTAGGAATAGAACAGGTGGACAAAATGCCATTTTAATTCCAAGTTCCATTGAGATAACCCTTTGTTGATTATAATTGTGCTGTTTACAGATGTAAACAAGGAAAGAACAGTAGCAATTAAGACATCTGTAAACTGCCTGTTCTCCATAGCTTATTGTTATATGGTATTAATTTATCAGGTATTGCTTGTATATTACCCTTATGATTGAATTCAGTGAATTAAAGATCTTACCACCAAGTTCTTAAATATCTTTCAGAATGAAAATTCATCTCACTTTGAGAGGTAGAACTGGAACTTAAAAATTTAATGCCACAACTATTTTTAGTTCTACCTCTCAAACTTTGCCCACACACGACTTGTGTGTTTAAAAACACCAACAGTAAGTTTGTTGGCATAAATAAATAATAATTCATCTTACTATTTCAATTGCATTGAACAAATTAACTTGAGTAAAACTTGTTGAATAAAAGTGTTTGTGTTTGTTAAGATGGTATATACCCATTGTTACTGAACCACCTTCAGTAGCAGTAGTCACTGGCTATCTGATAAAATCATGGATTCTTCATGTGTCCAAGGGAAAATTTTCTGACTACAATTTTAATTAGAAGGACCAAAAATATTTGATCACTGTAATGTTAATAACCAGTTCCAGTAACTGGCATTCTTACTTTAGGTAAGCAAATCCTCCTTTCATTGTTGATTCTTCTATAAAACTGCTATTAGTTCATTAATGAGCATTGTGCACATACTTTGTTAGCAGTCTAAACATTTATGTTCAATTGTACAATTGTTCTAAATTGTATTTAATATTAACCTGTGTGACATATGTATTGCATCCTTTTATAGAGTTGACATATGACTCCTAATTTTTGTACTCTTTTGAAGTAAAATAAGATGCTTAGTGAAAGTAGAGACTAAAATACAAAAAAAATATCCTAACCTGGACATGTAAGGTGATTCAAAAGTTGTTGTACATAGCAATTGTATTAGGATTGCATAATGGCATTGCAGAATTTTTAACATGACGACTATTATGAATAGATGTGTCAATTTGTGTATACCTTACAGCATCTCAAAATGAATTTGAGTACATAAACAATTGATTTCAAGAGATTCAGCACATACAAATCCATTGGAGCCAGGCTGCAGATGTGTGGCAGTCATCCCACAGTTCCACAAGGTCATGCAGTGTTTGGAAAACATTAACATACAGACATTCAGTGTGGAGCAGGGGGTGCTCATGAGTGCATTATTCTTGTTCAGCTACATGTTTAAAATGCTGTTTAACGATCAAATCTACAGAGACAGAATGATGCACTTGTAATTATGCTCAAATGAGCTCAGGGTTCACTGAACCGAGAATTATTTCACATTTGGCTTATGGAAACACTGGCGAAAATCCTATCCAAGCAATTCATCCCAACTGAGTTTCAAACTCAGGCTTGCAGATTGAAAGGCAGACCTACTACCCCACATCATGGAGGATGGCCATCTCTGCATTCATGTTGCCATTGATTGAAGATGGGACCAATGATCCTGGTGTACTTATTAATACTGTTTAAACACATTACAGTTTGGAGTGGTGAATTATTTGAGGATTTCTGTTGCTTCAATTTGACTACTGACGTAATCTTTAATGTAAACTCTGACCTCATTGGCAAACATTATGCCACAGATGAAGTCAGGATAGTCATGTAGTGACTTCTGCACCCATTCACACATATCTGTACCGACACAGAGGTCTTTAAGGCACATTCTTGTGAATAGAAGGTTATTTTTTCACAGATTTTTCTTAGTCCTCATAATTGACAAATACCTGAGGGACACCCTAAACTTAGACCTGGAATGAATGTTCCCTTCCCAAATTTCCTTCATGTATAATCAATGTCCACTGCCAGTGGTGCAGTAAAAAAGGCTGTTGGCTACTACACATGTACAAAGAAAAATGTGTATTGCCCTTGCTGGTGTATGGAAAAGCTGCCACTGTTCTGCTAGACCAATCTCTGTCACAGCAGTTGCTTTTCTGTAGATTCTTAGATAAAGCTGTCAGCACTACTGATACTGCATTTCTTTGCATATGGTCTGCCACAGTTTCTCTGAATTTCTTGATAATCTTTGCTCTGGTATCATAAGTAATCATTTTGTCAGCATGTTCTGATGTTCCACTACCTAAAACAAAAGAACAATTTGCCATGTGTTGCAGCTTTTGAGTCATCCTATTTAGCTCAAGAGATAGCATTTCTGTTGCATTCCCAGGGGTTAGGGGCTTTTTAAACCCTGTTTTGCATTTACAAATAAACTTCCATTGAATTATGAAAAATGTATTGAAAGCTGTCAGAGTAAGGCAGATATATAACTGCATTTAAATATAAGTTTTATTAATCTGTACTCTGGGGCTTATGCTCACTACTACATTTGCACTTTCCAGATGTTAGGTAGTATGGAAAATAACACTCACTAAAGAATACTTTCCATCATTTGTCTGGCACCAACCAGGACCTACAGGTTAAGAAACTTGCATGCTGATCACTAAGCCACAGAAAATTGCTTTAATTTGAGATTTCTGTACCTCATTAATTTTCAGCATGATGCTGAAATGTGCAACTTTTTCTAAATACAGAATAAATTAAATAAGAGTATTCTTTTAACCCATTGGGATTGACATTTTTTGAGTTTGATATGTCAATTTGGGCTGAGATGTTTTTTTCAGGAGTGTTAAACAAAAATCATTATTTTATTTACATTACAATTAAGCTACCTTATTATAAACTTTTCATACTAAAATTCTTTGCACATGTCTTTACACATACTTATTACATTTTAAGTACTTAAGTTAGCCAAATTTATACAGAAGGCCTCAAAACACTCCATGCTCAGTAATTTTAATTTCCAGCTGATCCACTATTCTCTGCATTTTCTTCTTCCTCACACTAGCAATTTCTTCTCCATCACTTTCGGAACTGGATTCACTAGAATTTAAGTTAAAATCTTTGTCGCTCTCACATTACTTTAGAATAACATTTTCATAATTTCATCATCTGTCAAACCTTTTGACCAGTCATCTTTGCTTGATATAAATACTTTTATAATGTGAATCAATCAGAAGTTGTTTTCATACACTTATGTGTTTGAAACACCAATGTTAGTGATACAAAATGCACAGAGAATCAATTAAAGTGTAACAAATGAACGTAAGTTGTCATCTATGTGGCAACAGGAAAATTATGGGAAGTCAGACAACAGAATCATTCCGTGCTCCAGCCTAGGTTAAAGTAGATAAGCAGTGTTAAAAGGATAATGTGGTGTGTCTATCTTGAAGGAAAGAGTCAGCCTGGGTGACACAGGCCTTTCTATACCCAAGTTCTTTACCTACCCAGGACACATATTTACTTACAACAAAACAAAATTTGCACAAAAATTACCACAAGATCTTGACCATAAAGTCACTAGTTTTCACAAGTTTATTTATTGGTATGAGGCAAAAATACAACTTTCCATCATCTCATGTTGGAAATATGGATGAAACACCAATGAACTTTGACATGACAAACAACATAACTGCTCAAGTTAGAAGTACAGGCCATGGAAAGACCAGGTTTACAGTAGTATTAACATTCATGGCAGATGGAACAAAGTTAAAAGCCATGGTCGTTTTCGAGAGGAAAAATGGTACTCCTAAACTAAAATTCCTGCCAGAAATTTTTGGACATTTTCATGAAAAGAAGATGGACTAGAATGGTGTAAAATTGTGTATGGAAAATGTGTGGCAGAGGCAAACAGGTGCTCTATGAAATCAACACTGTTTGAGAGGTAGAACTGGAACTTAAAAATTGAATGCCACAACTGGGATTTGAACCACAGACCTTCCACTTACCAACACTGTTTGTTGGTGTGGGATATGTTCCCAGTCACATAACTGAGAACACTAAAAATTGCTTAGCATTAAACAATATTAAAATTGCTGTTTAACTTTGGGGTGGTTTAACTTTGATGCTACAATCTTTAGACATCTCATCAAATAAACTATTCAAAGATCCTAATTGTGAACAATGGAATAACTGGAAGATTAGTGATGAAAAGTCGTATACAAGAGGTAGGCTTAATCACTTGATGTGCTTTTGTGATTTTGTAATCAAATCATGGGAAAAGTGAAAGTGGAAACAGTGATTTAATCTGTTAAAAAGTGTGAGATTTCTAATGCTGTGTATGGCACTGAGGGCAATTTGTTATGGGATACTGATGGCAAAGTAGAAATCGACCTATTAGGTACAGAATGGGACCCACATAATGTTATTAACAAGGAAAGAGAGGACGTACTTGAGGAGCTGTTAGCCTTAGATGACGAATGCGAGAATTTTGCAGGATTTTAAACACATTGATGAGTGATTTGTTTTATTTTATAATGGTTTTAATTTATATAAATTTCAATTTAATTCTTTTGTATCTGTCCTATTAGATGATCCCAGATTTTAGGAGCCATATTTTGCAATCCAGGTATCATCTTATCTGCCGTATAGGGTACTTCCTATGTTACGCATAGTAATTAGGGGAAGTGTCGTATTCCATCCAAAAATCTGATAATGAAGATTTCACTGGAAATACATGTTTTGAGACTCCCTGAATAAAAAAAAAGCATTTTTAGAAAAAAATGTCTGTGTGCAAACTCAAAAACAAGAAGTTAGTTAAATATCAAACTTGGTCTACAAATATGATAAATATTTTAGAGGCTATGAGCCTCACTTATCTTAGTATTTGCTGAGGGTTCTTGACTTTCTCAAAGATGGTTCAAACGGTTTTGATTAAAATATTTGTGTGGCAAATGAAATATACATCTTGAATATTCTGGGAATGTCCTCAAAAGTCCTCTTCATTCTGAATGGCTCTTGCATAACTGGTAAACCATAAAAGATAGATAAAATCTTACTTCATATAAAAATGTAGATCTCGTTAAAACACACAGTTTGTCAAAAGCTATTTTTTGTGGAGTGAACCATTTCTGAGATATTTCTTGTTATTTATTTGAGTTTTCCAATACTTTTGTTGTTCTAAAATAGAAACACATGCATTCTTTTTTTTTTTTTGCCACACAAGGAGAATAGAATACCAAAGTCATCACATAGCAACTAGCTCTTAAAATTAGACTGTCACTTAAAGTCTACTATATTCCCCTTGCACCTACAACAAAAAAAATAGCAGTAAGATAATTTGTGCAAGTGATTGTCTCAAATAAACATGAAGTAGATAGAACAGGGCTGGGGGACTGCTAATCTCTGAGCACTGCCTGCTTATGGCCTTGTACTAATAACTGTAGGTTTAACAACTGAAAAAAAATTACTCATACTGTGCTGCAAGTCGCCCAGGCCTGAAAAAGAGGAATAAGAATTTGCAAGAATAGTCTGTACAAGATTAGAGAAAGTCATGTGAGTGCAAAATATCGGATTTTTTTAAGCAATATACCCATGATTATTAGTATCATTTGATCATTACTCATTGGAGTAGTGATGAGCTCATTAAATGCCTGAAAGGCATTCTCATGTAATTATCAGTGGTATAAAGGAATAGGAACACAAAACATTTTTTCTTATTAGCCAAGAGTACAGCACATTCAATACATTTTTCAAATCATAATTTATGAACAAGCATAAACATTAAAAGAAAACAGTATTTTTTATGTTAGATATTCATTAGCACTCTTCTGTTACAAGTATTAAATACTGGTTGTGATATTTAACATAGTTACCAGATAATTATTATCAGTTAATAGATTTGACTGACTAGATTGGCCTAAGCTAAGCTTAGCTTTACCTGTGCATTTTAAAATTTTAGAGGCTTTTTTTCTTATGAGCTACCTATATTCTGCAGATAAATTTGTAATGCCATAATTGAATCCTCCCCAGTGCTCAAGAATGAACTTATGTTGTTTGTATTTTAAAGATTCTTGATTTATGTTAGCACTGATATGTATTCATATATATATATATTAACATTACATATGTTATATTTCTTGTTATACATTATGTGCATACCAGTGAAAGAATGTATTTTGTTGTGTAATATAGAGTTAAGTTCCATAGAAAGTCCTTTGTGAGTGTGTGTGCAATGAATTGAAGTAAATTTAGTATTCAAGCCAGCTTGCTTCCCAGATCGAATATTCTTGAGTTTCTTACAAGATGGCACAATTTCACTTTGTCTTACATAATTGAATATACAAAGTATATAAACTTGTACTCTCATTAATATAACTGCTGTGCTAGATTTGGACAAGAGTGGTCCCATAGCAAGTAGTGGGTAAGAGCTGACCTAAGGTGAGAAGTTACTTCAATTTTGACAAGAAACATTTTTTTCCTTTGTTATTAAGATTAGAAATACAAATAAGAATATATACTTCAAAATTTTATGTGAGCAATATTTAACTCCTAATGAGCATTTTACATATATACAGTCCGTCTGGTCTAAGTTGGAACATGACCTGCTTAGCGCTACCCCTCCCTGTGATAGGGGAGGGATAACAACACATCGCCGCGGCTATCCGCGACTGCCTAGTCTGCGTCCGTTGGTGACGAGTGTACAGGCTGCTTATGTACATATAGCCCTTAATATTGAGAGTGAAATATGGAAATGCTGGTGATGCGTTTAATCCTGCCCATTGTGTTGACAATCGTATTGTTCCAAGCTGGTGTTGGAAGAAAGGGGAAACCTCTTCAATCTGATGCACGGGAAGTTGTATGTTTGGTACATAAGTGTTTTGCTGATGAACTAGAGGCGTTGGGTAAACCAACAATATCCGTGACACAGCTCATGGAAGGAACCGCCGCAGCTACTGGTGTATCTCGCACTTCAATATACAGAATTTTGCAAGAAAAGAAGAAAGCAGACGAAAATGGGACCGCTGTTAGAATACCAGGAAGGAAACGACCAAACAGACAACCAACAAGCACAGCAGCCGATTCATTTATAAAGACGGCTATTCGTAGTACAATTTATAGGTTGTACACATCGCATTTCTTGCCCGAAAAATGGAAAGCTGTCTGTGAGCATGTGAAGCGCGTAGAAGAAATGTACTGGGGAAAAGGACGAATTATTGGACAACATATTGGACAGTTTCAACATAAATTTAGAAGACAGTTACTCTGAATCGGAAGATGCGTGTGAAGGCTGCGGATGTGATCCAGCATCCGATATCCATGAAGCCGAAGATCTTACCAGCTTACCGGGACCCTCCAAGGAAACCTTCTTGGACAGGATCTCTACACTGACGCTATCTAACAGCAGTTATTAAAGCGCTGCTCTCTGATAGCTGCGCTATAGTCAGGCAGTCAATCGCACCGTTGCATGTTGCATGGAACCGATGCGAAATGGGATTAGGCAGTCATGGAGTACCCACAAAAGCGCGGGCAGTAGTGCGTTCTCTCTCTAATTCCCATGTTTCAACATAAACCAAACGAACTGTAGGTGTTTATCTGCAGCCACACCCCATTTTGCAAACATTTAGAAACTTTACCATAACTTCTATACTAGTGGTCACAGATTTCTGAACTAAGTCTTCTTTGGAAAAGAAATTTCCAAGCTTTCTTTTGACTGTTTGTACCACTGCCAATGCTCCACCTTTGCTCATGTCTTGTAGCAAACAGCATACAGTTGTATGAAGCACCAAGCTGAATAACAAATGTGCAGACTTTAGCACCATTTTTATCGGTTCACGTTTTTTCATATTCTGCTGCAGTTCATCTAAGAGTTATTCATCCTAAATTGGTGAAAACATTTTTATGCATTAATTAGAAATGTGTTATTAAAAATAAGAAGGGATTTTATGTGAGAGTTATACAACTTTGAAAAAAATTAATTTTTGCCAAAAGTTTAGACCAAAATTCTTGAAAATTTATAAAAAAATTATATCTTGATATGCATTGACATGACATAAATAACAGGCATTATTAGAGATAAAGGTTGTAAAAATAGCTTTGAAAATTTCATTTAGATAACTATACCTTTTTTATAAAATTTAATGTTATCAAGATGAGCAGTTCCTTCTCACCTTAACTGTCTTTAAGTGTTTTATATAATGTACCCTGTGGACAAGAAAAATTGAGTCACATCTTTAATGCTAAATTCATCTTAAGTCTTACACAGCATAGCACCTTGATTGATCATATCAGTTAGTAATTTAAGATTTGAAACTTCTGACAACTTTTGAGAGGTAGAACTGGAACTTAAAAGTTCAGTGCCACAGCTGGGACTTGTGGCAAATTGTCACAGTAACTCAATGGTTAGAGCAGCCGCCTGGTAAGTGGAAGGTCTGTGGTTCAAGTCCCAGCTGTGGTATTGAATTTTTAAGTTCCAGTTCTACCTCTCAAACGTTGCCCACACGCAGCTTGTGTGTTTAAAAACACCAACAGTAAGTTTGTTGGCATAAATAAATAATTCTGACAACTTGTTGCTGCTGCTACACAATTGCGATCTGTGTATCGCAGATGGTATAAACAAGGCCATACAGGACTTTGATGAATTTGGCGTTCCAGACGTGACTTTTTTTTTCCATGGGTGTACATAGCCATTTGGACTTGTAGCTTTTGCAGCATTACATTATTTTAAGATAACCTCAAATCTTTGCTTGTGTGGGACGCTTAGGCCATTGAGAAATTAGGTTATCCTTTGGACGGTTAAATTTGTTGTTTTCCTCCCTAAATTCCTAAGAAAGGCTGGCATTTCTGTGTTTTTAATAATAAAATGGTGAACAGAGGCACCTAGAAGCACTTACTTGTGTAATAAAACAAAATGCTCTTGTTTGGCTCCTCCAATGACCAGGGAGCAGTGTTTCTACACTTCCTTCCCTCTTATGCATTATTTCAGGATTGTTCTTGTCCATGGTTGTTTATGAATGTTTCCAACAATGAAGTAGTTCTTCAGATTTGAAGATGCAGTATACTGAGGGAGGCAAAGGACCAAAAGTAGCTGTGAAAGCCAGTAGTAGTAAGAAAATGATCCGGTACAGTTGCAGATCAATGTAATTGTGCTATTTGGTAATTTACAATAAAGGATATTTTTTATATTAGTATACCAGATGAGTCAGCCACCCATCAAATAGCATGTCCAGTTTTGCACTTTCTAAGATGTATTGCTTGACATTCTTAGACGAATGCTCAAAATTCAGAGAAACAGTGGTTTAAGGGACAGAACGTACTTCTCGCTAAATTGCACCCCAAAAACATACAACTCGTTTACTGAGAGCAAATTCTGAGTGAATTGAAGTATACATAGCATTGGACCTAGCATATAAGTACACTAACAACATCAGCCAAAAAGAAAATGGTGGATTTTTGTACTTATAGCCAAGGTTTGCTGTAACAAATTAGGGGTATGCCTCATCCACCATGGACCTATATAGTCATGATGCACATATGAGAGCAAATCCTAAAGTAACTTGCACTTTCAAGTTATGGCCATTGATGAAGGTTGTTCCGAAAGTAATGCCTCCTATTTTTATTCATGGAAACTACAGGAGATACGTAAATCACATCAGCACAGTTAAATAGAGCAATATTCCAGCTACAGATTATCATTTTTCCACATAGTCACCACCATTCATTATGCACTTTTGCCAACAATGAACCAGAGCCTGCATACCATGCTTGTAAAAATCTGAACCAGCTGAGGCTAACCACTTTCTTACAGCTTTGACAACAGCATGTGAGTCTTGAAAATGTTCGTCAGGTAGTCCACCTTTCAGAGGCCCAAAGAGATAAAAGTCTGAAGCGCTAAATCTGGACTGTACGGTGGATGTGGTAAGACAGTCCAGCCAAACTTTGCAATCAATTAAGTGGTCGCAAACCTGGTGTGGGGCCTGGCATTATCATGTTGCAGGTGAAAGTTGGTCTTCTTCTCTGGCCTTACCCTGGAAATTCCAGCTTTCACCTTAGTCAGTGTCGTCTTGTGGCGTCCTGAATTGACAGTTGCTCCAGGACATCCAAAAGAACCACACCTTGGCCATCCCAGAAGACTATACACATCACTTTGCCTGCAGATGGCTGTGTTTTGAATCTCTTCTTTGTCAGAGAATTTGCATGTCGCCATTCCATGGACTGTCTTTTGGATTCTGGCTCATAGTGGTGACACCATGTCTCATCTCCGGTGACAATGCTATTCAGAAAATTGTCACATTTAGCTTCATATTGGTCCAGAAGGTCCTGACAAATTTCCATTCAATGATTTTTTTGTTCTTCTGTAAGCATCCGCAGGACCCATCTTGCACAGACTTTGCGATAACCAAGATGTTCCAACATTGTTTCCAAGGTATTACAGCTGACATTCAGGTTTGCACACAATTCTGTAGTCGTTATCCGCCGATCAGCACAGATGAGTTGATCAAGACGCTCTTCATTGTGAGGGGTGACAGCTGTGCAGGATCGACCAGGTCGTGGCTTGTCATGCACACCCTTTTCGCCACCTCTAAAATGCTGTACTCATCGCCTCACATTGCTCACATCTATTCTTTTGTCTCTATACACCTTTAGCAAGCGTCGATGGATTTTAGTTGGCGCAATTTCTTCTGCAGTGAAAAATTTAATCACACATCCCTGTTCTATGCGCAAGTCTAAATCAGACTCTATTTTGAAACACTCCTCTGCTGATGCCAACTACTGAAGAACAACGGCACCATTTGCAAATGAAAGAGGCAGGTTCAAGCATTACCAGTACACTAACTACATCTGGCTCGGATATCCAAAGTCAACACAAAAAATAGGAGGCATTAGTTTCGGAACGACCCTTGTACTAAACCACATATACATAGGCAACACAGCTATGGCAACACACAGTGTAAGTTCACTTTTCCACATAGTCCCCAAGAGACTGTAAACATTTGTCAGATCGGGCAACCAACATTTCGATTCTGGATGTGTAGAGATCACCTCCAGTGCTGTGTAATCACTTGCTGGATACAGCTGCTTTCACCTCCTCATCGTTTCAGAATTGTCGTCCACCAAGATCCTTTTTCACCTTACTAAACACATAGTAATCCCATGGCGCTAAGTCTGAACTGTATGGGGAATGTCTTACCTCCCACTTGAATCACTGTAGCAGTTCCGACGTTTGGTGGGCCGTGTTTGGTGTTGTGGTGAAAAATTATATGCCCACAATAAAGAGCAGTGATTTCACAATGAATGTCCATGTAACTGAGCTGTTTAGCCCACAGAAATCTGATTGTTGCACACACCTCCAATTTGGAGGGAATATCCAGTTGGCATGCCATTGAGCCAGGCCTGCTCTGCTCACACAGCATAACGGGATACCACACCACCCTACCTATCGGATGTGTTAGCAGTTACTGCAGCTTGCTACACATTGGCCACCATCACGACACACAGCGTGCTCTTGTGGCAAGCAAATGCAACTTGCTTTTTTTATTCACTCGTATTATTAAATAATGGTTTGTTTAAATTTTGACAAACTACGTCTTGTACATCTGAAATAATAAGCATAATAGCTTTTGCCATTAAGTAATATTAAAATGCTCAGCAAAGGATTAAAGCTGTCTTGAAAGGTCAAATTACACACGAAAATCCACAAAGTGGCAATGTCCTGGCACAGCATACAAGTTCTACGGTTGAACCCGGAATGTGCTTTCAGTCAAACCTCCAAATAGCTGAGTAGAATTAGGGTTGTATCCTGTGTGCTAACCCCAAGGACACAGGTTCACTTCTCGACACTGTGCACTTTTTTTTATGCTCATCAAAACTTGGAAACCAAATTCAAAATACTCTAATTTTAAAGTCCCTGAAGGATTAGGACATTATAATATAAATTGCTTTTTGGTTGTCTGCATTTTGTACTAGAATAGGTATAAATGACTTGTGCTCCAGTGAACTGGCATGATGCAGTGTGTTATTATGAATGCTGACCCCATTCTCCACACATATACTTTAGTACGATATTTTGCACCAGTCCTTAATTACGTATTCAATAGATGAGTACATTGGTATGCTTTTGATCCACAGAGAAGCAAGAGGCAATGCACAAGCAACTCAGCATCTATACTGGGTGAGATATCCTAATACACAACAATGCCATAGAATGGAAATAAAACAATTATAAATTAAAATAACAGCTTTTAAAATAATAATTGCTCAGCCAATGTTATTTGTGAATACTAAAAATTAGTGCATGCATGGGATTCGAACCACCTTTAGAGCAGACAGATTACTTAGGAATAATGGACTCATTCAAACTGAGCTACCTAGTAACTTTAGAGATAAACATTCAGTTTAACATATATTTGCTAGTATACATTTGCAGCGGTGCAAACATAACCAGTTTAATTATGAATATATTAAAAGGCAATGCTCTAACTTTATATTAGTACTATTAGTTAAGTTAGAGTACAAAACTGGAAGATAAGGGGCCACTGACTCATCTGGTATAGTGTCTTTGAAAAGTCACTTCAAATCTTGGAGTAATATCAGTATTGTAATATTTAAGATTGTAAGGAAAGAAAAGTTTCATTATTTTGGATAAACAGTGGGGTTTGATTTTTTAAAAGCTTACCTGACATTCTTTTTGCAACACCTTACACATCATTGTGATTAATGTATTAGAATATTGGCAATTTCTTGCGAGATAGCAGTTTTCAGTTATAATGGGGTTGTTGGATGTGCCAGGAAAACTCTTTAAGTCCAGACTTAACCAAAAGTTGGCTGATGGAGATGTGTTGATTTCAGAGACCATATTGTTAAAAAGTACGTACAACTGATTGACAATGACCAAAGGTCTATTGCTCAAGCTTTTTGATTCATTACCCAAAATTAAGAGCTAAATATGGATATGCTGAAAAATTGAAGTTTTAAGTTATCTTAGATCTTGAGAAAACTCCTACTGCTTTCATAATGGTATAACTTAACCAGTATTCGAATATTTAGTGCTAGGGCCATGACTTGCAAGTTACAAATCATTGATGTTTTATTCAACAAAATAGTATCTGTAGCAGCTGTGGAATATAAAAGGAAACAAATAAAAACAAAACTGCAATATTTGGCCAGCAAAGATTTAAATTTTTTTTAACTCGAATATTACAATATTTATAACGCTTTAAAGTTTACAGTTTTGAAAGGCACAATAATTTAAGTCTATGATTAAAACACATCCTGTTTCGTTTTCCTTACAGAGAAAAAAACAAAATCCTGAGGATATCCTGAATTAATGCTGATTTGAATATTCACATATAAATTTACTTTTTGAATCAGCTTATATACGTTGTGTCCTCAGTGTCAGATGTGTGGCAAATTCTCATAAAATATATGCGTTCTAATAGTGTGTATTGAATCATCTTTGTAATATCTTGCTTTTTTCTAATGGGACATACTCCTATTAATAACTTAGGCAAAACTTGTGGCTCATAAAGAACACAAAGCAGATTGCAGAACTTCTGATTATTTAGGTTAATGTACTTTATAACACTTGTTTAAATCAGTCATAATGCCAAGCATTATAATGTTCCACAGCTTCCTTGATTTGCTTTCCTGTGCTAAACATTTTCTTTTCATTTTTGATCGCCATAATTTACTGCAATATAGAAGAGTATTTGTAATGTATTTCCCACTAAAATATTGCATTTGGAAAATATTTTGTTTCCAGTATTTTTTCACTTGGGCTTTCAATTTTAAATTAGGTTGCTTATTAATAAAATAAAAAAAAAGGAGGGGTGATTTTTGCAGTGTCATTTAAAGTAATGTAAGCACTAAACTTCTTTCAGAAATCTCCAGAAAATTTTATAAAATAAATAAATAAATAAATATGCATATTTGGACAGTAGAGTAGCAAAAGCCGAAGGAGTTCGAAGGGTACCTTTTTCTCAAGTTGCACATCAAGCTAAGCAGTATACTTTAAATGGAGGGAAAAAGCAAAATATTGCACAAGTGCCTTTCTGCATTAACTGCTCACTGTTTGCTTTCATTAAGACAGGCATTTACAAAATAATCATAAAGTGTTCTGTTTGAAGTAAACTTTTTAGATACATTTAAAGACTATAAGAAGAAACATAGTTGTGTATTTTGCTGCAAAGTTATTCATTTTTAAAAAAAATCAATTTTTACTTAGCTTTAAAAAAGTGTGGTTCTTTAGTTAGATATTAAAGATAATATGATCAATACTTCCTGATGGCTGGGATTACTGTTTAGCATCATAGTTCAATTAATGTTTCATAACTTCAAGAATTAACTTTTGAAAATGATAACCCATATATAGTAAACAGAGTTAGAGTTAGTAAAAGAAGTTCCACAAATATACAATTTGTATTAAAATAAATTACTAAAATTTTAACTCATTGTTTTAAAAATATATTTTCTGAAACATCACTGTTCCTTTCTTTGCTTCTTATTCTGTGTTGATTTACGACCTATCACTCTTAGGTGAATAAATTTGTCTAATTGGATGACTTAATATTGTTAATAGGACTCTGAGTGGCTACCACTACGTAGTCAAATTCAGATTTTATTCTCCATGTAAATAAGTTTTATAATGGTTCATCAGAAACAGTAGTATTTACAAATCCCATATGACAAAATATAATTTCTTAAATATAAAATTGATTATATATATATATAGGAGAGAGAGAGAGAGAGAGAGAGAGAGAGAGAGAGAGAGAGAGAGAGAGAGAGAGAGCATAAATCATTAAAGGAGACTAAACAGATTTTTTAATTTATATTTCTCTAAAGAAATGAAAGCATTTTTAATAAGGTAGGCTTTTGTGGCAAAACTTCTTTTAAGATATATTTTTTCCCTGCAGCTTTCCATAAAATTAGTCTGCAGTTTAAATATATTGTGCCCTCGTGTGATACTGTGTCTAGAACTAATGTTGTCATTTGTTTTAGAGCATATATGCCCCTGTTTATATTTTTTCCATTTTAGCCAAAGAAATGTTTTTGTTACCTGTCCAATTTGGCTCCCCTTGATTGTTAATTTAATATCTTGTATTTTGTTGTTTAAATTGATTTGCATCCATTCCATTTTATTTATATTTAGTTTGTGTGTGTGTAGTGTTTAACGCCCGCTTTTACTACTACGGCACCACAGGCGGTGACACTGATGATACATGGAATGAAGATGGAGCACCGGTGGAATGAGATGGCGGGGGAAACCGGAGAACCCGGAGAAAACCCGCCCAGACGCCGCTTCGTCCACCACGAATACCACATGCGGGTCCCTGGGATCGAACCCGGGCCGCCTAGGTGGTAGGCGAGCGCGCTAACCGCTCGGTCACGGCGCCGCCCATATTTAGTTTCATGTTTAATTCTGCCAAATAGATACTATTTCTAGCAGTTTGTTTGCTTTGTTTTGTGCATCAGTTGCTGAATTACAGTAATAATTGTGTCATCAACATATCCTATGGCTAATCCTCCTATATCTCATATTGCTTGAAATAGACATCTCATATAAAAAAGAAATAAGCATAGCTCCTCAGTTGTGCCTTAAGGAGTGCACCTATTGCAAAACTTCCTAGCATGAGAAAAATTATAAAGTGCTACCATAAAATGAATCTGGCCTTCCTGCTCTGCAGGGACAACTTCATTCTTGCATTATCTCGGGAATTGTTTTCCATTTCCTAAACGCTTGCTATAATTTATATAGGGCCATCAACATTCATAACTTCTAAAGAAATTATGTTGGATTATTGTTCAATTGTTATTCCATATATTTGTGACAAGCAGAATAATTATTTATTTTGTGTGTCAAAATTCTGACACTAATTTTTGTATTTTTAAAAACAGTTTGTTTTTATTTTCTAACACATTCCATCATTAAACATCACAACAGCTGACAAAAGAAGACTCCCAACATGAATTCTGGTTTTGTAATCAGCAGCGAAGCCACTACTATGTTGTAGTGGAATAGTAATTTTATTGAATTAGTGCTTCATGTATCTTTTATGAAAAGTTATACTTGATAAGCAGTTGTGATGATATCTTTGACTACTTCACAAATGAAGTTCCTTTGACTTTAAGCTTTTATGGCTACTGTTTGTGATCAGTTACTTACATGACCTTAAAGAATTAATGAGATGGTGTGCTCTAGTGATGGAACAATACCACTATTTCTTGGCACTGATACTGATCTTTTTTAAGTACCGATATGTGATACTTTATAAAAAGCTGTAAAGGGAATAGCTTTTCATAAACTATTTTCTTATTAGTAGTTTCTGTGTAAATGCTGTGTAACCAATTTTGGTTTTGCTCATCATTTTCAAATGTTGCAGCATCATGTTCTGACAGCGACAGAGAAACTCGTACTTTTCTCTTTCAGTAGAGGTTCTGTAACCTTCTAGGTGTATGAATGTAATATGCTTTTTTAAATTTGTTATATTATGTGACTTACCACTATGCAAAAATGTTTTTCTGCATATTTCACACTCTGCTTTGTTATTATTAGTTCTCTACTTCAAAACAGTTCCACACTTCACTCATATTTTATTCAATATCACAATTGTACATTGGTAAAACAAAATACTTATTGTAATTAGTCGTACGGTATACCTATAAAATACAGTTGTGACCCAAGTTTGACTTTCAAAACACAAACTTAACAGATGGAAAGAACAAATATTTCCATGCACTAAATGCCGGTTTATTATAGAAATTTAATGTATCAGCTAAATCAGCATCATTCACAGGTCAGTTAAAGCTGCATGTTACACAAGTACTTCTACTCCTCCCATTATGTTGCGTGTTTTTATGTAGACACAAGAGTCTATGGAATGTTGCATTCATTTACTCACAGTAAATGCAGTCAAGCATTGAGTCTTGCAACTCTTTGGGGGCATGTAGAAGGCAATAACATGAAATCTCAACTCCTTTTATTCCTTATGTTGCATAAAGTAAAATTCAATGACCTTCAACAATCCAAAACTTACGGATTTAAAAGTATCAAGTATCCTGCTTATGGTAGGCCACAGAATAGCCTGAGCGCTATTGTAGCATTCTTGCCCATTGCAGCTGTTAAGAGGGGATTAGCTAATTGCCATTTGTCAATAGAAAACCATAATAATGTGAGTGATTCTGGTCAGGAGTGCATCTGTTCTATTCGGGAATCTATAATTTCTTGATTGCTCTATTCCAGGCTGCAGTAACTGGAATAGTCAGTCTATTTTATGACCTGTATTATCAGCCTGTTAGAATGACAACCTTGTCCAAGAGAATTCTTTGTTATGCTAAACCAAACTTTTCAGTTCTGTAGCCCTCCTATACCCCACTCATCTATTGGAAATCCTAATATATACTGCACCAAGCTCACCCATATGCAATTATTTAGCAGCAAAATAATCACAGTTTCCTTGTCAGGTAATTTTGATCATTTATAAAGAGGCAAACAGTTGGTAACTTAGTGCCTTAGGTTTACATTTGTTTTATTGAAATAACACCACAAGTTAAATTGCGGTATCCCCTAAGGAGGTGGTCCTAAATACAAACTTGAAAAGAGATTTTGGTTTTGGTCACATATGTGTTGAAATTTTCTCTCCCTGCTTCTTTTTCTTTTTTTTTTTATTTCTAATTTAAATTCTGTTAGTAAATGTTACCTAAATTGCGTAGCCTGTAATGCTCATAGTGGTCCACCAACCCCTGATAATTTAGGTTATATGAAACTGAAACTTTTTCTCCAGGATGCTCTTAAGACAAAGGACCTTTAGGGCCTCTTTATGTTGTGTGTTAGAAGCTCAGAAAATGTTGAATCTTTTTATATAAGGTGTATTTCAAATTAGTTTCCAAAACAGATGAAAGGCATAATTTTGAGTGTGTTCACGGTAATATTTTTGACTGTGTTAAAACTGCATGTATTCAAGTGTACACATAACAAACAAAATTTCTCAGATATTCTGGGAAGGAACCAGTGTTTAGCTGTATAAAGCATTCCTGTAACATTCCAGCATTATGAGTGATACGACAGTCATGTGCTATATAGCAAGCAGAAGTTTGTAGTGTTTCTGGAGTGATCTTTTCCTTGAACTTTTCTGGACTGTGTTTCTTCAGAAGGTAGATTCAGGTTACGTTACAGCGATACATGCATCAACAGGAGCAATAGTTCATACTGCTGACCTTAGAAAAAAATCAAAGGACTGGTGGACCACATGTGCAAAAATCAGTTTTTGTTTGTCAGGAAGGAAATTTAATATGAATAACAGTTATATAAATATAATTATTCTTAGCGTAATTTTTCTTTATGAAACAACAGGTGATTTAATTTAAGTTCCACGTATTAAGGGGGAACGAGTTGAATAAATATGACATATATATACACAATACTGCTTAAATGTCTAACCCTATAATATTATATAATACAATATGTTGCTGTTGTTAGCTAATACTGGATTTCTGACAGTGAAGACATTAATCCTCTTGCTCTCCAATATTTTTCACTGATGGATGGGGCACTAGAAGTGGCCAGGCATATGAAGAGAACAATAGCAGTAATAGTAACCGCTTTTTAGAGAGCACCATATTTTTATGTTTTGGCGGTCACATTTCTCTCTCACAACCCCCAGAATGTCTGGAGGACCACCCCTGTCGGTTTATGGGTCTCACCGACCTGACCAAGAGAATTATCAAAATAAATTCACCAACCATATCAGGTCAGCATGTTAGGGGTTAAGAGTTTACAGAGAAATTAGAGAAATGGAAAGGTTTGAAGAATAGACTCCCTAGCCCTCGGTAACCCTAATAGCATTGGGCTTGGAAAAGAACAAGAGATGACCAAGGTAAGGTCATAAGGTCAGATAGAAAAGCTACAGTGAGAAGCAAAACACCAGTAAGTGGAAGTAATGTTATGCTCAGCTTGGTTACCTTGTGGTCGCCATCCACATATCCCCTATACGGGGACCGCTGAGGATATATATATATATATAATTTTCCATGTTTCCTTGAGTTGCTGTATTTTCATGGACCCATAGCATCAAGCACTGTGGTTACTGAGCTATTGGGTCCTACTTACTACTTTTCTTTCAAGAATCTACATTTTCTTCTTATTTCTAATTGTCCTTAGCCATCTATTCCTAACTGAACCTAGATATTTTCCTATTTCTATTAAACTTTCCTTGGATTTAACACTCAACATCAACATCTTTTTACCCACAATTTTATTTTGTAAACTCAACCATTTCTTCTTTCACAGTTTTCCGCTCATACTCATTGTTCGTAATTAAATGCCAATAATTTTCATAATTTATATTACATAATGGGCACTTTCCTTGCTTTTCTCTTTCCCCTAAACCTTTTAACATCACCACCCCTGTCCTGGCCCATGCAAACTCCTCCGTTGCTGTTCTGTCACAAATATCAACATACTTTTCTCTTTCCCACATCATTTTAGCTCTGTATATCTACACATTAAAGTTTTGGAATTAAAACTACCAATATTACTGGTCTTTCTATATCCTCAATTCTCAGTTTAACTCTTTTCCAAATCCCTTTCTCCAATACCTGGCTATCCCTCCACCAAATTACCCACACCCTATTTCATTGAGAGTTCCTTCTATGCGCTTATACCAAGTATCCTCTTTATCTAGCTTTTACTGTACCTCCAGACACTGCCCATTTTTCTCATATAGAAATATGTCTTTCCAAAGGATTTGCTTATGAGAAATTCAAATCTGAAATCAAATTCACTATCAGCCACAGTTTTTTAGAGTTGCTGTCATAAATGAAGGAGGTTGTGCAGAAGACAAATATCCAACATCACAGCTACGTGTTTTCTAGCTGAGTTTGTTAAAGAGTTCTGATGATGGTAGAAGCAAAACAACATTGCGTTATTCACAGTAAAGAGAGGAATGGTGTATAATGTGTACAAATGCTTCCTGAGAAAGATGGGAAACAGTTTCAATGCAGCCCTTCCCCTATTACCCCTACCTATGCATAATATGTCATTTACTGCCATCATTCCTGACGGCTACTCTAGTTACAGGAAAACATGTCTAGTTTAACCCCTACGTATACGGTTGGTGATACATGCTTTGCAGCAGTTGACAATCAATTTTGTATTTCAGTTTCAATGTTCAGGTGTCAGATGTTTCCGTTCCTGTTGCCATAGAATTAACTCAATATGCAAATCATTGTTAGACAAAATTAACTAGTGGAAACATTTCCTATTTGAGTAAATCTTGATATTTTAAGTACATTGCATATCTAACTGTAATATATAAACAAGGTTAAACTGTTCAAATTTCTCTTTTAAAGGAATCTCTTCAACCATAAAAGCAGAGTAGATAGATTCTAACACATAGAGAGTGTAAAGTCTTGAGTTTGTCCTGACTTTCTTGTTAGATGATTGCTAGCTTATTTCCTAGATTCACATCTAGACTATTTTCCTGAGAGTTGTAGTGATGTTTCCGAAAAACATGATGAAAGGTTCCATGAAGACATATTGTTCTTGGAAAAGCATTAAGAAGGGAATGAATGAGTGCTAGCTAACTACTGCTGGAACATAAGCTTTAATATTCTTAGAGAAAATATGATTTTGTATATATCTTTTTGATTTCTAGTACATGATTTCATACAGTAGATGATAATGTACAGATCTTAATATATGTTTTTGTTTTATAGTGTATGAATGGTTACTAAATAACTATATAAGTAGCTACAATAGTATGCTTACTTGTGTTGTCTATTTAAATACACAGCATAGAAACGAAAATTAAAAAATAAATCAATTGCCTATAACTTGAAAACTATGCCTGACAAAAAAAAAAAAAAAAAAAAAAAAACAATTACACATATGAATTTAGGAGGCATGTTTTCATAAGGATCACAAATGAACCCTCAGAAAAATGAATTTCATCTTTTTTTGTAGAACAGTGTTATTTGTAAAATAAAGTTACCATTATATTGTAATGATGGTATGTTTTAACTGCTCACACATGTAAAACATAAAGGACAGCATAATGTCTCAGGCCTGCTAAAATTACTAGCTCTCTCCAACAGCAAAACTACTGCAATGTCCTTTTTTTTTTTTTTTTTTTTTTTTTTTTTGTGGTGTTAGCGCCCGCTTTTATTACTACAGCACCACAGGCGTGACACTGATGATACATGGAATGAAGATGGAGCACCAGTGGAATGAGATGGTGTTGGAAACCAGAGAACCCGCAGGAAATCCACCGCAGCACCGCTTCGTCCACCACAAATCCCACATGCAGTTGACTGGTATTGAACCCGGACTGCTTTGGTGAGAAGCGAATAGTCTAACCACTCAGCTATGATGCGGCCACAATGTCCTTTGACACCACCTCTGTGAGAGATACTATTTCCTGTACTTCTCTTATCTGTTGTCATTGTTGGAAAGTTATCCATGTTCAAAATTTAAACACTTTGTGCTTAAACATTTATAATGTAGTGTGTGCATTTTAACTTAAAGGAAGCTTTTATATTTACTTATGTCTTCTTGAAAGTAATTAATTTTTGTAATATCCACAGAATAATGTAACATTGGCTTGCTTTTGAACCTAGGAAGTACACTAATTTGCTTATTTTAGAGACTTGAAAAGTACTTGACTGAGGATGTACAATAAATTATTCATCCTTATAACACATTTTGCTTCTCCTGTGAAATTTGCTACAATGGGCTTAAGATTTTAAATTAAGTTGATTATAATACATGTGACAGAAATTGAACTAACAACTGAAAGAACAGACCACCTCAACAACCTACATGCGAACATCAAGTTTACCATGGAAGTGGAGAACGATGGCTCACTCCCCTTCCTAGATGTTCTGGTCTACAAGAAGCCGGACGGCAGCCTAGGTCACACGGTATACAGGAAACCAACACACACCAACCGCTACTTGGACGCCTCCAGTCACCACCATCCTACTCAAAAGAAGACAGTTATCTCCACCTTGTTTCACCGAGCTTTCGATATTGCGGATGAAGACCACATTAAGCAGGAACTTAAATACCTACGAGACACATTGCTGAAAAACGGATACAGTGATAGTGACATCAAAAAGGCACGCAAGAAGGTTGAAAACAATCGAAACAACCCCCAACGCCTCACTCAAAGAATGGATAGCTGGCCGAGCAAAGCCTACATACCATTCTACGGTTCCGTCTCAAACAAGATCTCCCGCATACTCGCTAGGTATAACATCAAGACCTTCTTCACACCTCCAAAGAAGATCCAAGAATACCTTAGACCGGTAAAAGAACCACTTCGACTCAAGGTCCCGGGAGTTTACAGGATTCCTTGCGAATGTGGTAAAGTGTATGTAGGCCAAACAGGACGCACAATAGAAGAAAGGTGTAAAGAACATCAACGCAATATCAGGCTCCTACAACCAGATAAGTCAGCAGTGGCCGAGCATTGTATAGAGTATGTCCACAAAATAAACTTTGAAGACATCAAAGTTCTGGAGCATACGGATAAATACTGGGACAGAGTCATTAAGGAAGCCATTCAAATCAAACTACATCCAAACAATTACAACAGGGACCGCGGTCTTCAGCTAAGCCCTGCCTGGACAATAGCCATGAAACACATTCACAACAGCAACTATAGTGATTCTGGTCCAAGTACTGACCCTCAAGAAAACACTGTGGCCGGTGACAAACATAGCCCGAAACAGCAGGCCCAATCACAAATCGTCACCCGCTCATTGGCCAGGGCAACGCAACCCCCTCTCATCTAACATTGTATATATAGGGGGAGCGGGAAAATAACGGTCATTTCATTCTGACGAAGGCCATGGAGTTTAGAATGGCCGAAAGCTCAATATTTTCAAACCTCACACGGCTGATCGCCCGTGAAACTTTAATAAATAACGTGCGCCGTGAAAGCTTTAAATCTTACAACTGAAAGAAAGTGGGACCAAATTTTTGTTGAGGGAACTGCTATTTCATTGTTTTGAAACACAAAATATACTACTTGGGAGTTAAGTAACATGAAATTCTGCTCTTTAGTTAATTTTATAAATCTTTTGATTCTTATTACATAGAGTATGATGGTTTACTTTTCCTCTCATCACCAAGTTGTAAGACAGAAACACTTGCATATGAAGCCGCCATGGCTAGCTATTTTCATTGCCATACCTGAACGTTTGATATACATAGCTTACCATAGGAGCACCCGTTAACTGATTGATAAGCATTGTGTTGTAGAGCAGAAGCTTGGTTAGGCTTCTCTTCACCATGTAAAATGTAATCAGCTTCTGGTCTATAAGGGATTAAAACTATAAAGCAATTCACTTTCTTGAGCAGAAGAAAGTGGACAAATTAAGAACACAGTCTAAATTATTGGAGATTTACAACACTTAAACATAAATGGAAGTTGTTGTTGTAGTGTTTAACGCCCGCTTTTACTACTACGGCACCGCAGGCGGTGACACTGATGATACATGAAGATGGAGCACCGGTGGAATGAGATGGCGGGGGAAACTGGAGTACCCGGAGAAAACCCGCCCTGACGCCGCTTCGTCCACCACGAATACCACATGCGGGTCCCTGGTATCGAACTAAATGGAAGTGTCAACGATACAAACCTAGTTGTTAATTTTGCAAAGGGATTGGCAGTTCTGTTCCTGGAGTGGGGTTGGCCCTTATGACAACCAATAGCAGAAGCTCTGGGCAATATCATGTGTTGTCAATACAGTTAAACCTGATTTATGCATATATCAAGGGGAAGAGGGAAGATTACTTCTAACTCAGAATTGCTTATAAATGAGATTTTGATAATGTATCATATTTTGTTTAAAGTAAAAGCAATACAGTAGGCCTACATATGTAAAATTTTACAAACAATAGAGATATGTACAAAGGAAACATATTGAACTTGGTCGTGCTTTAAAGAGCTCAGTTAATTTGCCTTGTTTCACTTTTCTTGCATTAAATACATACAGCTCATTTTGTTACTGATGATTGTACGCAGCATGGTATAAGCAATTGCTAAGTCTGAAACAATTTCTGTTTTGGTTTTGTGAGGATTAAGTTCCACCTCTCGTAAGAATTTTACTTTCTGATCTAGTGTATAACATTTCCTTTTCCTGTTCTCCATGGCTGATTAAAGCCATTGAGAACTGAAAGACAAAGCCATAGTTAATCAGTTAACACCAGAGACTGAAAATTTCTATCTTCATTCCCATTTGTTGCTGCAACTGCCCTAATGACCTAGTTGTCAATGGGTCCGTAAACACCACCACGCTACAACATTGTCACGCCAAAAGCCAACATTCGTGTCTTTTGTTTCTGCAGCCAAAAGTCTTGCTCAGCTTGTGTCTTTGTCATCAGAGATGAGGAAAATAGGCCTCGAGTTTCCTTTAAGATAGCATATGCCATATGCTCATTATTAGGCTTAGTAGGTCAGCTATCAAAAGCATGAAGTTATGCACGTTCTGTCTGTAGAGCAGATGGGCAGAGCGGGTTTCCCACACTGTGCCGTCGCATGCACTACAAACACGCAGAACTTGAATCCTCTTTAATATAGCTGACCTACTAAGCCTACTCATTATAATTACATAAAACTCATTGTATTTCACTGAAATTAAATACATATAATAGCAAATTATGTATAAATGCATTACATATAAATAAGGCTCTATTAACATGTTTCTAAGTTACATTTTGCTGGAACCTACAAAACTCTACATATAGATATGAATTACTTAAAATTAGGTTACATATAAAGTGGGTTCAACTGTATTTGTAGAGGCAGTCAGGTGGCAGGTAGTTACACTCTTTTGTGAATAGCACTCTTTTTTGATAGTTAAATATATGTTATTGTCGAGTGGCAGTGCTGCTTCCCTCACAACTGTCAGTCCCTCCCTAGCTTTAATCCCCTTACCAAAGCACTGTTTTGTGCAGACACTGGACAAAAGTTTTGCCAAGTACTTTATGGGAGTGTTCTCATTCTAATGACAAGTTTTGTACAAGCATAAAATATTAACATAATATGTTAATTGCATAATAAATTTAGAGTTCCTCAGATATATGCTTTAATTCTGTAGTAAATTGCTCATTTTCAAATTAATATGTAATTAATGTCATTAAGTTGTGCCTCTTGCATTAAGATAGTATTTTGAACACATGTAAATGTGCCATTGTGTGATGTATGGTGTGCTGTGTGATTGTGATCATATAAATAAATTGTGCAGTATATTGTGTACATCTGATTTTTATGAATACCAAGCCATCCCTACTGTTCCCATTATTATTTATTCATCCCACTGTATTACAAAAACTGTGACTGTGCTTGAAAAATACATAATTTGATGGTAAATGTGAGTCCACACCAAAATTAATAAATAGTAGTAACGAAAACATTTATTAATAAAGTTGACTAACTTTTTAACATTCTGTCCATGTCAAAATAAACCGTGGGGTTATGAGGAATATAATCAGGAAAAGGAAAACAATTACAGCACCTTACATTGCTGTAATGTGTAGGACCATACAAAAGTAGACATAAATTGTGGCAAAGAAAAATATTTGAAAGACATATTAAATTAAGAAGAAACACTGATGCCTGAGCTTTATACTTGTGATCCAGCACACTTTCCAAGTCTTTGAGAAAATCTCCATATAAGTTTCAGTTTTTTTTTGACAGTAATCAAGTCTAAAATTTCAAAGAGTGAAACAGTATTCTGTGCTGTGATCAAATATATGTGTGCAATTTCAAAGGTTACAAAAGTGAAAGAAATTTTGTCTCAAACGTGGCCAAAATCATGCTGTTCTATTTTGTGAAAAAATGTTCTGGGACATTGTTTAAAGTTTTTTCTCTTCCTTCAAGCTTAACGTCATTTAATCAGGTAGGTCATATTGGGCAGTAAATGAATAAAATTATGCTCAAGTGGGCCCAGGGTCACTAGCTTAGTTACCCACATTTGTCCTCTTAGACTAAAGGAAAACCCTGGAAGAAACCTTATCAAAATTTGAACTCAAGACCCTTTGAATATGAAACAGACATGCTGCCCCCACAACATGGTTGTGGGCAATTTTTTAAACCATTAAAAATTAACAAAACTATCTAGTGGATGAATTTTAAGAGACATTTAATAAATATGTCATCAGGGACTTAAGCATCTTCTACATAGATCAATCAAATATAAACAAACGTTTGGTTCTAAAACTTTTTTCATGAACTTACATTGAAATGGACTTTTTTCTTATTTTTCTGCTTATTCGCCCATCTTATCTACACATTTGTTCCAATGAATAGGCAACTTTTTAATGCCTGTTTCAAAGGAAGTACAAGGACAAGTGTGGAGCCAGTTGCAAACAAAGTCTGTCAGCTCCTCATTGGTTGTGAGGTGATGTCCGCCAAGAGCTTCTTTTAATTTTTACATCTGTCAAGTTTTGAAAAATTGCTCTTCAGTTGCAATTCTGGATGTAAGATTAAAATATTTGTTTTTGGTTTAGATTAGAAGTCATTGGGAGATATTTTTATAAATATTACTCTGGTCTTATATAAAATTTGCAATCTTTTTCCGATAAGATTCTGAGAGAAGCTTCCTTTTTAAATATGTAAATATTTCTAATAAAATTTTAATAACTCACATTTTTACAGAAACAAATCTCTGTCAAAAGATTTGTCATACTGTAGATTTGTTTAATTCAAAAATGATTTGTGTTTTATAAATTAAGAAGATGCAAATAACAGAAGAGAAGATGATCTGTTCCTCTGAGTATAGAATAAGCAAATGCTTCATCACTTGATGTAACACACAAAGAAGTTTTTTTTATTGCACAGTCTGGATTAGAAGCAGTCTGGCCTAGGGAGAAAACCAACTGTGCACAGTAAATAGATCGCTAGGTTTGAGTTCTGCCTCAGGCATGGATGTTGCTACTGATTTGATTTCTCAATGCCGTACAAAACCTTTGTGGGGATATTCACTTTGTTACCACTTATATTCAAAACTTCTTTGGTGCCTGCTGGGTAACTAATATCAATATCTTTATCCTTGTGTTTATCTCAGGTGACATGCCCTCAACAGTTTCAAAAGTTTGATTTGGCAAATATTGTTGCATTTTGACAGTGTAAGAATTACATGAACCACTAACCAAGTACAAGTTAATGGAAGAAGATCAGAAAACTTTGAAACTAAGAGTGACTTGAGACAAGGAGATGTGTTGTCAACATTGCTGTTCAATTTGGCCTTGGAAAAGATAGAAGTATGGAGATTAACCCAGGAGGAACCATTATGAATAGATCTATACAGTACTTAGCTTATGCTGATGGCCTGGTATTGATAGCTAAATCTTCATCAAAACTTAAAAAGGCCAACGAGCAAACAACGAATGTAACAAAAAAATTAGGTTTAGAAGTCAATGTGGAGAAAATTGTATACATGAATACATGTAAAGTAAAACCAGGAAGTGACAATAATGAAATAGTGATAAATGAGGAACAATACAAAGTTGTTGATAAATGTAAATGTTTAGGTTCATTGGTCACCTTTGATGACTGTAGCCAACATATCAAAGAGAGAATATCGCCAGGTGCTTCTTTGCCTTGGCCAAAATTATGAAAACATGATACCTGTCTAAGCAAACTAAATTACAGATGCATAACACAATAATAAAACCTGTTGTGATGTATGGATGCGAAACTTGGGTGATGTTGGAAGACATAATGACTCAGTTAGAAAGATGGGAAAGGAAAATATATGGACCGATCAAGGATAAAGAGGGGTGGAGAATATGTTCAAATATGGAACTAAAATTACTATATAAAAAACCTAGCATAGTTACACTTGTTAAAGCTAAAAGGATTGAATGGACTGGGCATATGTGCATAGATGAAGGCAGGTCTGTTAAAAAGATTTTTGAAGGTAAAATTGAAGGGAGAAGAGACGGGTAGACCAAGATTAAGATGGCTGGATTGTGTGGAGAAGGACTTACATAGTGTGGGGATTAGAGGAAGGAGAAAGGCCAAAAACAGAGTAGAATGGGCCAATCATCATTAAGGAGGCACTAGCTAGACGGTAAGAGCTGTTTGCCAAATGAAGAAGAAGAATTACATGCACCTATTAGTATCTTTGTTGTGTATTACAATTTTTATCAGTTTGTTTTGTGGTATTCAACTTGTTTAATGGAATTAATGTTTCCTTTTGAGAGAAATCTTTGACTTTATCTGTCATATGGGGACTGAACTTTTACTTATATATATATATATATATATATATATATATATATATATATATATATATATATATTTACTTTATTTATTTAGTTAGTCAGTCAGTCAGTCAGTTAGTCAGCCAGTCAGTCAGTCAGTCAGTCAGTCAGTTTGGTTAGTTTAGTTAGTTAGTTTAGTTAGTTTAATTAGTTAGTTTAGTTACTTTAGTTTAGTTAGTTTAATTAGTTTAGTTAGTTTAGTTTAGTTAGTTAGTTTAGTTTATTTAGTTAGTTTAGTTAATTTAGTCTAGTTAGTTCAGTTTAGTTAGATAGTTTAGTTAGTTAGTTTAGTTAGTTACTTTAGTTGGTTTAGTTAGTTAGTTTAGTTAGTTAGTTAGTTAGTTAGTTAGTAGGTTGGTTGGTTGGTTGCTTGGTTGGTCGGTCGGTCGGTCGGTCGGACGGGCGGTCGGTCGGTCGGACGGGCGGTCGGGCGGGCTGGCTAGCGGGCTGGCGGGCTGGCGGGTTGGCGGGTTGGTTGGTTAGTCAGTCTAGTTAGTGTGGTTAGTTTAGTTTAGTTAGTTAAGTTTAGTTAGTTTACTTTAGTTAGTTAGACTAGTTAGTTAGTTAGTTTAGTTAGTTAGTTTAGTTAGTTAGTTGGTTAGTTAGTTAGTCAGTTTAGTTTAGTTAGTCAGTTTAGTTAGTTAGTTATTTAGTTTAGTTAGTTAGTCTAGTTAGTTAGTCTAGTTAGTTAGTTTAGTTAATTAGTTTAGTTTAGTTAGTTTAGTTTAGTTAGTTAGTTAGTTTAGTTGAGTTAGTTAGTTTAGTTTAGTTAGTTAGTTTAGTTAGTTTAGTTTAGTTAGTTTAGTTAATGTAGTTAGTTTAGTTAGTTTAGTCTAGTTAGTTCAGTTTAGTTAGTTTAGTTAGTTAGCTTAGTTTAGTTAGTTAGACTAGTTAGTTTAGTTAGTTACTTTAGTTATTTAGTTAGTTAGTTAGTTAGTTAGCTAGTTAGTTAGTTAGTTAGTTAGTTGGGTGGGTGGGTGGTTGGTTGGTTAGTTGGTTAGTTAGTTAGTTACTTAGTCTAGTTAGTTAGTCTGGTTAGTTAGTGTGGTTAGTTTAGTTTAGTTAGTTTAGTTTGTTTAGTTAGTTTAGTTTAGTTAGTGTTTTTAGTTTAGTTAGTTTAGTTTAGCTAGTTAGACTAGTTAGTTAGTTTAGTTAGTTGGTTAGTTAGTTAGTCAGTTTAGTTTAGTTAGTCAGTTTAGTTAGTTATTTAGTTTAGTTTAGTTAGTTAGTTTAGTTAGTTAGCTTAGTTAGTTTAGTTAGTTAGTCTAGTTAGTTAGTCTAGTTAGTTAGTTTAGTTAGTTTAGTTAGTTTAGTTAGTTAGTGGTATTCAACTTGTTTAATGGAATTAATGTTTCCTTTTGAGAGAAATCTTTGACTTTATCTGTCATATGGGGACTGAATGATTTATATATATATTTACTTTATTTATTTATTTATATATTTATTCATTCATTCAGTCAGTCAGTCAGTTAGTTTGGTTAGTTTAGTTAGTTTAGTTAGTTAGCTTAGTTTAGTTAGTTAGACTAGTTAGTTTAGTTAGTTACTTTAGTTATTTAGTTAGTTAGTTAGCTAGTTAGTTGGGTGGGTGGGTGGTTGGTTGGTTAGTTGGTTAGTTAGTTAGTTACTTAGTCTAGTTAGTTAGTCTGGTTAGTTAGTGTGGTTAGTTTAGTTTAGTTAGTTTAGTTTGTTTAGTTAGTTTAGTTTAGTTAGTGTTTTTAGTTTAGTTAGTTTAGTTTAGCTAGTTAGACTAGTTAGTTAGTTTAGTTAGTTGGTTAGTTAGTTAGTCAGTTTAGTTTAGTTAGTCAGTTTAGTTAGTTATTTAGTTTAGTTAGTTAGTCTAGTTAGTTAGTCTAGTTAGTTAGTTTAGTTAGTTTAGTTAGTTAGTGGTATTCAACTTGTTTAATGGAATTAATGTTTCCTTTTGAGAGAAATCTTTGACTTTATCTGTCATATGGGGACTGAATGATTTATATATATATTTACTTTATTTATTTATTTATTTATATATTTATTCATTCATTCAGTCAGTCAGTCAGTTAGTTTGGTTAGTTTAGTTAGTTTAGTTTAGTTAGTTTAATTAGTTAGATTAGTTACTTTAGTTTGGTTAGTTAGTTTAGTTAGTTAGTTTAGTTAGTTTAGTTTAGTTAGTTAGTTTGTTTAGTTTGTTTAGTTAGTTAGTTTGTTTAGTTTAGTTTGTTTAGTTAGTTTGGTTTAGTTAGTTTAGTTAGTTAGTTTAGTTAGTTTAGTCTAGTTAGTTCAGTTTAGTTAGTTTAGTTAGTTAGTTTAGTTAGTTAGTTAGAATAGTTAGTTAGTTTAGTTAGTTATTTTAGTTAGTTAGTTTAATTTAGTTAGTTTAGTTAGTTAGTTTAGTTAGTTAGTTAGTTTAGTTTAGTTAGTTTAGTTTAGTTAGTTTAGTTAGTTAGTTTAGTTGGTTAGTTAGTTTAGTTTAGTTAGTTAGTTAGTTTAGTTAGTTCAGTTTAGTTAGTTAGTTTACTTTAGTTATTTAGTTACTTTAGTTAGTTAGTTTAGTTAGTTAGTTAGTTTAGTTAGTTTAGTTAGTTTAATTAGTTTAGTTAGTTTAGTTTAGTTAGTTAGTGGTATTCAACTTGTTTAATGGAATTAATGTTTCCTTTTGAGAGAAATCTTTGACTTTATCTGTCATATGGGGACTGAATGATTTATATATATATATATATATATATATATATATATATATATATATATATATATATATATATTTACTTTATTTATTTATTTATTTATATATTTATTCAATCATTCATTCAGTCAGTCAGTTAGTTTGGTTAGTTTAGTTAGTTTAGTATTAGTTTAATTAATTAGTTTAGTATTAGTTTAATTAGTTAGATTAGTTACTTTAGTTTGGTTAGTTAGTTTAGTTAGTTTAGTTTAGTTAGTTTAGTTAGTTTGGTTTAGTTAGTTTAGTTAGTTAGTTAGTTAGTTAGTTTAGTTTAGTTAGTTTAGTCTAGGTAGTTCAGTTTAGTTAGTTTAGTTAGTTGGAATAGTTAGTTAGTTTAGTTAGTTAGTTTAGTTAGTTAGTTTAATTTAGTTAGTTTAGTTAGTTTAGTTAGTTAGCTTAGTTTAGTTAGTTGGTTAGTTAGCTTAGTTAGTTTAGTTTAGTTAGTTTAGTTTAGTTAGTTAGTTTAGTTAGTTGGTTAGTTAGTTTAGTTTAGTTAGTTTAGTTAGTTAGTTTAGTTTAGTTAGTTAGTTTAGTTAGTTAGTTTAGTTAGTTTAGTTTAGTTAGTTAGTTAGTTTAGTTAGTTTAGTTAATTAGTTAGTTTAGTTAGTTATTTTAGTTAGTTTAATTAGTTTAGTTAGTTTAGTTAGTTTTGTTTAGTTAGTGGTATTCAACTTGTTTAATGGAATTAATGTTTCCTTTTGAGAGAAATCATTGACTTTATCTGTCATATGGGGACTGAATGATTTTATATATATATATACTTTATTTAATTATTTATTTATATATATTCATTTATTCAGTCAGTCAGTCACTCAGTCAGTCAGTCAGTCAGTCAGTCAGTCAGTTAGTTTGGTTAGTTTAGTTAGTTTAGTTAGTTTAGTTTAGTTAGTTTAGTTAGTTAGTTTAGTTAGTTTAGTTAGTTAGTTTAGTTAGTTTAGTTAGTTCAGTTTAGTTAGATTAGTTTAGTTGGTTAGTTAGTTTAGTTTAGTTAGTTTAGTTAGTTTATCAAAGTTCTAAGGCTTTCACGGCCGGTGTCAATACTAGATGCAATATTAACCGGGCTCCAACCTATCAGACGCCAGCTCCTTGTAGTACTCTACTGGTACAAGTCCAGTCCACTGGCGACCCCGACCTATCACAATGTACTTCCCCTCCAGCCGCCGACATAAATACCGCACCTCTGGTGGTGACCAGCGCAGTCGGTGCTGAGATCTCCACTAGGAAACTTCGACCTCGCCGCCACTGAAGATGTCTGCCGTAGTCGCAGACGAAACGTTTGGGAAGAAGAAGGAACCCAATAGACCACGGCCCACAAGCCCGGTTAATATTGCATCTAGTATTAGTTAGTTTAGTTAGTTAGTTCAGTTTAGTTAGTTAGTTCAGTTTAGTTAGATTAGTTTAGTTAGTTTAGTTAGTTAGTTTAGTTAGTTTAGTTTAGTTAGTTTAGTTTAGTTAGTTTAGTTAGTTAGTTTAGTTTAGTTAGTTAGTTATAGTTAGTTTAGTTAGTTACTTTAGTTTAGTTTAGTTAGTTTAGTTTAGTTAGTTTAGTTTAGTTAGTTTAGTTAGTTAGTTTAGTTTAGTTAGTTTAGTTTAGTTAATTAGTTAGTTACTTTAGTTAGTTTAGTTTAGTTAGTTTAGTTTAGTTAGTTTAGTTAATTAGTTAGTTAGTTTAGTTTAGTTAATTAGTTAGTTAGTTAGTTAGTTAGTTAGTTTAGTTTAGTTTAGTTTAGTTTAGTTTAGTTAGATTAGTTTAGTTAGTTTAGTTAGTTTAGTTTAGTTAGTTAGTTTAGTTTAGTTAGTTAGTTATAGTTAGTTTAGTTAGTTACTTTAGTTAGTTTAGTTTAGTTAGTTTAGTTAGTTTAGTTAGTTTAGTTTAGTTAGTTTAGTTAGTTAGTTTAGTTTAGTTAGTTAGTTTAGTTAGCTAGTTTAGTTAGTTTAGTTAGTTAGTTTAGTTAGTTTAGTTTAGTTAGTTTAGTTAGTTACTTTAGTTAGTTTAGTTTAGTTAGTTTAGTTAGTTTAGTTAATTAGTTAGTTAGTTTAGTTAGTTTAGTTTAGTTAATTAGTTAGTTAGTTTAGTTAGTTAATTTAGTTAGTTAGTTTAGTTAGTTAGTTTAGTTAGTTAGTTAGTTTAGTTAGTTTATTTATTTTATTTATTTATATTTATTTATTTTATATTATATTTTATTTCTTTGACCCAGCAGTGGCCTTGTGTCTTCTGAAATACTTGGTTGAGGATGCTTTATGTACAACTCAGAATGTCATTCTATCTAATAAACACCTGGACACAAAGCTTTTCATCATTTCTCTGAAGTCTTTTGCAGAAGGCAGATATGCAGGCCCAGGTTTTTATGACCTAAACACTCTTTAAATATGCATACATTCATGCCACAAAAATTAAAAAACTATGACTTAAAACCCTGAAAATATGACCTAAAAGGTTAAAAAAGGAAATATTCATTTACTTTTAATAGTTGCAATAATTCATACCTCTTATGACCATTTTCATCAGTGTTGCACTGTATAATGACATGCAATTTCAAATGGTCAAACTTGATGTATCTTTGGTTGTCAGCAAGGAGATCCTTCTACTTGTAAAAAATTCTTTCTACATCACATGATGTAATCAGGGCATAGTTAAATAAGAGAAATCATTAGCAGAAAGTTCTGGTTCATTTTCATTAAATTCTGCTTCTTTGCAACAAAGACTGTCAACAATTCTACATGATGTTGCATATCCAGGATTTCTTTCAAGCATACAATGTAATTTGTGCATTCTACAACTCAGTTTCAGTTTCCTTCACAATGCTTAACTCACCATACAGTGCCTACAGTTTTAAGGTGAGTGATGGACTTTGATAGAGAAATTTTATTTTATGTACGCTGTTTCTTGACCTGGTGTACATTTTTTATTAAGGTGCATCAGTTTTTTCAGAGTTGTAGGGGGTCACAATCTCACTGTACTTTATGCAATTTGCAGCATCAAGCCCAGGACCTTGATGCTACAATGGGCTGAGGGGGAAAGGGTAGTGATGGCGCCTCTTTTATAAAATTCTGCACTCAAAGCAGAGCCTTAACAAAAGCCTTATTGGCATTTGCAATAAATTTGTCTACCTCTGGGAAGTTCACTTGAATCTCTTCTTCTTTATCTGTTTACTCTCCCCTTATGTAGGACTTACACCCCCTAGGGCTTACAAGCCAGTGCCTAGGGTCAGATGCCTGTTGGAAAGCAGAGAAATCTATGGACCAGACAGAGTGAAGACCTGGAAGCAGGTGGTCAGCCAAGCACCAGGTATTGGAGTGAGGAAGAGGTTATGAAATGCATGTAAGATGAATGAATGGAAATGTGATTATGGAGCAACTGGTGGAATGAGTGGCAGGGGAAACCGGAGAACCTGGAGATAACCCGCCCAAATGCAGCTTAGTCCAGCATGAATACCACAGGCGGGTCCCTGGGATCAAACCTGGCTGCCTAGGTGGTAGGCGAATGGTCTAACCACTCAGCCATGGCACTGCCAACAACTTGAATCTCTTAAGCCACTCTATGTAGGGATGTGCAAGACAAGTTACATACACCTTTTTGGGGTACAGAATCTGAAGACCTTTTGCTGCTTTTATCATTTAAGAAGCCGCATCCATTAAGAAGATGAGCACATTTTTTGTTCTACCTTACATGGCTAGAACTAATTCATTGCAATCTCAAACATAACAGTGATGGAGGAGTTGATCAGCCTATCGAACACCCCACACATCAACAAAATTCTTCTCCAAACTGGTCATGTTTTAAGAGTGCCAAGAATAAGATTTGCCACATATCTATCACCTACATCAATTATGGAGACTACTGTTTTGTTACTGCCAACACATTTTTTTTTTTTTTTTTTTTTTTTTTGTTTCATTGTATTGTAATAAGTCAAAGCTTTGTTTTTAACTTGAACTCAGGGAATGGGATAAATTGTGTACTTCTCTAAGAAGTGTTTGAAAGCAGGTACTTCTATTTTATATAAAGGAGTGTTTGATGTACCCATTATTTTACAAAAATCCTTAGAAAACCGAGAACATGCATTATCCATTGAACTGTGCAGTTTCTCAACTCTTTCTATCTCTCTGCAGAACAAAGAAACTGAACATTGCCTATCTAGAAGGGGAAGCGGAAAGAGGAAAAGAAAAGTAGATATTTGTTTCCTCTGCATTAACAATTAATGGTACTTCTGCTGTTTCAAATGGGCTCATACACTTCTGGGTGTTAGAACGTTGGACCCCCAGACAGCAAATTCCTGCCACCATCAAATGAAGATTACTGAACAAATGTCCTTACAGTTAGTTGGTCAAGCATTATGAAATAATGTTTACAAAATATTTGGTAAAATCAACAAATATTAATAAATATCAGAGAGTAAAACTTTTTTTATTTTTGTATGTGTTATATTCCAGACATGCTTTACAAATCAGTTATTTGCATCACCAATGTGAGGACTATAATACATAGTTACAAAAGATAAGTAAAGTTTTATTCGTTAATATTTATTAATATTTGTTGATTTACATTACTTCACTGTCAATGGCTTCCATTTTTTCATTATGTCTGGTAAAATGTTAAATACTACATAAAATATGACTAAAAATATGGTCAAATATGCATTTTTATGACTAATAAAAACTGATTCATCATATTCATAAATGTTTGAAATATGCTTAAACTAACTTAGGTATGGAAAAATAAGCCAGGATAAAAATAAGACGTCATAAAAATCTGAGCCCACTCATTGCTTAGCAGCAACATGATGCAAAACATTTTAATCCATTATTAATATAACCAGCTATAGCAGGAATGAGGAAGAAGAAATTAAATGAAGAGCTTATAGGCATCAATTATTGTAGAACTCAACCGAACAGAAACTTGGCTTGGATTTCAAATCAACAAGGAAAGAAACTTGAAAGTCATACCATGGTAATGATTCCAAAGTTTCTGCAGTCAAGCAGGAAACTTCTTATGGTAAAGTACCTTTCTTTACTAAGTACAGTAGATAAGTAGGGAAAGTAACAAAAAGTTGGTTAAATACCAAACTTACTAAGTTCAGCGTCTTCCAAGAATACTACGCAAAATGTGTAGATCTCATTAAACCATACTATATACATGCCATATATTTTTCTTTGGTTAGAGCCTTTGCCTACCAACTAAGTGGTCTGGGTTCGACCCCAGGAACCCGCATGTGGTATTCATGATGGACAAAGCAGCGTCAGGGTAGGTTTTCTCTGGGTTCTCTGGTTTTCCCAACCACTCATTCTACCAATAATTGCTCCTTTATCACTTTTCCAATTATTGATTTCACCTGCATATCTTATCATCCTCTTCCTCATTCTCATATCGATGCTTGGCTGAACCCCGCTCCTAGGTCTTTACTCTTTCCGGTCCATAGGTTCCTGTGCTCCCCGACAGGTGTCTGACCCTAGGCACTGGCTTGTAAGTCCTACATAAGGGGACGGTAATCAGGTAAAGAAGAAGAATATATTTTTCTTTTCCTTCTTTCTTTCTTTCTCCCCCCCCCCTTTTTTTTTTTGAGTGAACCAAATAAACTTGAGTATCCTTTGAAGATTCAAGAAAAGACTTGCAAAACTCGATTCAGTGTTTAATTCAACTTACACCATATATATAAAAAGGATAAGTGAAGCCTATAGTCTCCATATGTTATTTTAGTAGATTTAATTTGCTTCACTGTTAATAGCTTCAGTTTTTCATTGATGATATAACTTATTGGGAAATTAAAATTATTAATAATGATTATTTCAGAACAATTTATTTTACAGAATATTATCTGACATAGATTGTTTTAATGAGATCTACATTTTTCATATTGTAAGTCTTTTGTCTTTTGAGCACCACTTATACAAGTCTAGCAAAATTGGTTCAGAATGATAGGCAATTTCTTATAGGAGAACCAGTACCATCCTCCTCTTCTTCTGGCATAGCAAAAAATTGACAGTTTTATTCAGATTTCTGTAAAGTATTTATTTCAGCTGGCATTCTCCTTTATAAGGTGAACAATTTCTAGCTCTTACTAAATGTGATTTACAGACAACCATGACTTGAAAAGGGCTGGACCAATTTAGTCAAATTTTTTTCAAATATTTGCTGAAGTTTGAGGAAGGTTCTTATGAAGAGAAAAATTGGAAAAATTGCACAGAAAAATGTAAAAACCATATTTTTCTTTTTCCCCACTCAAACAGAGAAAAATGGTTGTGTGTATGTATATAACCATTAATCTCCTAAACCACTTGACTGATCACCATGAAATTCAGCACACACACACATAAAGAGTGTCCCAAAATCACCGACAATGCTTAGTATGTTGTACGGGATGGCAAACTGATCAGTTTTCAAATAGGAACCCCTGTCCGTAAATGCAATGTTTGGACGCTGTAGTGCATCGAAGTGTGAGATGGGTGTGCATTCACATTTCGTCAATAAACCCAATATCAAGCTGTCTACATACACAAATATGGAGGAAGAAATGTGCCTCATTAAAAAAAGAAATCAATACTGCTAAAAGGAATCACTTTAATAATTTCTTAGAAAAAATGGATTATAGGACAGATGGTAACAAAGCTCATAAGTTCATAAAAAATGTCAAGGGCAGGAAAGAAAACAACAGCACACCTATCATACACAACAATAAAATGTTAGTAAATGATGCAGTCATAGCCGAAACATTCAATAAATATTATGCTAATGCACACAAAGTAACAAGAAATAATAAAAAGGAACGTAAAGAATTTAAGAAAGATTCGAAACAAGAAAGAGAATGTAATCCTAACACTCAGTGCAATATCTTTTTTCAAAATTTTAATATGCAAGAATTGAACATTGCAATAAATAATCTAAAAAACAAAAAGTCTCCTGGACCAGATCACATACATCCAGAGTTCATAAAAAACCTTGGAAAAACAGCAAAACAACAACTACTGAAACTCTACAATCTATCCTGGAAAACCACTGTACCTGCTGAATGGCGAAAAGCAATAATTGTCCCACTCTTGAAGAAAGACAAAACAGCATCAGAAATAAAAAATTATAGACCAATAGCTCTTACCAGCATAATAGCAAAAGTGATGGAAAGAATGGTGTCAAACAGGTTAAATTGGTTTCTAGAATCACAAAATTTAATATCCCCATGTCAAGCTGGATTCAGAGAGTTCCACTCTACAAATGAACAAGTCTTACTTCTCAGTCAAGAAATCAAAGACTCCTTCAATAGAAAAGAAGATAATTTATCAGTTTTTATTGATTTTCAAAGCGCATATGATTCTATATGCAGAACAAAACTACTAAAGAAAGTAAAAAAAATAGGGATACAAGGACCAATGTTTTCATGGCTATGTCATTTCCTAACACAACGCTTTATTGCAACCAGATATGGAAGAAATATATCTAAATATAAACAAATACACCGTGGCTTGCCACAAGGTGCAGTGCTCAGCACTACACTTTTTAATATATTTATTAATGATCTACCACAACAAATACAAAAATCAGGCGTGAAGTGTGCACTATTTGCTGATGACTTGGTAATGTGGACTTCAAAACCAAAAGTACAGAACTGGAAAAAACCATGCAACAATCCTTAACCAACTTACAGAGGTGGACCAAAGAAAATTTAATGACTGTTAATACAACAAAATCAAACTACCAAATCTTTTCACTAAGAAAAAAACCACTAAAAATAAAACTAAATTTTGAGGGTCAACAATTACCAGAAACAAAGGAAGCAAAGTATTTAGGAGTTACATTTGATATCAAACTTACATGGACCAAACAAATAGAAAATGTAATACTGTGACATGGCTTCTCCATGTCATTAAGACTCTTTGATTTTCAAGAGGTTGCCATAGAGACAGTTTTGAGTTGTTGAAGATGAAGAGACAGAAACTAGTATTGTGTGAGAGTTTGGAAAGATTAAGAGACAGAAACGAGTAGTATGGCTGTACTTGAAGCTTGAGAAAATAAAAAGATTTGCTAAATTTGTTACATTTGGTGTCAGGAAGTGGGATTCGTCGAGTTGCTTCTAGTTTCATTACATCGTCGTTAGAAGTTGCAACGTTAGAACCAAGATGGAGGGAGATTCGGAAACCAGGATGATGGCAATGATGAAAGAATTATTTGCCAAAATGGAAACGAGAAACGACAACCTCGCTGCCGAGCTGAAAGAGATGAAGACGGAGCTATCGGCGAAAATTGACGGGCAACTGGCTGGCGTGACGGAAGGCGTGGAAGAACTCGGCGAAAAGGTGGAAGACCTCTGCCAGCACGTGGACGTCGTGGAGGACGACGGGGAACGTCTTGGCGCCCTGGTAGTAAGAGTTGACGAGAGCGTCAAAGTACTGGATGCCAGGGGCAGACGGAATAGCGCGGAGCCGGGGAGGGAGCACCTAGTGGCCGAGGCGACAGTTGCGCCCGTTTCGGATGATATGAGGGAAAACGTGGAACAACTCGGCGAACGGATTGGCGTGACGGAAGACGTGGAACAACTCGGCGAACGGATTGGCGTGACGGAAGACGTAGAACAACTCGGCGAACGGATTGGCGTGACGGAAGACGTGGAACAACTCGGCGAAAAGGTGGAAGACCTCTGCCAGCACGTGGACGTCGTGGAGGACGACGGGGAACGTCTTGGCGCCCTGGTAGTAAGAGTTGACGAGAGCGTCAAAGTACTGGATGCCAGGGGCAGACGGAATAGCGCGGAGCCGGGGAGGGAGCACCTAGTGGCCGAGGCGACAGTTGCGCCCGTTTCGGACGATCAGCAGGGAAGCGCACAAGCAAACGAGCAACACGCGAGAACCGACTTGGCGTGTGACATGGGGGGACCGTCGGGGCCATCCAATCACCTGACGCATAGTGCCGTGAACGGAAGAATGGTGGACATCATCGTGGACGGCAGGATACAGGAGAGGCCGTGCCGAGCACGAGTGAACACGAGTGCAGCGGTGGACGCGACTCGCGCGGATGTGGTGGGGTTTGTTGCCGGACCCATCGGAAGCAAGGTGGCTGCGAAGGTGCGCCAGAGAGGTCGGCGGACATGGTACCCAGTGAGCCGTTTCAAAGTGCGCAGGATGGCCCGTCAACACACCAGGAAGAAGGGCAACTGGACGAGGGACCGTCAAGACCGGCGGTACTGTTGCAGAATTTCGAAGCAGGATGGCATACATCGTCCTACCTGGACCAAGGGACACTATCCAACAGCGATACCTAGGATCGTGCCCCCTGGAGAGCGAGGTCCTACTGGCCCTCAAGGTTTACAAGGATTCCCTGGCCCTCAGGGTCTGGTAGGCTTGCCTGGAATGAAGGGTGAACGTGGATTCCCAGGAATGAAAGGTGAACAGGGCAATCCAGGACCTCCAGGACAAGCTGGTGCACCAGGACCTGAAGGACCTAAGGGTGACTCAGGCTCTCAAGGACAACATGGAGCTCCAGGACAACCTGGTCCACAGGGCCCTCCAGGAGACAGAGGACTTCCAGGATTACCCGGCCCAACAGGACCTGCTGGCCTCAGAGGTCAGAGAGGTGCACAAGGTGAGACAGGTCTTCCAGGGCCACCTGGTCCAAATGGACCTCCAGGACCAGCAGGAGAACGGGGTCTTCGAGGAGAAACTGGACCACAGGGTGTAGAAGGGCCACAGGGAGCTAGAGGAAAGCCAGGACCTCCAGGGCCAGAGGGAGGTAAGGGTGATAGAGGAGAAGAAGGTCCAAAGGGTGCAAAAGGACACCGTGGTCTCATTGGTCTACAAGGGTTACCTGGACCTCAGGGACCTCCAGGAGACAAAGGCATGACTGGACCTCCAGGATTGTCGGGAAAAGATGGTGAACCTGGAACTAAAGGTATGCCTGGAAGAGATGGAAACCCAGGACCTCAAGGTATACCAGGACCACCAGGCCCTCGTGGACCACCAGGAGAAGAGGTTCGATGGGTTAATCCACCGGGGCGCAAGGGAGATGCCGCAGTGATAGTGCTGGTCGGGACGACCAGCTCTGAGGAGGGAGCAGTGTGACATGGCTTCTCCATGTCATTAAGACTCTTTGATTTTCAAGAGGTTGCCATAGAGACAGTTTTGAGTTGTTGAAGATGAAGAGACAGAAACTAGTATTGTGTGAGAGTTTGGAAAGATTAAGAGACAGAAACGAGTAGTATGGCTGTACTTGAAGCTTGAGAAAATAAAAAGATTTGCTAAATTTGTTACAATACAAAGAGCAGAGAGGCGTCTTTCACTGTTAAAACGTCTAACAGGAATGAAGTGGGGATGTTCCAGAGCAACGCTTAACACAACATATAATATATATATAAAACCGTTGTTTACTTACTGCAGCGAAGTTCTTGTAACAGCAAAAACAAAAAAAATTCAAATCTTTCAAAACCAAAGTCTGAGATTAATTACAGGTGCTATCAAAACCACACCAATAGCAGCTATGGAAATACTAACCAACCAATATCCCATTGAATATGAAATAGAAAAAGCGGCTCTTATTCAACATGAAAAGTTGATCAGACTCCCATTCAATACATGGCACAAGAGAAATTTTACACATACACTAAAGACTCAGGAGAGCTTTCTTTCCAAAATTCAAGATATCAAGAAGGATGTACACCTTCCAAATTCAAAGGAAAACTTCGTATCTAAAGTCAATCCAACACATACATTAGACATCACATATTATTTACACCTGACAGAAGAAGTTAAAAAAAGTGATACTCCAACTAGTGTTCTAAAATTATTGGCATTAGAAACAATCCATACTAGGTTTCCAGAACATGAGTAGCTCCATATTTATACTGATGGATCATTTATATCAAACCAAGATGGAGCAGGTGCTGGAGTCACATGTCACCTCTTTTCCTATTACAAATCTTTAAGTTATGGAACTACTAACTTTGATGGAGAAATTGAAGCAATTCGAATGGCCCTACAAAATCTTTTGTATAGAATTTCACATTTTCAGCAAGCAGTTATTCTCTCAGATTCCAGGGCAGCAATTATAGCAATTACTTCCAAGTTGTCACCAAAAAACCAAACTATTATAGAATGTTGGAAGATGCTTAGCCATCTAACAGCACTTCAAAAACACCTAGTCTTCCAATGGATACCGGCTCACTGTGGACTGAGTGGTAATGAGAAAGCTGATTTTCTTGCAAAAAAGGGTACCAGCGGTGTACAAAAATCTATAGTTAATTTACCATTTTATGCAGCTAAAAGATTAGTCAACTCTGAATTCAAAAAAATTATTGCAAAATATTACTATGAAAAATCAAAGAATAAAAGATGGGAACTACCAAACATTCAAACAGTGATTCCTGAGTATCCCCGAAAAACAGCAGTTGCAATCTTCAGGTTGATTACAGGACATGATTGTCTGGCAAAACATTTAAACAGAATTGGGATATATTCTTCACCACTCTGTCCTCTATGTGATCTGCAAGAGGAAATGGATCGAGACCACCTTCAAATATGCCCGGCCACTTCTAGTGCCCCATCCATCAGTGAAAAATATTGGAGAGCAAGAGGATTAATGACTTCATTGTCAGAAATCCAGCATTAGCTAACAACAACAACATTACAAGCAGGCTTCGAACTGTGTACTTCCTACATCATTGCAGAGCTTACATCGGCGGTGCTGAGCCTCATGCACATGACCCAATACATGCGATTGTATTTGAAGATTTTCAATCACTACGTGGACTGGAGCATAAGGTCCTCCACTGACATTACAGTAGTGCCATGGAACTGGTTCACCTCTACCAATCGATCAATTTGCATATACGATGTTTAGGTGATTCCGTACGTTTACATCAAAGTGTGCTCAAGTTGGCCATTCAGCAGTTGTGTACTGGTACATGTGGTACTGCTGTTAAGATATGCTACTGTACTGGAAACTGAACAAGTGATGCAGTAGGATGCGCACCGAGGACTCTATGGAGGAATTAACACATGCGCAGGAATGTATTATGCTCAGGTCATTCATCCTAGTCCACAGATGGCTAAAGCATTACATTACTTCCATATTAAAATACCAAAATGAATGTTAACAAATTGTCACAACTGTTCGTTTTCAAGCTTTGACGCTCTCCAGCGTCCAAATCATGCATTTCCGGATGGGGTTCGTATTTTAAAATTGATCAGTTTGCCATGCCACACAATATACTAAGCATTGTCAGTGTTTTTTTGGGACACCCAGTATATACATATATATTTTTTTTTTCATGGAGAAGATTTTTATGCTATCCATTTTACTATACAACGTAACATACACGTTTTTCTCTACTCCTTTTTCTTTTACTTGCCCTTCAACATACAATTCATACAGTTTTCTATGATTGTAATAGAAATGCAACATACTACTTTCACATGGTTTCGTCTACTAACTTTTCTTTTACAAAATACGATCACATTTCTTTCTCTAATCGCACTTTAACATACAAATCATACAATTTTCTATTATTGAATTACAAATGCAACATATTACATTCATACAATTTTATCTACATACTTTTCTTTTACATAACACATTCACATCTTCTCTACTTGCTCTTCAACATACAATTCATGCAATCTATACATATGATATGGATGTTGATATGTATGAAGTTGATAAATTCCAATACGGTTGAGTAATCACAATGAAAATTGGCACATCTGAGCATTTTTTCATGGAGAAGGTTTTCATGCTATTCATTTCACTATGCAACATATTACATTCACATAGTTTTCTCTACTCACTTTTCTTATACATAACACATTCACAAATCCCTCTCTACTTCTGAACCAGAGAATATGCTTTATCAAGTTCTACATTTTCTGATTGCATAATTTAAGATGCTAAATTTTTGCATTCTACAACCTTTGATTGCAACACTATCTGAAAAATGAATTCAAATATTTCTAGTTGGTTTTTCAAACCAACAGCTTGTTCTCTTTCTTCCTTTTTGTTAGATATCAATATAATTTTTGACAGAGCCTTAAGTACAGGGTCGTTATCTTAGAATTTTGAGAGAAGACGGCAAAAGTGCAGCAGTGTTCATGGAGCCAATTGCTGGGAGCGGATAGATCTTACAACCAGTGGTAGGTGCGCAGTCTTATACTTAATCAAAACATGTTCAAAAATAGGTACTTACATTTCTCACTTTCGGTGCTGAAAATGTCCTCCATCTGCTGGTATACACTGTTGACCTCTTATGAAAGAATGGACAACATTTTGAAGTTCCACTGCAGTGATGGCTTCAATTTCCTATTTTATATACTGCTTAAGTTCATCAATAGAGTGTGGATTTATCATGTATATTTCTAATATTTTGTTTTAGTACATTAATATTGCTTTAAGATCATGATATTGCCTCATTTAACTACTTTGCAACTTTTATCTGTGGGGAACACTAAAAGGTAGAGTGTAAAAGAAAAATCTTCATTCTATTAATGAGCTTAAGCAGTATAACAAAGGAAATTGAAGCCATCACTGCAGTGGAACTTCAAAATGTTGTCCATTCTTTCATAAGATGTCAACTGTGTGTAGCAGCAGATGGAGGACATTTTCAGCATTGAAAGTGTGAAATGTAAGTACACATTTTTGATTAAGTATAGGAATGCCGCCAACCACTGGTTGTAAGATCTACTCACTCCCGGCAACTAGCTCCACGAACACTGCTGCACTTTTGCTGTCTTCTCGCAAAATTCTAAAATAAGGACTCTGTACATCAAAATAAGCATAACACAGAGCTTTAACAGACTGGTATCTTGAAGACCAGTGTGTTGGGCAAAGCTTTTATAAGGTACCTGCAATAAAATACCAGAAGTTCAAACCTCTTAATACTGTAACTGATTAAAAGATACAGCATTTCTACTGTGTCATAAAAGGACCTAACTTCTTGAATTTTACATGGAGCATCATTAAGTCTTGATTAAATTACGCACTGCACAATGCGCATATTTTGCAATTCTTTATCTTTCTTAAATTCTTGTCCTAACATCTTTGTATATGCCTAACATATTGGCACAACAATGATAACGCTGACCACAGCATTTAGTTAATAATAGTCCCCTTTTGTCTGTTGCATTTAGTATTTCCTTTTCTATTCCTAATTAACTTTTATCTTTTATTTTATGAAAGCCAAAAAAGCTTTCATTTACCTTCATGTCACAAGGCTTTCCAGTGACATGTGAAACTGTAACATATCTTAATATCTGAGTTAATTGATCTCTTTTTGTAATGTCCTGTGTTGTATCTGTAATAATAGAAAAGAATGTGGTAGCTTTAATGTCATTAATTTCTTTTTCAACTGCACAGGATAGGACAGTTATTAACTTGTTTTGAATTGAAGGGCCAAGCTACTTTTGTGTTTATTTTGGTTTATTTATTAGATTGCATAATACAGGATCATACTTTGCAAGAAGTTTGATGATTGCTAAAATGTTTCCACTGTTTGATTTTCCAATTTCTTCTCTGTATCCCTGAAAAGCATTTATAGATTATTGGATGCCGGTATTAATGCAACATTCACAATATGCTCAAATACATGTTTCCATATGTTCTCACTTTTCTTTAATTCTGAATCCACACTAGCATCAACTTTCTTATGCCATGATTTGAAAACAATGCATGCCTTCAAATGTGTGTAACTAATTTTGTGTCACGCTATACTTTTGGTTAGCCACCTTCAATCTTGAACCTCTTCCCTCCATGCTGACGACAATTTCTGTCCTCCAAAGAGCCAACACAGTTTACAATAAACAGAATCACTTTTAGATGAAAAACACAAGCAGTTTCTCCAAATTCTTTGTCCTGTCAATAGCAACCTTTTGTAATATTTAGTGAAAAAGGACCTGTTTTCCTGCTTAGAATCTTTGGGGAATGGACTCGCTGGCTGATAAGGATTTTGTCTAGCTACAACTGTCTAGCTTCATACTCTATATGTAACTGATAATCTGCACTATCATTTGAATACCCTGCAAAATTAATAGACCTAAATATACTTACGGTGCAGTGGTGTATATTATGGGTTATCAAAGCTATCAGATAGCTATGGGCTTTCACCGAAGCCCATATCTAAAGTAAACTAGAAATTAATAACTAATATTAATAATAATTGCAGTACTAGCCAGTTTCCCCCATGAAGAATTAGTGAGTAGCATGGAATATGTCTCGTTCTGTACCATTAAACAGAGGGGAGAATAGGGCTTCGGATGTTTGTTGACGCAGCCTTCACTACGGTGTAGGAAGAGAGAGGTGAGGTGATGATGATAACGACAATGATGATGATGACGATGATGATGATGACGATGACGACGATGACGACAGTATTTTTATTTCCTTTTCTGTAGGGCCCCTAAAGTCCTAGGCCTACCAGCATTGCAGATCCTGCAAGCCCTAACACTATCCCCTGGCTATGATAATGGATATTATAATTAATTTTACCTGTTCGTAATATAAATAAAATCAGTGATTTTTACATCTGCTTAGACAGTAACATTCTGTCATATACACAATTTGTTATTTAAATAGGGTGTGCCAGTGAAATATAGCCCTATTTGGGACATTACTCAGTATAAATTAAAAGAAAGTGCATACAATGGAAGTAATTTAGTACAACGCAATTTGTTAATATGAGATTATTTTTAAAAACTACATATTTTAAGTAGCCTCCATGACAACAAATACTTTCCTGCAATCCGTAAAACTTGCCCAAACCAAACACAGGAACAGTAGCACTAATTTCATTCTTATGTTTTCTTTCAGCTGGATGGTGTTGAGAGGCTTGTTGTGAAGTAATCCCATAGAAAGTAATCAGTGAAATCCTGGAAATATGTTTTTTAGACAGTTCATTGCACTGTGGCACCATTTTGCTGAATGTGGCCCGGGTTCGATCCCACCCCTGGTATCGGACCGGTGCCCATTCAGCATCGTGAGGAAATTGAGGAGCTTGCGATAGGTAAGTCAACTTTCCGGCTGGGGATGTCGAGATGCTGACCACATTTCCTCCCCGTATCGGTTGGATGATCGCTCACCTCTACTTTGCGTATGTGGGCGTGAGGTCGGCAGGCCCTGGTCCGATATGGACTGTAATGCCACGGGTTTGTATGCACACAAATTTGTCACAGGCACGTTAATGGAAGCGGTTCGAATTGTGTCCGATCGATTCCTTCGCAAAAAGGGTATTCATGCTCTCAATTTTCTGTTCCACTAAAATGTAATCAGATTTCCTCTATGGCTTAACTGCAACGCTTTCCATCATACTTTACAAAAACTTCGAAATGTCAAGAATATTAACCGAAATAACGAACCAATACAATCGTCAATCTTTTAGATTAATAATTTTAAATCATCTATATAAAGACATTGGGAAGTGCTTTGTAAGGTATGGCATTGCAGTCCTGCGATAGACTGATCCGTCCACTCACCATAAGAATTAATTTCTTCATAAATTTCCAACATTGTGAACATATAATTGTATCAGCCAATTGCTTTATGTCCAACATTAGTTCTGTCATAGATTTACTACCACTATCATAGTTTTAAATAATTATTTAAATAAACATTTTTGAAACATACTAAAAAGTATAAATTAATTTCTCCTAGCCCCATAGAGATTTATATCGCCTGTACAGATTATGCTGAAAATTTGTGATTGAGCTTTCAATAGCGATGAAAATATGAGGGCTGATCAACAAAGACTGAGACTGATTTTTTCCTGTAGCTTCTGTGATAGTTTCGTATTTGTAACATAAATATTTGAAAAGAGCGGGTTTTTATGTATAATGTTGGCAGGCGGCAGCACTCTCGTATTGGTAGGTTGGTAGTAATGCTCTATTTTGTAGATGCAGACCAGACAGTAGAGGTGATGCGAGAGGAGCAGTACAGCGTGATCAAATTCTGTTTTCGTTTAAACCATACAGCCACCAAAACTTATGAAAAGCTGAAGCAAGTGTACAGTGAAGATGCACTACCTCCTGCAACAGTGTTTAGGTGGTTCAAGAACTTCAAAGAAGGCCGACTTGTCAGTGTTAAGCAAGGTGGGCCTGGTGTTTCGGCTTCTGCTGTGACTGAAGTCAACATCAACACAGCTGCTGTGATTGTCCGAGAGGATCGGCGTATAATATTATGTAACCTTAGTGAAGTGTTGAGAATTTCATATGGCAGTGTGTTTACAATTATGCATGACCATCTACATATGACCCAAGTTTGTGCTCGTTGGGTGCCACGTCTGTTGACTCCCGAACAGAAGGCTGTGCGAATGGAGACAAACCGTGAGGTGCTGCGTCTCTTTGCTAATGGAGGGGATGCATTTTTTATATCGATTATCACTGGTGGTGAGTCACGGCTGCATCATTATGATCCTGAAGGAAAACAAGCTAGCACAGTGTGGAAATCGCCAGGTTCTCCAACACCAAAAAAGGCAAAAGTTCCATCTGCAGAGAAAATGATGATCACATTTTTTGACTGTAATGGAATGATTTACTAGCATGCAGTTCCCTCTCACACTACTGTTACAGCAGCATACTACACATCAGTATTGGCTATACTGAGGAAGCACCTTGCAAAGAAATGATGAGAGCTTTCTCGGACTAGGTGGCGACTTCATCATGACAATGCACGGCCTCACGTCGCAAATCAAGTCATGCAGTTTCTGGCTAGATTCAACATTACCTGTGTACCACACCCACCTTATAGCCCCAATCTTGCACCCTGTGACTTTTTTTTATTCCCATCACTAAAAGCAAAGCTTAGGGGTAATTGATTTGAGAACTCTGAAGCAGTGCTCAAGAAAAGTGAGGCGATTCTCAAGGACCTGACAAACCTTATTCCCTCATGTTGGTATTGTTTATTTTCGTTAACTTCCTCATCTAAAGATGGTGGGGTTAAGTCGCGTAACAAGTAATTCATATAATAAGGGTAACTCTGATTTGGTGTATGATAGGTTTTAGTCAAATCACTTTTCTGGACCTCAACAATGTTACTACCATTGTCACAATCTTATGTTCATTTACAACTTGACTTTCATGATCAACAATGTTTGCCTGCAGTGCAATTACAACTTGGGTTAACTTTCCAGTATTTTCTTTTTCTTTTTCTAAATTGTTTTCCATTTCTTACATATTAATTTTTTCTTCCCCACTGAACTTATTGAACTCCTCAAGTTGTAATTGCATTTCAGTACCCATAGCTTTAACAACATTACTTAGGTTACTAATTTCTCCAGCAAGATTACCTGGTGAGAGCGTAATTTCATCATAAACTGTCTTAGAATTTTCCGCTACTGCAGCTATTTCTGCCCTGTTTGCTTCTATCGCATGCATCATTTTGTCTCCTAACTTTTCCAGATCTGCTTTTTGTTTTTCCAACTTTTCATCTTATTGTTTCTTAAACTCATCTAATTCTTTAACCACTTCCATATGCATGTCTTTCACCACTCTTTCTTGCCCTAACTTGATACCATTCACTAGTTCTTCTAATTTAATTATATCCTTTTTACTAGATCCAATTTCTGCAACATTCTCAGTTCTTCTTTACACTCTTTTCTACTAAGTTCAATTCTTTCATTTACTGTAACCAAGCTACTATGCATCTTATTTTCTAAGTCTGACTTATTACTATCTATTTTTTGAGATAATTTCGACTTCATTTTTTATTTCTACCATTTCATTTTTTAAGTCTGACAAACTACTATTAAAACCTATCATTTGATTTTATAAGTCTGACTTATTACTAGAGCCCAGATTTTTATGTAATTACATATTTTAAATTGTGCATAATATTTCAATGAGAAGTAAAAATGTTGGAAAATTACGTCATTTGGGACTCCCTTACAAATTTTTATTTTACATATTTTACATGTTTCTACATATTTTAACGATGTTACATAAAACATACATTTTTCTGGTTTTCGTTACAATTTTATTAGTTTTTAAAAAATATTGTAGTCACATTATAAACTACTGTTTTCACAAGTTTTGCTGAAAGTAACAAAAATCAATTTGCAAAATAGGATGCAAGTTAAATTAACAATGCGATAATAACTGCCTCGCCTCGTTCTGATTGTTGTCCGTTTATATCAAAGCAGGTGCCACTTGACAATGTTGACCTCCAATGTCACGTTTCTTGCAGTGCTTTGGGCATTTTCAACGACTGGAGAAATTGATTGTTACCATTGTTACCATTGTTACCATTGTCGCAGTAGTCAGCATCTTGTAATATAATAGCTGTGAGGAAACAAAGTGAGCTGCTGGGCAACCATCAATACAGCGAGGCAATAATACTGCAGTTAGTTTCTTGCAAGTCTTAGTAAAATGGCCCCACTTGCGTCCTCGCTATCCTGCAAATTGAATTTATGGGGGAAATTAGATAGCGCCTTTACAACCGACGGAAAAGTAATAGTCTGTCGAGCTTACAGTAAAAGAATTGGCTCTTCCATAAAACCTCAATTGGAACAACATATCAAAAGTTGTTGTTGTTGTTAGCTAATGCTGGATTTCTGACAGTGAAGTCATTAATCCTCTTGCTCTCCAATATTTTTCACTGATGGATGGGGTGCTAGAGGTGGCTGTGCATACTTGAAGGTGGTCTCGGTCCATTTCCTCTTGCAGATCACATAGAGAGCAGAGTGATGAAGAATATATCCCAATTCTGTTTAAATGTTTTGCCGGACAATCATGTCCTGTAACCAACCTGAAGGTTGCAACTGCCGTTTTTCGAGGATACTCAGGAATTACTGTTTGAATGTTTGGCAGTGCCCATCTTTTATTCTTTGATTTTTCATAGTAATATTTTGCAATAACTTTTTTGAATTCAGAGTTGACTAATCTTTTAGCTGCATAAAATGGTAGATTAACTATAGATTTCTGCACATTGCCGGTACCCTTTTAGCAAAAAAATCAGCTTTCTCATTACCACTCAGTCCACAGTGAGCTGGTATCCATTGGAAGACTAGGTGTTTTTGAAGTGTGGTTAGATGGGTAAGGATTTTCTAACATTCTATAATTGTTTGGTCTTTTGGTGACAACTTAGAACTAATTGCTATAATTGCTGCCCTGGAATCTGAGAGAATAACTGCTTGCTGAAAATGTGAAATTCTATACAAAAGATTTTGTAGGGCCATTCGAATTGCTTCAATTTCTCCATCAAAGTTTGTAGTTCCATAACTTAAAGATTTGTAATAGGAAAAGAGGTGACATGTGACTCCAGCCCCTGCTCCATCTCGGTTTGATATCAATGATCCATCAGTATAAATATGAAGCCATTCGTGTTCTGGAAATCTAATATGGATTGTCTCTAATGCCAATAATTTTAGAACACTAGTTGGAGTATCAGTTTTCTTAACTTCTTTTGTCAGGTGTAAGTAATATGTGATGTCTAATGTTTGTGTCGGATTCACTTCAGATATGAAGTTTTCCTTTGAATTAGGAAGGTATACATTTTTCTTGATGTCTTGAGTGTGTAAGTGTGTTGGGTTTAAGGACCCGTCGACAACTTGGTCATTAGGGCCTGATGTCTTGAATTTTGGAAAGAAAGCTCTCCTGAGTCTTTAGTGTATGTATAAAATTTCTCTTGTGCCATGTATTGAATGGGAGTCTGATCAACTTTTCGTGTTGAATAAGAGCCGCTTTTTCTATTTCATATTCAATGGGGTATTGGTTGGTTAGTATTTCCATAGCTGCTATTGGTGTGCTTTTGATAGCACCTGCAATAAAATTAGTCTCAGACTTTGGTTTTGAAAGATTTGAATTTTTTGGGGGGTTTGCTGTTACAAGAACTTCGCTGCAGTAAGTAAATAATGGCTTTATGTACACATTGTATGTTGTGTTAAGAGTTGCTCTAGAACATCCCCACTTCATTCCTGTTAGACGTTTTAACAGTGAAAGGTGCCTTTCTCCTCTTTGTATTACATTTTCTATTTGTTTGGTCCATGTAAGTTTGGTATCAAATGTAACTCCAAAATGGCGGCGCCGTGGCCGAGCGGTTAGCGCGCTCGCCTACCACCTAGGCGGCCCGGGTTCGATCCCAGGGACCCGCATGTGGTATTCGTGGTGGACGAAGCGACGTCAGGGCGGGTTTGCTCCGGTTTCCCCCACCATCTCATTCCACCGGTGCTCCATCTTCATTCCATGTATCATCAGTGTCACCTCCTGCGGTGCCGTAGTAGTAAAAGCGGGCGTTAAACACTACAACAACATAACTCCAAAATACTTTGCTTCCTTTGTTTCTGGTAATTGTTGACCCTCAAAATTTAGTTTTATTTTTAATTGTTTCTTTCTTATTGAAAAGATTTGGTACCTAGTTTGATTCTGTTGTATTAACAGTCATTAAATTTTCTTTGGTCCATTTTTGTAGGTTGTTTAAGGATTGTTGCATGGCTTTTTCTAGTTCTGTACTTTTTTTTTTTGGTTTTGAAGTCCACATTACTAAGTCATCAGCAAATAGTGCACACTTCACACTTTATTCTTGTATTTCTTGCGGCAGATCATTAATAAATATATTAAAAAGTATAGTGCTGAGCACTGCACCTTGTGGTAAGCCGCGGCGTACTTGTTTATATTTAGATATATTTCTTCCATATCTGGTAGCAATAAAGCGTTGTGTTAGGAAATGACATAGCCATGAAAACATTGGAACTTGTATCCCTATTTTTTTTACTTTCTTTAGCAGTTTTGTTCTGCGTATAGAATCATATGCACTTTGGAAATCAATAAAAACTGATAAATTATCTTCTTTTCTATGGAAGGAGTCTTTGATTTCTTGACTGAGAAGTAAGACTTGTTCATTTGTAGAGTGGAACTCTCTGAATCCAGCTTGACATGGGGAAATTAAATTTTGGGATTCTAGAAACCAATTTTAGCTATTTGACACCATTCTTTCCATCACTTTAGTTATTATGCTAGTAAGAGCTATTGGCCTATAATTTTTTATTTCTGATGCTGTTTTATCTTACTTCAAGAGTGGGACAATTATTGCTTTTAACCATTCAGCAGGTACAGTGGTGTTCCAGGATAGATTGTAGAGTTTTAGTAGTTGTTTTGCTGTTTTTCCAAGGTGTTTTATGAACTCTGGATGTATGTGATCTGGTCCAGGAGACTTTTTGTTTTTTTAGATTATTAATTGCAATGTTCAGTTCTTGTATATTAAAATTTTGAAAAAAGATATTGTATTAAGCATTAGGATCAAATTCTCTTTCTTGTTTCAAATCTTTCTTAAATTCTTTATGTTCCTTTTTATTATTTCTTGTTACTTTATGTGAATTAGCATAATATTTATTGAATGTTTCAGCTATGGCTACATCATTTGTTAATATTTTATTGTTGTGTACGATAGGTGTGCTGTTGCTTTCTCTCCTGTCCTTGACATTTTTTATGAACTTATGGGCTTTATTGCCATCTGTCCTATAATCCATTTTTTCTAAGAAATTATCAAAGTGATTCTTTTTAGCTGTACTCATTTCTTTTTTTAGTGAGGCACATTTCTTTGGCCATATTTGTGTATCTGATATGTTTTTTGTTTGTTCAGCTGTATTTCTAGCTATATCCCTTTGCTTTTTCAGTTCTTCTAACTTGGGGTTCCAAAAGGCTTGAAATTGCTTATTCTTCCACGAGGAATATGTTTTTTTGCAGTTTCTAGGATGACTTTACAGAAATTTTTGTTTGTATGATCTGGGTGGTCATGCAGCTGTGAGTTTGTTTGTTCTTTAAATTTATGTTCCAGTTCAGTTTTATATTTGTTCCAATCTGCTTTTTTGAAGTTCCAATACAGATTTGTGTGACATGGACTGTTATTTGTATTATCTAGTTTTATATCAGCAATTACTGCTCTGTGACGCTCTGTGACCAGAACTTGGGTCTTCTATAACTTGTTTTTTAATTTTTAAAATATCTGTTGTAGCTAACAAGAGGTCTGGGTGCTCCAGAGTAATGTATGAAGTTTTTGGGATCTTCTTTATCATGCCCTAATGACCAAGTTGACGACGGGCCCTTAGACCCAACACACTCACTCACTCTTTATCATAAATCAGTTCAAAGGTTGTGGTATTCAAAAATTCTTCCACTATCTGCCCTGTAGAATCCACTTTTTCATAACCCCATCTTTTGGAATGGGCATTGAAATCCCCAATTATGATTGTTTTATTTAATTGTTCAATAAGCGAGAGATCTGGTTCATTCCTGGGAGGATTGTAAATACTGTATAAATGAAGATGTGTTTTGTTATCCCAAAAATTGAGCTTTATTAATTCAGATTTATCTGTGTTATCTATTTCTTTAACAATTTGAAAGGAGGATTTAATATCATTTTTGACTCCAACTAATATTCCACTACTTATCTGTCTATTTTTGGGTAGTAGGTGTAGTAAAAATCCAGTAAATTTGAAGTATTTAAGTTGATCATTTGTTAGATTTACTTCTTGTATGACAAATATATCTATGTTATAGTCAAATGCAATTTTATTCAGTTCTATTCTTTTTGTTTGGGTGAGGCCACCTGCATTGCATTGTAGAATTCTGATGTTAGATCTTCTATTTATATAAAGTTTTGGTTCTCGAGAAGTAGTTCCTGCCCGGAGATCCGAATGGGGGACTATTTTAACTCCGGAACATTTTACCCCTCGAGTCATATTTCATAATTTGATAATGAAGAGAGCAATAGCAATAATAGTAACAGTTTTTTAGAGAACACCATATTTTTATGTTTTGGCGGTCACATCGCTCTCTCACAACCCCCAGAATGTCTGGAGGACCACACCTGTCGTTGGTTTATGGGTCTCACCGACCTGACCGGGAGAGTTATCAAAATAAATTCACCGACCATATCCTCTGATTACCAATCAGAGGACGTATTACATACCATGACAGGTCAGCATGTTAGGGGTTAAGAGTTTAGAGAGAAATTAGAGAAATGGAGAGGTTGGAAAAATAAAGACTCCCTAACCCTCAGGAACCCTAAAGCATTGGGGTTGGAAGAGAACAACAGATGACCAAGGTAAGCTCAGACAGAAAAGTTACAGTGAGGGGCAAAACACCAGTAAGTGGAGGTAATGTCCTGCTCAGCTTGGGTACCTTGTGGTCGCCATTCACATATCCACTAGACGGAGACTCCTGAGAAAATCTCTAATATATAAATACATGCCAAAGTAAGTATGCCAAGCTTTCTGAATAGTGGCTTACAAGAGCATAACATTTTTTCACCACATACAATTTGAATGGCTTGTTTTTGTTTGATAAATATATCCTTAGCTACTGGAGAATTTCCCCAAAATATGATTCCATATTTAATTATCGAGTGTATGTGTGCATAATAGGCTGTTAATAGTGGTAAAAGTAGGGAACAGTATCATTGAAATAGTACAGCAAATTAAATTCCTAGGTATAATTTTGGATACAAACCTCTCATTTAATCCCCATATAGACCATGTTTGTAACAGAGTAAGTACAGGATTATATCTACTGAGGAGTCTCTCAAAATATTTGGATACTGCTTCATTAAAAATAACATATTTTGGTATAATATATCCTTACCTTCAATATGGATTTGAAGTATGGGGAAACACCAGTGTACATAATTTAAATAGACTCTTGGTACTACAAAAGAAATGTATAAGATGTATAAGATGTATGATGATGATGGTGGTGGTGGCGGTGGCGGTGGCTGTGGCAGTGGCAGTGATTATTACTATTACTATTACTATTACTATTACTATTACTATGACTATGACTTAGTGCACACCATTCGGTCACAGTCAACAAAGACTAACATTATATTATAAGTGGAATTCTCAGCAGGTTTGATGTCACGATAAGAAAAATGATACAAATCAATCAGGAGCTGGATGTGATGTGTGTGAATACAAACTGTTTGAGTGTGGATGGCAATCTGTGGTTAAATGCTCAAGACTTTGGTAAGGATGGAATACACCTTAATAGGAGGGGGTCATATAAATTTGGGGAATTGCTGTGCAATGTAATAAACTCTGTAATTCAGAAAAACTAGTAAAAGACGAGGTGGATGTTCTGGCACAAAATTCTAGCAAACCTCAAAATACTGATAGAATAAATATTTTCTATACAAACATTCAGTGTCTTAGAAATAAGGTAGAGGAATTGTGCATGTATCTTAAGGATGTAGATAGTCATATCGTATGTTTAAGTGAGCATTGGTTAGGGGAATGTGAAATAGGTTATGTAATGCTTGATGGTTTCACATTACAAAGCTATTGTTGTCGTAGTAAATATAAGAATGGGGGTGTAGCAATTTATACCCAAAGTGATGTAGAGGTAAAAAATCTAGAGTTAAAAAGTTTTTGTAGTGAAAAGGTAATTGAAGCAACAGGGATAATACTAAATGAATATAAACTCATTGTAATTGCAATTTACAGATCTCCTATTGGAGATGAAAAAGACTTTCTCAAAAGTCTTGAGGAGATCTTAAGATATCTGACAAGTTTTAAACACAAAGTAATTATGTGTGGTGATATTAATGCCCAGTTCGATGTGACAAAAAAGCATCACACAGTAAATTTGTTTCAAGATTTATTACAACAGATGGGTTACCATTGTGCAAATAAACTTCCCACAAGGGGTACAGCATGTTTAGACAATATGATCACAAATTTAAAGCAACAGACTTATAGCATAAAAGTTTTGGACCATGGGCTATCAGATCATTGTGGTTTATACCTTGAAATGGATATACTTAAGGTTAAAAATATTCCTAAGAGAGATGTAAGAGAAGTCAGAGATCTGAAGGTGAGCAGTGTAAATAAGCTTAAAGAGAGTCTGACATTAGTAAATTGGGAAGAAATATTAGGGGATAATGCAAAAACAGCTGAAGAAAAGTTTGAATCATTTTTTATTACATTTTTAAATCTGTTCAATAGTGAATGTAAAATAAGAAAACAAATTGTAAAAAACCAATATAAAAGAAAAACAATTAAAAAAGGTGACTGGTACAATTTAGACTTAAAGGGAAATAAAGACAAGTTAATGTTATTAAGAAGTATATATAAAAGTAATCCAACAGAACAGCATTTAAACATCTTAAGAGAGTACAGAAAGCAATATAGGAAGTGTATAATAAAAGCTAAGCAAGAAGCAAATCAAAGAGTAATAGAGAATTCAGAAAATAAACTGAAAGCAGCATGGAGAATTATAAATTCTGTAACTGGAAGAAATAACAATAAGAGTGCAAATAATGTTGAGGAGAGTCTTACTCCAGATGATTTCAACAGATTTTTCATAGACTCGGTTAAAGAAATCACTACACAAATAAGTTTAGGGGCTGGGAATTCTGTAAATGTAATCAGCAATGTTCCAGCTAATCCAGGTTTTACACTCAGGGAAGTTACGTGTGTAGAAGTTGTTAAAGTAGTAGAAAGACTAAAAAATTCAAGAACGAGAGACATTTATGACCTGTCCAACAATTTTATTAAGGAATTAATTAATTATATCGTAGTTCCTTTGACTTTTTGTATAAATGGATGTTTTAAAGAAGGAATTTTTCCAAAATATTTAAAATTCTCAAAGGTAATACCTATTTATAAAAAGGGAGATAAATTAAAAGAAAGTAGCTATAGACCAATATCAGTAATTCCAACAGTAGGTAAAATAATAGAATGTTTAATCAAAAATCAACTCCAAAACTATTTTGAAGACAATAATTTACTTTTTAGTAATCAGTATGGGTATCGTAAGGGAAAGTCAACTATACTTGCGGTCAGCACGTACGTAGAAATGATCTATCAAGCTTTTGAAGAAAGAAGTTCAGCCCATGGCACTTTATGTGATCTTAGCAAGGCTTTTGATTGCGTCAAACATGATCTACTGCTGAGAAAGATGAAAAACTATGGAATAAAGGAACAGAGTCTGAAAATTTTTAAATCCTATCTTGAGAATCGCTATCAGGTAGTATCAGTTAATGGGAAACAATCTAAGATAGCCAAAGCAGAAATAGGTGTGCCGCAAGGCTCAGTCCTGGGGCCTTTATTATTCTTGTTGATGATTAATGATGTATCGGAATGTTCCTCAGCTTATACTGTTGTATATGCAGATGACACTTCATTCTTAAACGTTCATAAAGAACTTAATATATTATCACAGTTAGCACATAACACAATGGAGCAAGCACAATGTTGGTTTAAAAATAACGGTTTTTATATGAACGAAGCAAAATCTCAAAACATACTCTTTACACTAAAGACTCCTAGAGTTCATAATGAGACCACAACTGAAGTCAAATTACTGGGTATAATCTTAGATAATCAATTGTCATGGAATGTGCATATAGATGTTGTATGCAGCAAATTATCCCAAGTAGTATTTTTAATAGCGAGTTTAAAAAAAGCTGTATCAAGGGATTTCCTAAGGGCAGCTTATTTTTCTTTCTTTCAGAGTATATTCAGGTATGGGTTGATTTTATGGGGCAGCAATTCACGTGTATTAGAAGTACTAAGGATTCAAAAAAAGGTAGTTAGAATTCTATGTGATGCTAAAGCAATGGATCATTGTAAAATACTGTCTGTAAAACAAAAGATTCCTACGATTATAAATTTATATATATATATGATGTACTAATATATGTAAAAGAAAATATGCTTAATCACAGTGTACGGAAAGAAATACATAATTACAATACAAGAAACATAAACAAATTGGATATGCCATATCATAGACTAAGCAAGACGAGTAAATGTCATAAACTGATAGGTATAAAGCTTTTTAATGCACTGCCGAACAGAATATGTAACCTAAGTCTTCAAGCATTTAAGAATAGAGTTTATACATGGCTAGTAGAAAATCCTGTATATGATATGCATGAATTTGAAGAGCTGGACAAGAATAATATATGATTTGAAATTTTTAGCCGTAAGTGACGAAGTCTATTGTAAATTGTGTATTTACTTAATGACTTAATAAATAAATTGTAATTGTAAATTGTAAATTACTATTACTATTCCTATTCCTATTAGTATTACTATTACAAATTATTAGTATCATCATCATCATCATCATCATCATCATCATCATCATCATTACCATCATTATCATTATCATTATCATTATCATTATTATTATTATTAGTAGTAGTAGTATTATTAGTATTATTAGTATTATCATCATCATCACCATCACCACCATCACCATCATCACCATCATCACCATCGTCATCATCGTCATCATCGTCATCATCATTATTATCATCATCATCATCGTCATCATCATCATTATTATCATTATCATCATTATCATTATCATTGGCATTATCATTATCATTATCATTATCATTATCATTATCATTATTATTATTATTATTATTATTATTATTATTATTATTATTATTATTATTATTATTATTATTATTATTATTATTATTATTATTAGTATTATTATTTTAAATGCTAAACATATAAAAGATAGAGATCATGGCATGCTCTATCTAAAACTCAAAAGTGCTCTTCACATATGCAACAAACACTTACAGTCTTCTAAAAAGCAAGTACTGTTGACACAAATGCAACAGGAACTGCCCGGAAATGACTTTTTAAAGACTTGTGCAGTACAATGGTTGCAGCTAGTAGTCCGTGGTATAAACTTCAATTTCCTCAATTTCGTTCCTTTCTCGAAAAATATTGCAAGAAAGTTATTCCTGACTAATGTACTCTGAGGAAAAAGTATCTTCATGTTACCTTCATGTGTGTTATGGAGAAGCAGTTGCTCATATACAGAATGAGACTCCTTTATTTGGTTTACCGTTGATGAAACTACAGATGACATGGGTTGGTACACAGCAAATTTAATAGTAGGAAAAGTAGATTCCAAAAGTCCAGCAAAACCATTTCTAATCTATTACAAGGTGTTAGAACAAACAAATCATTCTACAATTGCAAGATTTGTAAATGATGGGATGGAGATCCTGTGGCCAGAGGGTGTATGTGAGGAAAATGTTTTAATTATGTATTCAGATGCCACAGCGTACTACATGACTAAAGCTGCTACTGTCCTTACGGTTTTCTACCCAAATGTACCTGCTTGCATTGCAACGTGTTGCTGAAGTAGTAAGAAGTAATTTTCCCTGTGTGAATAAGTTTATATCAGCAACAAAAAAGGTCTTCGTGAAAGCATCGCACAGAATTCAGCGCTATAAAAATCATCTCCAACATGTCTCTTTGCCTCCTGAGCCAGTACTTACAAGATGAGGTACATGGTTAGAAGCTGTGAATTTCTATTGTGAACATTTTGAAGGAGTCCGGTCCGTGGTGAACATGTTCTTTTCAGAAGTAGCTGTTTCCATACGTGAATCTCAGTACTTCTTTAAAGATCCGAAAGTGGCAAGCTCCTGTGCTTACATCAAAAGTAACTTTGGCAGGTTGCCTAGTACCATCAAGCAGTTGGAAACATCAGGTTCCCTTCTTCACGAATCTATGGATTTAATGGAATGTGTATCAAAGAAGCTTAATATAGTTGCAGGAGATGTAGGTGAAAAATTCAAAGCTGTGCTAAACAGGAATCCAGGGTACTCTATGCTTGTGTTCATGTCTGAAGTGGTAAGTGGTGACAGTGTCGATTTACCAAAACATTTCTCTGCAAATCATGTGACGTGGATAGAAGTTTCTCTGCTTATAAGAACATTTTATCCGATAGGAGACAAACAATGACCCCTGAAAATATGTAAAAGTATATGGTTATTCACTGCACGTTGAAAGAAGCAAAAGACTCAAAATAAAAATGCCTGATTATTCATTGTATGTCAAGAGATAGAAAACTGAAAATGCATCCACGTTATAAAAATTAATTATTTTGAATTGATTGTTTCACTCATTGTTAAATTGGTTCAGTATTTCAACATTGCTTTGCCGTCTAAAATTTAAGTAAAATAATTATGTGAAATGAGTAAGTTTAATAAACATAATCTAAAACACATATTTTTTATTTCGTGATTACCTACTTGAAAATAAATTTTAGGTAAATTCTGCATAAAACAAAACATTTTCCCTGTAATTAATTTTATATTTAGTAAATTTTAACTCATTGTAATTAATTTATGTACTTACAGACCCATCAAATCACAAATTCTGGGTAATTTGCAATCTGCATTTAGATTTGAGGTGGTAATCTTAGCATTTAGATTACTACACAATTTTACATATTTTGTTGATATTACATATTTCATTATCTATTTTGATGTTTTTTGTTACACAAATATGTACATATTTTGCACCTTGATATTACATAAAAATCCGGGCTCTTCTTATTGTTATCTATCTTTTTAATTAACTGCTGCAAACATTCTTTCAATCCTAAACCTGTCTCACAAACCTTTTCCACTGATATTTCGCTCTTCTCTCCCTCTCTGTTATCACCTAATTCTTTAACATCTTTCCTACTATTTTCCTATTCCTTAATATCATTAAATCTGTTACACAAAATTTAGCTTTTTTTTAAAAAAAAAAAAAATTCACATATAATTAGAACAGTCTTACTTGTTAAACATTGAGCTTCACTAAATTCTTCTCTCTTCTTACAACCTCCATTGTCCTAGGCTTTCCTCATTTCTTCTTTCTTCACTCTTCATACTACTTCAGTTGTCCTTGGCTCTCCTTGTTTCTTCTTTCTTCAATCTTCATTTCTCGTGTTAACCCAATCCGAGCCTAACGTTAAGGTGCCATTTTGTAACGGATTATTATAATTGTAGTTAATGTAAAGTCTTTCAACTGGACTGGGGTACCATCTACTGTGTGGTATGGGGTGATGTAATTTCTTTTAGCTGGGGTAGATTAGCAGCAAGGCTGAATAACTCTTTTCTAGTGCTGTTCGTAACCAGGGCGCAGTACGGATCAACACTCAATTAAAATGCTTAATCTCCAGGTCCACGTTAAAAGTTTGTTTATTGTTTTGATATATAAGCACATAGATTATACAGTTTCAGGGCTTGGCATCCTTTCTACAACACGCTATGGGGTTCACACTTGCATTGTTATTTTTGCGATCTTTCACAATAAAAACGTTTGTCCAAAACATCACTTCATGCAAATAAATTGCTAAATTATGCACAGAGTTTGTCTGTTCCATGTAACGCCCGCTCAAGCCATTGAAAAAAGACAATTGAATATACACTTTACCGACTATAATTATTTTTCGTATCTTTAGGAGGCCTTTCCGCCGCCTCTATAACTTTATATTAAACCATTTCAGAGGGCTTACGCAGAAAATATTGCCTCAGTATACTGGTATTTTTTTTCTTTTGTATCTTAGATTTTCATTGAACCTTATATAACTGCATTTGTAATCATTTATGTACCTTGTTATATTTTTCTTTGTATTTTGAATTTACATATCTTGTGACTTATGTATCATGTTTCTATGGATGAAATAAATTCAATACAACAATTATTATTTATTTATGCCAACAAACTTACTGTTGCTGTCTTCAAAAACACAAGCCGTGTGGGCCATGTTTGAGAAGTAGAATAGGAACTGAAAACTTCAATGCCACAGCTGGGATTGAACCGCAGACCCTCCGCCCACTAGGTGGGCACTCTATCCACTAAGCTACTGTGAGAACCTGTCAGAATGACATTGAATTCTCCAATCAATTTGTATTTCTCCCGGAAAGTCACAGAGGACATCTCACATCAGAGACGATTACTCCAAGGACTACTCACTATCCTAAGTACTCTATGTCCCAGGATTACATAACCTTCAGATGGTAATTATTAAGTAATCTTGGGACATAGAGTACTTACGATAGTGAGTCACCCTCATGTGAGATGCCCTCTGTGGCTTTTTGGGAGAAATATGAATTGCTTGGGGAATTCAATGTCATTCTGGAAGGTTGTCACAGTAGCTTAAGGTTAGAGCGACTACCTAGTAAGCAGAGGGTCTGTGGTTCAAATCCCAGCTGTAGCATTAAATTTTTCATTTCTTATTCTACCTCTCAAACAATACAACAATTTCAAAAAAGGCTCTAACAAATTTGATTAAAACAATATAGAAGGTAGAAGGACAGACGCAGAGGGAGACTTTGGCACTTCTACCTCAGAGATCTTTTGTGCCTATGCTCTAAAGGGGCGCCCCCAAGAGGAAGGGGTGAGGTGAGAGGAGACAGAGGGCAGCTAGACCATAGGAGAGCAGGCACAAAAGAGGGCAAGGTCCCTACATTTTCCCAGTTAGAAACTCCCTGATGCCAGCCAGTACACCTGTCTCGCTGGTTCATGCAGAGTACCGCCTGCAGGGACTCCCACAGAGTCACATGGGCCTCTGTGTGGACACGATCCTGAGCCTGGCGACTGTGACAGGGGACGGAGTCACTCAGAGCATTTATTCCACCATGCCATACCCGAACACCTTCTGACAATTTCGAGCCTGAAAGAGACCAAACGGATGAAAGGATGACCAAAATGAGTAGTGAAGTGAAATGGAGGGAGAGGAAAGGAGAATGGAGCAATTGATGGAATGATGGTGGGGGAAACCAAAGAACCTGGAGAAAACCTGCCCCTGTGCCAGTGTGTTCACCATACATCCCACACGCGGATGCCTGGTATCGAACCCGGGTTGCTTTGGTGAGGGTCAAGTGATCTAACCGCTCGGCCACAGCATGGCCTTAAAACACCATATGTTCAAGATGTTTATATTGCAACTGAGATTTAATTTATTTAATTAATGTCCTAGTCTATAACATTCTTTTTATTCTCACTGAATTTGGATACTTCTGTGTAACTGATTAACCATAAGAGATATGCTGCAGAAAATGTAGATATCATTAAAAATATAATTTATGTCAAATAAACCACTGAGTGGGATGTCTCAGATGATAATGTTTGTGGTCTGTAATCTGGAAGTCCGAATTTTCATATTTATTCCATTTAGACTTTATTCAGAAAATAAGACAAGCTGTAGATTGTATGGAAGAACATTTAATGAAAGCATAAATAGTATATAATGTTAAAAAAATTCTTAGATTGTGGAAAGGCAGACACATAAAGAATATTCATGATGCAAATGGTCGGTACTCAGAAGAACTGCTGTGTTTAGTTTGAGGTTCTGGTCTGAAATCCTGGCAATGTTTTGGAGTTAGATCATAGCAAGCCTTTTCTTGAGGACACAGTAGGTGGTTATCATCTTCTCAGAACATGTGTTCCTCCAGATATGTGGGTTCATCTACTTTTGGTTCACCACTGTTTATAGAAACTGATAAGGTACCCATAAACCATAACACCTCAAGTGGCTTCAGACTAATTGAGGAACAGGAACAAATTGGGTGGAAGATATAGTTTTGTTTATAATGAATTGTAATGAAAACTGAGCCGGATTGAAACACTTAACATCACTTACATGTAATTAGTCTTGGCCGGTTTCAAGAGCTTAACTTGCTCCCATCATCAGAATTAACCGACTGGTTCATGTTCATGTTTTTTGATGTGTGGTTGGTTGGGATGACATCTAGCGGTGGGCTGATGAACTTCCATAAAGGGTTTGGTGAAGGCAAATCAAAGTTCATTACGTGGAGTCTTTTTTTTTTATGATATGAAATTTTTCCCAGGTCTCCAACTCTGTAGTATATTTTTTAGCTTTTAACAGTTTTATGTT
>CM060964.1:319735512-320028012 GCA_030765045.1 Tenodera sinensis
CTTTCCAATACTTTTGAACTGTAGTTTCTTCTGATCTTAATGCTTCACAGGTCTTCAAGTGGTCTTCATTCATTTCTGCTGGATCGTTACACAGGACACATATTGGTGAAGCTGAGATACCTATTCTGTAGAGATGACTTGCTAAGCAGTCGTGATTTGTCATTAGTCGGAAGGCTGCAACCGCTGTTTTCCTTGATCTCTGGGGGATTATATCTGGGTTGGAAAGTATTGTAATCCATTTTTTATCTTTGGCATTTGTTTCTATTTCTTGTAGGTATGAATGAGAAAATTTTCTAATGATCAAGCGTTTTATTGAGGAATATGAGAAATTGAATTTAGACTTTTGTTTTATTGTTGTGCCTTTCTTTGCAAGTGAGTCTGCAGCTTCGTTCCCCATGACTCCACAGTGTGCTGGAATCCATTGGAGATGAACAGTCTTATTAACTTTCTGGAGTTGTGTTAACATTTTGTAGCATTCTCTAATTTTTGTTGACTTCTTTGTAGTATTTGAACATATTCCCTGAATTGCAGCTTTAGAATCCGAAAGAATTACTGCCTTGTTAAATTTATTTAACGGAAGATTTAATAATTTTTGGAGAGCTATGTGTATAGCCTCTATTTCTCCATCATAATTTGTTGTGTCTCTGCCAACAGAATGATAAAAGGAAAAATGTGAACATGTAACTCCAGCTCCAGTAAGGTTTTCTGTGGAGGATCCATCAGTATATATGTGCAGCTATCTTCTGTAGGATATCTAGTATTAATTGTTTCCAGTGCTAGAAGTTTTTGTATTTCTTTTGGTGTGTCTGATTTACTTATTTCCTCTATTAATTCCAAACTGAAGGTAGGTTGCAATAATTTCAATGGATTTCCTCTTATAAGTAGATTTTCTCTGGTGTTAAGAATGTTCAATTTGGATTTAATCTGTGTTACCTTTTCTAGGAAACTACTAAGAGTTTTAAGGATTGAAGGGGGGAGGTTTTCTTCTGTCCATTTAGAGTTTGGCAGTCGTAACATTTTCTCATGTTGGAGCAATGCTTGTTCTTCTATTTTTGTTGTTATTGATGGGGTCCGTGTTAAGGCAAGCATGGCATCAGCAGGTGTGAATTTAACTGCTCCAGTGATTAGGCGAAGAGCCTGATTTTGTATTTGTTCAAGTTTATTGATATTAGCATTTGCTGCTGTTATTAAAGCTTCAGAACAGTACAAGAAGTTTGGTTTAACATACATTTTGTATGTTGTGTTAAGGACTCTTCTTGAGCAGCCCCATTTAGCACCAGCTAACCTTTTCAGGATTTGCAGTTTCTTTTCAGTCTTTTCTGAGATGTTTGTTATATGTTTTTTCCAACTTAGCTTTCTGTCGAAAGTGATGCCTAAGTACTTGGCATCATCAACTGCTTTGAGTGGTTTATCATTATAATTTATGTTAATATTCACTGGTTTGTACTTTAGTGTAAATAATTCAAAAAATGTAGACCTTGCTAAAATACACAATTTATGTCTCAATAAATTTTCTTGTAGTGTGAACCATTTCAGAGATATTCCTTGTTATGTGTGTGAGTTTCAGAGAACTTAAAACTTTCATGAAATGGAACATCCTTGTTAATTTTTTTTATATGTTAAGTATGCAAAGAGAAAGGAATCTCAAAGCTTTAAAAGATTTTACTATCGCACAAAACCTACTGTATTCTAATATTCCTCTTGCACCCACAAGGAAATAAGCAATAAGATAATTTGTATAAATGTTTATCTCAACTAACACAAAGAAGATATAGGAATAAGAGTTTGTAAGAATGGTTAATACAAGAGTAGGGAAAGTCATATGAGATGCAACACATCAAATTTTTGTTCTGTGGTATCTGGTCCTTTGACTTGTTGCATAGTAATTTCTCTATGCTGAAATTATTTTGTGAGACCAAGTTGTTGTATTTTTTGAAGATTTTGTAGAATTTGTAGTGCTTACTTGGATAGTAACTGAATTTTTTGAAATCATATTGCTTTTGTTGAGAGAGTTTAGTGGTCTCTTTCAGGTGTTTCTGTTTTTTGAATTGTGCTATTTTCTTGTGAATGATTTGTTTGTTGAATCCATTATTAATTGCTGTGCTATATGTTTGTATTCTCCTGATAATGGGGTAAAAACCAGTCTGTGACATCAGCTGTTTAAGACTGCAAGTTTGTGTGGAACTGGGTTGAAGCTATTCTTTTTACTTTCTCTACTGGTAAGTAGAGGAAGTATTGTATTCCAGCCAAAAATTTGGTGTTGAGATGTCACCGGAAATATATAGTTTGAGACCCCCTGAATCCAAAAGAAAAGCATTTTTAGAAAAAGGTCTGTGTGTGTGTGTGTGTGTGTGTGTGTGTGTGTGTGTGTGTGTGTGTGTGTGTGTGTGTGTGTGTGTGTGTGTGTGTGTGTGTGTGTGTGTGTGTGTGTGTGTGTGTGTGTGTGTGTGTGTGTGTGTGTCAGTCTGTGGACAGCATAACTCAAAAACGAAAATTTGGTTAAAAACCAAAGTTGGTATTTAAGTTTAATGTATTTCAAGCATGTGACGTAAAGATCTTGGAGAAAATAGTCCCACTTTAAACTACCCTTTACATGGAAAGTGTTTCGGTAATTTTGATTTTCTTGGAAACGGCTTTAACGATTTTGATTAAAATGCTCTATGTTTGAGATATTTGTATGAAAAATGAAATTTATATTTTGAATTTTCTGGCTATAGTCTATGTAGTCCTGTTTACTCTAGATGACTTTTGAATAACTTGTAAACCGTAAGAGGTAGACAAAATTTTACTGCACAAAAAATGTAACTCTCGCTAAAACACAATTTATGTCCAAAAAAACATTTTGTAGAATGAACCATTTCAGAGATATGCAATGTTATTTGTGTGAGTGTTTGAGAACTTATACTTCTGTCAAATGGAACATTGTTATTCATTTTTTTATATATTAATCATGCAAAGAGAAAGGAATTTGAAATCTTTAAAATGTTTGACTATCGCTCAAAGTCTACTGTATTCCCATATTCCCCTTGTGCCTACAAGGAAATTAACAATAAGATAATTTTTGCAAATGTTTATTTTCAAGCCAAATGAAATGTATATCTTGAATTCAGTGGGAAATTCTGGATGAGTTTTGCATAAATGGTAAAGCGTAAGAGATAGACAAAATCTTTTTTCTTTTTTGTGAAGTGTAACATTATCTAAGTATTCCTTCTTCAAATATGTAGTTGCTATTCGATTTTTATCTCCTAGACATGCAAGGAGTACAGAATGTTAAAACTATCACATAACCACCAGCTCTTAAAAGATTTGTTATCTCTGAAGCCAACTGTATTCTCCTATTCTCATTGTAACTCTAAGGAAACTTGTAATAAAACCATTTCTTCTGAAGTAAGTGTTTTAAGTACATTTTGTACAAGCATGAGTAGAGAAAGCTATATGACTACATAATAACATTTTGCTGTTTCTGGTCATGCAAAGAGAACAGAATTTCAAAGCCATCGCATAGTGATAAGCTCTAAAAGAATTGGCTGTTGCTTAAGCCTACTGTATTCCCCTGTACCCATTGTACTGTGATTTGGTTCAGTTCTTCAACTGTTACTTAATACTCTACTTCAACTTTCAGTGAGACTTTGCTTACCTCAGTCACTTCATTCGTGTGAACTACTTCCAATTATTAACCACTTCAATTTCTTCTGTGACGTAGCAGCATATTGTCTATCTCCTCAAGTCCGACCACCCTTAATATCCTCTCATCTCACCCCTCCCTCCCTCCCACACTGAACACACCAAAACCAGAGAACACCAAGCACACCAGACACTCCAAGCATACCAAACACACCAACCACATTTTACACACTGTCCAAACACACCAAACACACTGATCACACCGTCCAAACTCATCGATCAAACACACTGAGTATACCAAACACACTGAACACATTGGACACACCGAGAATACCGAACACACCCAAAACACACAGCGAGCATACTGAACACACCACGTGCACCGAGAACACCTAAATACCGTGCACACCGAGCACACAGAACACAGACACACTGGATACACAGAGCATACCGAACATGCCAAGCACATCGAACACATCGTGCTCACCGAGCAAACTTAAACACCGTGCACACCGACCACACCTAACACACCGAAGTCGCTGAGCACACAGTACACACCAGCACATTGAGCACACCGAACAGACTGAGAACACCGAACTTACCATGCACACCGAACACACCATACACACCGAACACACCGTGCGCACCGAATATACTTACCTCGCCGAACACACCGTGAACACCGAACACATCGAACACACTTAATTCACCGTGAACACCGAACACAACGAGCACCCCGTGCACACCTAACACACCGAAGTCGCTGAGCACACAGTACACACCAGCACATTGAGCACACCGAACACACTGAGAACACCGAACTTACCATGCACACCGAACACACCGTGCGCACCGAGCACACCGAATATACTTACCTCGCCGAACACACCGTGAACACCGAACACATCGAACACACTTAATTCACCGTGAACACCGAACACAACGAGCACCCCGTGCAACCTAACACACCGAAGTCGCTGAGCACACAGTACACACCAGCACATTGAGCAAACTGAACACACTGAGAACATCGAACTTACCATGCACACCGAACACACCATACACACCGAACACACCGTGCGCACCGAGCACACCGAATATACTTACCTCGCCGAACACACCGTGAACACCGAACACATCGAACACGTCGTGTACAACGAGCACGCCGTGCACACCTAACACACTGTGCACATCGAAAACACCGAGCACACACAACACACCGAACACACCGAGCTTACAAAATAGGCTGAATACACCGATTACACCGAATACAGTCGACACACTGCACACCGAGTACATAGAACCCACCGTGCACACCGAACAAACCGACCATACCGAAAACACTGAGCACACCGTACACCCCGAGCTCACCGAACACGCCGAACATGCCGTGCACAACGAACACACTGAACACACCGAACACACAGAACACACTGAACTCACTGAGTAGGTACACCAAACACCGTGCACACTGAGCACACAGAAATTTCGTGCACACCAAACACAGCGAGAACATTGAACACATCGAGTACATTGAACACACCGAACACACCACACCGAGCACGCCGTGCTAACCGGATACACCGACCACACTGAGCACACCGAACACACCGATCCCACCGAGCGTACCGAAGACTGAGCACATCGAAAAAAACCGTACACACCAAGCACACTTATATATCGTGTACGTCGAACACACCGAACAAACCATGCCAACCGAACACACCGTACACACTGAACACATTGATCACAACGAACACACTGACCGAACACACCCACCGAAGACGGAACACACCCACCGACCTATCTACCCATGTACCTACCCACCTACGTATCTACCTACTTGCCTATCTGCCCACCTACCTGCCTGCCCACCTACCTGTCTACCTACCGATCTGCCGAGCACGCCGAACACACCGAGTACACCGAGCACACCGAACAAACCATGTACAACGAACACACCAAATAAGTCCACCGAACACACCGTACACACTGAACACATTGATCACAACGAACACACTGACCGAACACACCCACCAACCTACCCACCTGCCTGCCCATCCATGAGTGTCGGCAGACTTTTTTCTAGAGGGGGCCGCATGTTGGAAATTTGCAATCATATAATATTAAATCATTATTTTACTGTCAAAATTTATAATATTTGTTGCAGATAACCGTATTAATTTATGCTAAATAAAAATTGTTCTTTACATCAAAATTAAAATAATAGTTTAATAGTCAGTAACTGGCTGCACATTAAGTTCACCAACTTCCAGGGGGGGGGCCGCGGCCCCCCACGCCTTGCCCCCGTTTCGCGACGCCCATGTGCCCATCTGCCTGCCTGTCTGCCCACCTACCTGCCTGCGCACCTGCCTGCACACTTACCTATCTACCTACCCACCTACCTACTCATCTACCTACCGATCTGCCTTCCCACCCACCTGCCTGCCTACCCACCTACCTGCCGATCAGTTGCCGAGAGTAGCAGAGTACTACGGTCACACCAGTGATGATGTTTGACGCAGCTTCGAACGAAAAGTCTGGAAGGAGATTTTCCACTAGACCACGGGCCACAGCTCGGATAATCATTCTGTATTTGAGACACCGGCCTTGAAAGCTTACGCAATATGATCTTCCAGTTGACGAAATTTTTGAGTATTCCAAAACTCACACAAATAACAAGGAATATCTCCGAAATGGTTTACTCCACAAAAACTTCACACTGGATTTAAATTGTGTGTTTTAACGATATCTACATTTTTGTACGGTAAGATTTGGTCTCTTGCGGTTTACCAATTATACAAAAGTTATCAAGAGTAAATAGGACTAAATGGGGTATAGCCAAAAAATTCAAAATATACATTTAATTTACCATGAAAATATTTCAAAACATATGGTATTTTAATCAAACTCGTTAGAGTTATTTTTGAGAAAATCAAAATTTTCGAAAACTTGTCTATGCAAAGGGTAGTTTAGGTTAGAGCAATTTTCTTCAAAATCTTCGTGTCGCATCCTTGAAGGATATTAAATTTGAATACCAAATTTGGTTTTTAACCGACTCTTCGTTTTTGAGATAATGCTGTTCACAGACACAGAAACATAACCTTTTCTAAAACTGTTTTATTGGATTCAGGGGGCCTCAAAACATACATTTCTGGTGAAATCTTGACTTCCCCTACTTACTACACGTAGTAGAAAAGTAAAAAGTGTGCTTATCGAATAAATCCTCACACATTAGAGGAACTGACAGCAAACAGTACGAATGAAATCAGAAACAGAACTCACGTCAGCCAGAATGTGCTTACCACATACAATGCCGGTACAATCAAGGCCAAGTAAAATAATAATGAGTGTAATGGCACGCTTGGAAGGTGACGGCGTTACGTTTGACTACAGTTGCATGGATTTTGGTTTTTTCCCCTAAGGAAAACACACCACAGTTTTATTGCAAAAATGTAATATTTTAAGTTAATATTTTTGCAACAGGAAACGCCCGCAAATACTTGAATTCAATTTATTTAGGTTAGCATAACAAGAAAGTGGATAACACCTCAATAGTAAAAGGGTTAAATGCCCCGTCGTCTATGTGATGGCAAATGCAGTGAAAGGGTTAATGAACAACTAAATCACATACAAGAAACAAACAACACAGGCACAACTTCCCAAAATGTGAAACTTTTAGAAATGTTGGCAGGCTATATAGCATATAGATTAAGAAAAAACCAGATGAAATTGCTTTGTTGTATGGCACATATACAAAGTACTTTCCTGCAGATAAATCCTGACTTTCGTCGCCTTCAAGTCTTGTATTATTTATATGTAAGTAGGAAATAGGTACCTGGGCTTCGCTCGGCACTCCCCCTCCCCTTTTTGTAAAATCTTGTTCTTTGGGAGAAGATATTTATTTATATAAACCTGAAAAGCAAAACGTTAACAAAATAAAAATTTTATCGCAGCTGTTAGGAGGCATTTCCGAGATACAAGAGACATAGATATATAAATATTTCATAAGCACCATCATTTCAGCTGTAAAATGTCTACTGCTGAACGCAGGCCTCCCCCATAGATATCCACATTGTTTGAGGTTTTCGTCGAGCATTTGTTCCACTATGGAGTTCAGTTCTTTGGTGCTGTGGTTGGGTGTTAACACATTGGCCGAGGTCCTTCAATTTTCTGCCGAGTTCTTGCATGGCTTCCTTAAACCCCGGCCAGTCGCTCGTTAGTGTTCTCCGATAGATCTATTTTCATATTGGAAATTCCCCTCTTCATCTTTTCCATTCCGGAGTTTACAGTATCCAATTTTGTTTCCATTTTTTTCTATTTTGTCTATTTCTGTTTCCATATATTCCATTCCGTGGTTTACATTTTTCAATTCGGCTTTCATATTTGTTTCCTCTGCCGCATTCCGGAATTCATCTCATTTCCCATTACGTCCATCTTGGCTAACATTTGTTTCATTAGCTGTTTCATATCATGGTTTTCATCGCACTCCTGACACAAATTATATATATACCGGGTGTTCTGAAATGCATGTTACAAACTTCTAGGGCTAGTAGAGGGGACTGAGTAGACAGTACTTTAAATGGGAACCCATGTCCGGAAACGTACCGTTTCCATGCTACATACTTTACAATGTGTCAGATTTGCCGGTGTTGTTTTGCAACCGGATAGGCAGTAAACTGACGTCAGAAGAGTTCCACGTCAAATGTGGTGTGACGTTAGGTGCAGAATTAAATGACATTTAACTCAGTACATAGGAAAATTGAATACTGTAGTACCAAAAAACAAAACCATTACATTGATCACAATAACACTTGTGTCAACAGTAGAAAACAGAAATTTGTTTGTCTTCTGCTCCTGATGTGTCCCACACTGTACTGAAACTGCTCACTACAACAGAGGCTTGATGTGACGACCACCAACGTCATTGCACACATTGTACCGACGAATCAGGTTCCGATACACTCGTTCCATCACTCCTGGTGTAGCGCTAATCTCTTGTGTAGCGGCCATAGAGTGTGCGAGCAGTTCTTCCTGGGTCACTACAGGAGTCTCGTACACCAAACTCTTCATACAACTCTACAGGAAATAGTCAAATGGCGTTAAATCCAGTGATCATGGGGGCCATGCATTAAGGCCACCTAGGTCTATCCATTCTTCCTCAAATCTTCGGCCAAGATGTTCCCGAACGTTAAGTATAAAGTGCGGCGGTACACCATCGTGCTGAAACCACAGTTCCTACCTTACATTCAATGGCACGGCATCCAACAACACGGGCAAAACGTTCCGTAGGAAGATCAAGTACGAAACACCCGCTAACCTAGCAGGAAAAAGGTATGGCCCGATCACATGACCGTCTACAATACCTGCCTAAACAATGATAGAATATCTCTGTTGGAATCCTCTGAACTTGCATCGCCTGTGGATTTTCGTTTGCCAGACATGGCTGTTCCGAGAATTGGCATTCATCGGTGAACAGAACTCTTCGTGGATATTGGGGCTCATCAATGCACTGTTGCAGAAACCACGTGCAGAAGTTAACATGTGGTACAAAATCTCCTGGTTGCAACGTCTGTGCCCTTTGGGGCTGGTAAGGACGCAGTTGTTGCTCGCGAAGAACCGTCCACAAGATGCTATTAGAAGTATACATCGCATGTGCAATAGTTCGCATATTTGTTCATGGGGCCTCTTCAACGTAATGCAGTACAGGTTCTTCAAATTCGGGGATGCGGCGTCTTCTTGGAGCACCACAGTCCTTCCTATTGACGGTGAAGGCGCCTCGTTCTCGGAGCCGTTGCACCATTCTGGAAAAAAAGGGTATGTGATAGAGTCATGCGTTGTGGATAACACTCTTGATACAACCAATGAGCTGCTCTTCCATTCGCTTCCACGGCGCTGTACACTAACACTATGCCCGTGTATTCTTCAACCATGTGTATTGGAGCTACACAGGCACGTGAATGGGACTCCAGACATGATACCACAGCAGGGGAAACGTCACATGACATCAGCTGATCGCCTTATGTCATGTACTGTCTATCAGGTTGCATAACAAGATCGGCAAATCTGATACATTGTAATGGTTGTAGCACGGAAATGGTTCGTTTCCGGAGATGGGTCCCTATTTAAATTATTGTCTACTCCAGGGGAAGACAGGTATCACTGCTGTGACGTCAGCTCACTCAACTCACATGCCCGCAACGACGGCCAGTTGAACGTGTGACGTCACAGCGGGGAAGAGGAAAGGCGTGCGCGACATCGCAATTTTAATGCTGTTTCAATTACGGAATAGTCACAGATTATAAATAATTACATTTTGGCTTTATGCCATATATATGAATTCTGGATTATGTGAATAGTCATGTTATAACGCTAATAGAAAAAAAATTATAACTATTTTGCCTGAGCTAGAGGAGAGCTATACAGAACAATTAAGTGGAAAGTTTCCGACATTTACCGTTTCGCTTTTCTTTAACTAGTTTGTCAATGTTAGGTCGTAATGTACGGCACATTTGTAACCGAAGACTGCAAGTTAGATTGTGATCTGACAACATGCTTTGGGATTTTGACTTAGAAAGGTTCATAACACTTCCTCGCGTTCGTTTTTGTCATACTTACAGCTTTTAGTTTGTTATTTAAATGCCGTATCCTAATGAAGTGTGGGTCCTGACGTATAGGGAAACAATTCTTTCATCCAATTCAGGAAATTTAGAGCAAATCATGCCAGTAAGCGCTTTCATCACTCCAGCACATTTTGAAACATAAAGCCATGGAATCCCACAAATATAACTTCAAATTCACTTTTTGGTACCACTGTTCAGTCGGCCGAACAAGTTCCCCCATTGAAATAACTGTAATCCAGTCCTGTGGCACTTGTTTTGGCAAATTACAGTCACTGTCTTTGCTTCCCAAATTTTCTGTCTTAGAAATTAGTGCGTTAACACGTACCACAAAATGCATCACATAGGGCAATTCGGCACGTTTTATTATGCTACTTCGTGCCATTTTAAATGCGCCCTGGCTCAGACAGAATGACTCCAACCCTTTTAAGATAAACAGAAAGATAAAAGGAAGCGAAATAAATTGACCTTTGTTTTGTCAAAGACTGTGCACCGCCTTATCCCAAACCGTACTGAAATTCAGGTATAACATGAACGAAAGGCTAATGACCCTTCCTGTATAGCTATGCAGTGCTTCTTTCACATTCGGGAAATACGGACAATATTTTCTTTCCCATTTTAAAGAAAAGGAGCAAGGTGCTGGAATTCATGGGCGTCGCGAAGGGGGGGGGGGGCAAGGGAGGGCCGCGGCCCCCCCTTGGAAATTAATGAACTTAATGTGCTGACTGCTATTAAACTATTATTTTAATTTTTATGTAAAGAACAATTTCTGTTTAGCGCAAATTTATACGGTTATCCGCAACAAATACTATAACTTTTGACAACAAAATAATGAATTAATATTATCTGATTGCAAAATTCTAACATTTGCCCCCCCCCCCCCTGGAAAAAAGTCTGCCGACGTTCATGTTATAATTGTATCTTGCAAGTTAAGCTTTAAGTGGAGGGGATTGCAGTGTTATAAATCATTAAATAAGCTATCAAACTATGTATGTTGTGTCGTATGTGCGTTATTATTCTTTGTACTGATATCGATATTCATTTGACATGTAGGTAAATGTTAGGTTATGTTGTCCCATTGAGATCGTATATTTAAATTGGTATAGTTCCATGTATAACGTTTTAGTAATAATATTTTATATCACCGAATACAGTATTTTAGGCGATTATAAAAACAGTATATCAACCTAACTTATTTAATGTAAAGAAAGCTGAAAATCTGGGAGCAACTGAATGCATTTTCTCAATGTACTATGGTCTACTGTCATTTTATTTTAATCAAAATCGTCAGAGCCATTTTTGAAAAAATTAAAACTTTCTATGTAAAGAATAGTCTGGACCTTCTAGAGGGTCCTGGATTAGTCTGGGTGGAGTTATGCTGTTTACAGACAGACACTTTTCTAAAACAGCTGCTTTTTTATTCATGGAGTCTCAAAACATGTATTTCCGGCGAAATCTCGATATAAATTTTTGGATGGAATGCAATAGATACCATACTAACTTTACTATGCATACGTGACAGAGAAAGGAAAAAGTAAATTGGATAGAAACACTTGACTATCGGTAGCATAACTGCACAAACTCTTGGTTTTTCATCACAATTAAGCGACAGCTTTCCGAGAAAAATTAAACTAATTTTCCTGTAGGTTGCAAAGCAATACTCAACAATAAAGCATTGATCATTATCTGTTTGTAAAAGTGAATGTGGTCGAATTTGACCACATTTGAAATATTTGTTGTTTATTAACTAGTAGGGTAGGATACTGTTTAGTAGTCATTGTAGTTATGGTAGTCATAATAGTCAGAGTAGTCACAATAGTTATAGTAGTCATAATAGTCATAGTAGTCACAGTAGTCAAAATAACCATAGTAGTCATAATAGTCAAAATACTCATAGTAGTCATAATAATAACTTTGAATAAGCATATGATGTTACCTATAAAATACACATTATCATCACAAAGGTTGCTCTCGTCTTCCTCTTCTTTATGAGTAGTTTCTGAATCTAAAGCTCTCATTTCCAGTTTATATTCAGAATCAGAATCATTTGGTTCATACAAATTGTCATCTACGGGTAAGGCATCATCACTGCAAAGTAGATAATGAGATTTTCTAGATGATACCTTTTACCCGTGTTCAACATGAAGCAGTAACTTTTTTTTTTTTGCTGTGGCAAAGCAATATTACACAACTAACCAGGAAAATAGCATGTGAGCAATGTGTAACGAGAGTGGGCATGCAGGGCCTGGCTGGCCTCTACAGCACATAACTGCTGATTATTCATTCTTACAACCAGAGAAATAAAGAAATAAGGTCATGAGCGTCACGATCCCCTCCCTCCCCCTTAGAAGTTTGTGAAGTTAATGTGCAATAAATTACTGACTATTAAACTATTATTTTAATTTTGACATAAAGAAATATTTTCATTTAGCACAAATTAATATGGTTATCTGCAACAAATATTATAAATTTTGACAGTAAAATAATGAATTAATATTATCTTTTGGTTTGGTTTGGTTTGGTTTGGTTTAAGGGCGCTCAACTTCTAGGTCATCAGCGCCCTTAAGAGATTCATGGCAATAGCCAGATATAAATTTCACTCAAAAAATAAAAATACTAGCAACAAGAAAAGTTTACAAAGGTAAAAATCAGTGGCAATAGCCAGATATGAAACAAGGTGATAAATATGTCCAAAAGCAGAACAAGATAATTAAAAAATTTAAATCCTCAAATTTATATTGCACACCGCTAAAAAATTAAAAACTCTATCAACCGCTGTTTTGTCGTCAGCTAGCACCTCTGCACGTCTGGCAGGCAGCTGCAGAGAGTCCCAAAGGTGCGCTAGAGAGCAACACTCTAGCAGCACATGGCGAACCGACAAAAGGTTCTCACACAGCGGACATATAGGAGCAGGGTCCCTTTTAAGTAGGTAACCATGCGAAAAATTGCAGTGCCCTATTCTCAATCGAGCCAAACTAACCTCCTCGCGACAGGATGTGCGACAGGAAGTTACCCAGTTTATCGGAAGTTCTTTCACTTCTCTAAGCTTATTACCACGGAGAGCTCACCACTCGTAGTGCCAGGACGACAGCACCGCTCTCCGCACTTCAAGCCTAAAGTCTTCCGAAGTAACACGTGAGATGGTAATACTGGGTTCTGTAGTTGCCGTCTTTGCTGCTAAATCTGCCATCTCATTCCCCGGCAAACCTACGTGACCAGGAATCCATGCACACGCCACGTCAACACCAGAAGCGTATAAAACATGGAGGGCATCCTGGATACGTTGTACAATAGGGTGGGGGTTGTACAACTGACAAAGGCTCTGCAGTGCACTAAGGGAATCGCTCAAAATCAGGCAGTCACCTAATTTACGACGGCGAACATACAAAACGGCTCGATAAATTGCATAAAGCTCTGCAATAAAAATGGAGGTGCTATTTGGAAAATCGAATGTATATGGTTAGGTTCCATAAACATAAGCACATCCAACACCGTTGGTGCTCTTTGATCCATCGGTGTAAATATATCGACGGTCAGTGTAGCCTGACAAAAATTCTAAGAAACACGTGCGGATACTTGAAATAGGCATCGTGGACTTCTGGTGTACGGTCATCCCAAGATCCACATGGGGCGTGCCAGATAGCCAAGGGGGGTAAAGCCTCTCGCCCTTGGCGAACATCCTAGGCAGTTCAACTCCAAGCTTCACTAGAAGGTCTTGGAAACGGAACCACGCAGGCTTAGGACTAAGGGTGCTATTCCTATATCGTTCTCTTAGCGTGGTGGTGAAAAAGAAGCGAACGTCGGATGCTTAGGCATACATCTAAGCGCACTATCGTAATTTGCCAAGGGAATCTCACGTCGGTATTGCAGAGGAGGTTCTGCGGACTCGGCGTAAAGGCTCACCACTGGGCTTGTTGGAAAAGCTCCTGTTGCAATGCGGATGCCCCTATTATGGACCACGTCTAATCTTCTCAGCACAGTTGGTCGTGCTGACGAATAAACAATACACCCATAGTCTAGCTTGGATCGGACCAATGCGCGATATATTCGCAACAAAATTGTCCGATCCGCTCCCCACGATTTGCCATTCAGTACTCGCATGATATTTAGGGAACGGTCACATCGTGCTCTTAGCTGTGCAATATGCGACGGCCAACTAAGCTTCCTGTCCAAGATCAAACCCAGGAAGCGCGTCTCTTCTGTGAATGGAAGTACATCTGGACCGAAACGGAGCGAAGGTGGTAATCGTCTCCTACGGCGCCAGAAATTAACGCAGATTGACTTCTCAGTTGAGAAACGGAAGCCGTTTTTAACGCTCCATTCTCTAAGGTTGTCCAAACATTGCTGCAGGCGCCGTTGTAAGAACGCCATGCGCTGAAAAGTGCAATAGCCAGCGAAGTCGTCTACGAATAGGCATGACGAAACTCCAGGTGGAACACATTTCCAGATAGAGTTAATTGCTATAGCAAAGAGCGTGACACTTAGCACCGAACCCTGAGGTACTCCCTCCTCCTGAACAAAAGAATTAGAAAAAACCGAGGCGAACCTTTCTCGGAAAAAGCGGTCCTTCAGAAACTCCTGAATAAAAAGTGGTAGGCGTCCACGTATGTTCCAGGCATACAGGGAACGTAGAATCCCTGCTCGCCAGCACGTATCATAAGCCTTCTCAAGATCGAAAAATATGCCAACGGTTTCACAGTTCTTCATAAAGCCGTCCATTATCCGTGTCGATATTGACACAAGATGGTCAACAGTTGAACGGCGTTGTCGAAAACCACACTGGATGTTAGTAGGTTACGACTTTCTAACCACCATACCAATCGTCCATTGATCATACGTTCCATCACCTTGCAAACGCAACTGGAGAGGGAAATATGACAATAGGTGGAGGGAAGATGATGGTCATTTCCAGCCTTCAAGATGGGAATAACGGTGGTCTCCCGCCAATTTTCTGGGAGTATACTGTCAACCCAAACACGATTATAGACCTCGAGCAGGAATGCCTTACCTTCAGGAGAGAGCTGTTGTAACATTTGTACATGAATACCGTCCGGTCCTGGTGCTGATAATCGCGAAGATTTCAGGGAATATTCTAGCTCCGCCATGGTGAAAAGGCGATTGTAATCTTCTACGTTACTAGAACGAAACGAGAAGCCTTGAGATTCCACCTGAGTTTTAAATGGAAGGAACTCAGGAACTCCGAGATAGACACTTGAGCGAAAGCACTGCCAAACGTATTGGCCATTTCAAATGAATCAACAACAGCTCCTGTGGCTGTTTTAATCCCGCTATTGGTAGTTGGATCGTTTTAGCTGCAACACGCCTTAATCTATCCCACACAACCGAGGAAGGTGTGTGTCGGTTAAGTGAGGCTACAAATTTGCTCCATGATGACTTTTTGCTATCCTTAATGACTTGTCTGGACCTGGCGCGCATTTTCTTGTATTCGATTAGGTTTTCCAAAGTAGGGTGACGTTGGAAAACCCTAAGGGCACGCCTTCGAGCACGAATGGCATTCCGACATTCTTCCGTCCACCAGGGGACGGGAAATCGACGGGGTTGTGTAGTCGACCGCGGAATTGATTGTTCAGCAGCAGAGAGAATCGTGTCCATGAGATGCTGCGCCAAATCATTTACTGAGTCGTGCTCGCTGAACGTAAAGACAGCCAACTGGGAGTAAAGTGTCCAGTTGGCATGGTCCAAACGCCATCTGGGCATACATGTGGAACATGTATCTTGCGTCAAGAGACTAATAAGACATGGGAAGTGGTCACTAGAGTGTAAATCAGAGGTGACATTCCATTGTAAGGAGACTGCCAACTGAGGTGAACAAACTGCAAGATCAAGGTGCGAGAAACTATTATAAGAGTCAGAAATGAATGTAGGCTCTCCAGTGTTGAGGAGAGCTAGGTTGTGACTGCCCAAGAAATCGGCAATGAGTGTACCTCTCGCACAAGCGCGACTTGAACCCCACAGTGGGTGGTGCGCATTGAAGTCTCCCACCAACAGGAACGGTGTTGGTAACTGGGAAACTAGATCTTCTAACTCAATGTGCGAGAAGTCATGAGACGGAGGCAGATACAGATTACAGATGGTGAAAGGAATGTTTGGTAGTTTAATCCGCACAGCAACTGATTGTATATCAGAGTGCAAAGGTAGAGTTTGCATATATACGTCATCTCTGACAAGCATCATAGCGCCGCCATGTGCCGGTACACCCTCTTCTGGTGTGACATCACAGCGTACTGGGGTGTATCGCCTTAGTTGGAAAGAGTCTTGAGGACGTAGCTTAGTCTCTTGCAAACATGCGACCAGAGGTTCGTTTTCTTTGAGCAAAAGCTCAAGTTCTGGCTGTTGTGTTCAAATTTCACGTATGTTCCATTGTAGGATAGCCATATTGCATTGTGTATGGGACAGATAATTCCAGGGTAATTCTTCATTACTTTGGAATAGGCGGTTGTCGAATTAATTTAGCCCTTTTCTTCTCTCTTGGGCTTACATTTTTATCGGACGCTTTTTCGCGCCTCTTTTCCACTGGGGGCCTCCCAGTGTGGACAGATTCTAGTTCCATGCCCTCTGTCGAGGACGTCCGTGTTCCCATGGTGAATTTTGGTTCGAGAGCCTCGAACCGATTGGACACGGAGACCGGCGAAGATGACATACGCCGGTCTGTAGACATCCCAGAGGATTCCTCCGAAGAGGATCTCCTGGGAGATGTCTTTGGGCTTTTCTTTCCCTTTGGTGCCTTGGGAGATATCTTATTCTCTTTGAGGAAATCAGATCTTTTATACTGGGTCTTAAACTTGATCGGTGACGGATCGTATACAATCGGTCTAATTTTTGAGCTCGGCTTCTTTGTTGGCGACCTTCCTGGTCTGCTGGATTGAACTGCGGTGCTTGTAGATGCTCTGGCGGACTTAGGTGATGTCTGAGGCTTTGGATGCGACCTAGCTACGAGAATTGTATCTGAAATTGTTACCCCGTATGAATCGCTAGTTTGAGTTGCGATTTCCCGACACGGTACTGGTTTAGCTGCAACCGAGCTATAGGTACCGGAGTTCGGGATAGCGGGCGGGCTCAAACGAAAGAGCTTTCGGGCTTCTGAGAAGGGCGCCTTCTCTCTAACCCGGATCTCCTGGATAGCTCTTTCCTCCATATAACGGGGACATTCTCGGGAGTTTGCTGGATGTTCTCCCCTGCAGTTAGTACAACTGGGAGGTGAGGTACAGTCATCGTCAGGGGCGATGTCTCCACAGTTTACGCAGGTGGCTCTACCACTGCACGTGTCACTTGTATGACCAAAGCGCTGGCATTTATAACATCTAAGCGGGCTCGGAATATAAGGTCTTACTTCAATGGCCTTGTACCCAACCTTTATCCTTTGCGGGAGATCTACCCGATCAAAGGTAAGGAAAAGGGTACGGGTAGGCAGATGTTCGCCTCCATATTTTCTCTGAACCCGATAAACAGCTATCACACCTTGATCTGCTAGGTTCTCCTTAATTTCATCATTGGACATATCGTCCAATGCGCGTGTGTTCACAACACTGAGAGGAGTTCAACGTTTTGTGCATCTCTACACGCACCGGATAGCTGGCTAACATGTTGGCTTTTACAATAATAGCTGCCTGTGCTGCTGAAATAGATTCAACCAGCAGCGTGCCATTTCGAGATCTTCTGCAGTTCTTCACTGGGCCAGCTATCTTATCGAGACCGTTCTGTATCACGAAAGGATTCACCGATCTGAATGTTTTACCTTCCTCTGTTCTTGTTATCACTAAGTAGCGAGGACCACTCAACTCTGCTACTTCCTTTTCACTGACTTTAGCATGTTTAGTTTTTTGAGTTTTAAAAGAACTCATGGCGATGATATCCTCCACCATTGCAAATGTCTCCGATAGCATGCTCACATCCTGGGTGCCACCCCGGCTTAGGTGAGAGTCCTGGCCTGGACCTTGCTCACCCTAGGGTCTCACCTCCCAATGTATAGACAGAGGGACCCAATCGTCTTCAGGAGTGCATCAGCTCATGCAATGACCCCTCCCGGGGACTGACGTTTATCAGCGGATATGCACACAGATCCTACATGATAACCAGGGGCTGGGACTTACGCGATTACCCAGTCACCCCTTGCGTCACCCCATCCTCCTACAACCCGCGCGTAGGTTATCCATCAGACTGTGTACAGGGAGGTAACAGGTGAATTTGGATTTGGATTTGGTTTAAGGGCGCTCAACTTCTAGGTCATCAGCGCCCTTAACAGACTCATGGCAATAGCCAGATATAAATTTCACTCAAAAAATAAAAATACTAGCAACAAGAAAAGTTTACAAAGGTAAAAATCAGTGGCAATAGCCAGATATGAAACAAGGTGATAAATATGTCCAAAAGCAGAACAAGATAATTAAAAAATTTAAATCCTCAAATTTATATTGCACACCGCTAAAAAATTAAAAACTCTATCAACCGCTGTTTTGTCGTCCGCTAGGACCTCTGCAAGTCTGGCAGGCAGCTGCAGAGAATCCCGAAGGTGCGCTAGAGAGCAACACTCCAGCAGCACGTGGCGAACCGACAAAACGTTGTCACACAGCGGACATAGAGGCGCAGGGTCCCTTTTAAATAGGTAACCGTGCGAAAAATTGCAGTGCCCTATTCTTAATCGAGCCAAACTAACCTCCTCGCGACGAGATGTGCGAGAGGAAGTTACCCAGTTTATCGGAAGTTCTTTCACTTCTCTAAGCTTATTACCGCGGAGAGGTGACCACTCGTAGTGCCAGGACGACAGCACCGCTCTCCGCACTTCAAGCCTGAAGTTTTCCGAAGTATCACGTGAGATGGTAATACTAGGTTCTGTAGTTGCCGTCTTTGCTGCTAAATCTGCCATTTCATTCCCAGGCAAACCTACGTGACCAGGAATCCATGCACACACCACGTCAACACCAGAAGCGTGTAAAACATGGAGGGCATCCTGGATACGTTGTACAATAGGGTGCGGGTTGTACAACTGACAAAGGCTCTGCAGTGCACTAAGGGAATTGCTCAAAATCAGGCACTCACCTAATTTACGACGGCGAACATACAAAACGGCTCGATAAATTGCATAAAGCTCTGCAGTAAAATGGAAGTGCTATTTGGAAAACCGAATGTATATGGTTCGGTTCCATAAACATATGCACATCCAACACCGTTGGTGTTCTTTGATCCATCGGTGTAAATATATCGACGGTCAGAGTAGCCTGACAAAAATTCTAAGAAACACATGCGGATACTTGAAATAGGCATCGTGGACTTCTGGTGTATGGTCATCCCAAGATCTACATGGGGCGTACCAGATAGCCAAGGGGGGTAAAGTCTCTCGCCCTTGGCGAACATCACAGGCAGTTCCACTCCAAGCTTCACTAGAAGGTCTTGGAAACGGAACCCCGCAGGCTTTAGACTAAGGGAGCTATTTCTATATCGTTCTCTTAGCGTGGTGTTGAAAAAAGAAGCGAACGTTGGGTGCTTAGGCATACATCTAAGCGCACAACCATAATTTGCCAAGAGAATCTCACGCCGATATTGCAGAGGAGGTTCTGCGGACTCGGCGTAAAGGCTCACCACTGGGCTTGTTGGAAAAGCTCCTGTTGCAATGCGGATGCCCCTATTATGGACCACGTTTAATCTTCTCAGCACAGATGGTCGTGCTGACGAATAAACAATACACCCATAGTCTAGCTTGGATCGGACCAATGCGCGATATATTCGCAACAAAATTGTTCGATCCGGTCCCCACGATTTGCCATTCAGTACTCGCATAATATTTAGGGAACGGTCACATCTCGCTCTTAGCTGTGCAATATGCGACGACCAACTAAGCTTCCTGTCCAAGATCAAACCCAGGAAGCGCGTCTCTTCTGCGAAGGGAAGTTCATCTGGACCAAAACGAAGCGAAGGTGGTAATCGTCTCCTACGGCGCCAGAAATTAACGCAGATTGTCTTCTCAGTTGAGAAACGGAAGCCGTTTCTCACGCTCCATTCTCTAAGGTCGTCCAAACATTGCTGCAGGCGCCGTTGTAAGAAAGCCGTGCGCTGAGAAGTGCAATAGACAGCGAAGTCGTCTACGAATAGGCATGACGAAACTCCAGGTGGAACACATTTCCAGATGGAGTTAATTGCTATAGCAAAGAGCGTGACACTTAGCACCGAACCCTGAGGTACTCCCTCCTCCTGAACAAAAGAATTAGAAAAAACCGAGCCGACCCTTACTCGGAAAAAGCGGTCCTTCATAAACTCCTGAATGAAAAGTGGCAGGCGTCCACGTATGTTCCAGGCATACAGGGAACGTAGAATCCCTGCTCGCCAGCACGTATCATAAGCCTTCTCAAGATCGAAAAATATGCCAACGGTTTGACAGTTCTTTATAAAGCCGTCCATTATCCGTGTCGATATTGACACAAGATGGTCAACAGTTGAACGGCGTCGTCGAAAACCACACTGGATGTTAGTCAGTAGGTTACGACTTTCTAACCACCATACCAATCGTCCATTGATCATGCGTTCCATCACCTTGCAAACGCAACTGGTGAGGGAAATAGGACGATAGCTGGAGGGAAGATGACGGTCCTTTCCAGCCTTCAAGATGGGAATAACGGTGGCCTCCCGCCAATTTTCTGGGAGTATACTGTCAACCCAAACACGATTATAGACCTCGAGCAGGAATGCCTTACCTTCAGGAGAGAGCTGTTGTAACATTTGTACATGAATACCGTCCGGTCCTGGTGCTGATAATCGCGAAGATTTCAGGGAATATTCTAGCTCCGCCATGGTGAAAAGGCGATTGTAATCTTCTACGTTTCTAGAACGAAACGAGAAGCCTTGAGATTCCACCTGAGTTTTAAATGGAAGGAACTCAGGAACTCCGAGATAGACACTTGAGCGAAAGCACTGCCAAACGTATTGGCCACTTCAAATGAATCAACAACAGCTCCTGTGGCTGTTTTAATCCCGCTATTGGTAGTTGGATCGTTTTAGCTGCAACACGCCTTAATCTATCCCACACAACCGAGGAAGGTGTGTGTCGGTTAAGTGAGGCTACAAATTTGCTCCATGATGACTTTTTGCTATCCTTAATGACTTGTCTGGACCTGGCGCGCATTTTCTTGTATTCGATTAGGTTTTCCAAAGTAGGGTGACGTTGGAAAACCCTAAGTGCACGCCTTCGAGCACGAATGGCATTCCGACATTCTTCCGTCCACCAGGGGACGGGAAATCGACGGGGTTGTGTAGTCGACCGCGGAATCGATTGTTCAGCAGCAGAGAGAATCGTCTCCATGAGATGCTGCGCCAAATTATTCACTGAGTCATGCTCGTTGTAGGTAAAGACAGCCAGCTGGGTGTAAAGGTTCCAGTTGGCATGGTCCAAACGCCATCTGGGCATACGAGGGGAAAATGTATGTTGTGTCAAGAGACTAATAAGACATGGGAAGTGGTCACTAGAGTGTAAATCAGAGATGACATTCCATTGCAAGGAGACTGCCAACTGAGGTGAACAAACTGCAAGGTCAAGATGCGAGAAACTATTGTGAGAGTCCGAAATGAATGTAGGCTCTCCAGTGTTGAGGAGAGCTAGGTTGTGACTGTCCAAAAAATCGGAAATGAGTGTACCTCTCGCACAAGCGCGACTTGAACCCCAAAGTGGGTGGTGCGCATTGAAGTCTCCCACCAACAGAAACGGTGTTGGTAACTGGGAAACTAGATCTTCTAAATCAATGTGCGAGAAGTCATGGGACGGAGGCAAATATATATTACAGATGGTGAAATGTATGTTTGGCAGTTTAATCCATACAGCAACTGATTGTATATCAGAGTGCAATGGTAGAGTTTGCATATACACGTCATCTCTAACAAGCATCATAGCGCCGCCATGTGCCGGTACACCCTCTTCTGGTGCATCATCACACCGTATTGGGGTGTATCGCCTTAGATGGAAAGCGTCATGAGGACGTAGCTTAGTCTCTTGCAAACATGCGACCAGAGGTTCATTTTCTTTGAGCAAAAGCTCAAGTTCTGGCCTTTGAGTCCGAATTCCACGTACGTTCCATTGTAGGATAGCCATATTGCATTGTGTATGGGATAGGTAACTCCAAGGTAACTCTTCATTACTTTGGAGTAGGCGGTTGTCGAACTAACTTAGCCCTTTTTTTTTCTCTGGGGCTGGCATTCTTGTCTGGCGCTTTTTCGCGCCTCTTTTCTACTGGGGGTCTCCCAGTGTGGGCAGATTCCAACTCCATGTCCCCTGCCGAGGACGTCCGTGTTCCGATACTGAATTTTGGTTCGAGAGACTCGAACCGATTGGACACGGAGACCGGCGAAGATGACATTCGCCGGTCTGTAGCCATCCCAAAGGATTCCTCCGAAGAGGATATCCTGGGAGATGTCTTTGGGCTTTTCTTTCCCTTTGGTGCCTTGGGAGATATCTTATTTTCTTTGAGGAAATCAGATCTTTGATACTGGGTCTTAAACTTCATCGGTGACACATCGTATACAATCGGTCTACTTTTAGAGCTCGGCTTCTTTGTTGGCGACCTTCCTGGTCTGCTGGATTGAACTGCGGTGCTTGTAGATGCTCTGGCGGACTTAGGTGATGTCTGAGGCTTTGGAGGTGACCTAGCTACGAGAATCTTATCTGAAATTGTTACCCCGCATTCATCGCTAGTTTGAGTTGCGATTTCCCGACACGGTACTGGTTTAGCTACAACCGAGCTATAGGTACCGGAATTCTGAATAGTGGGCTGGCGCAAACGTAAGAGCTTTCGGGCTTCTGAGAAGGACACCTTCTCTCTAACCCGGATCTCCTGGATAGCTCTTTCCTCCACATAACGGGGACATTCTCGGGAGTTTGCTGGATGTTCTCCCCTGCAGTTAATACAACTGGGAGGTGATGTACAGTCATCGTCATGGGCGATGCCTCCACAGTTCACGCAGGTAGCTCTACCACTGCATGTGTCACTTGTATGACCAAAGCGCTGGCATTTGTAACATCTAATCGGGTTCGGAATATATGGTCTTACTTCAATGGCCTCGTACCCAGCCTTTATCCTTTGTGGGAGATCTACCCGATTAAAGGTAAGGAAAAGGGTACGGGTAGGCAGATATTCGCCTCCATCTTTTCTCTGAACCCGGTATACTGCTGTTACACCTTGATCTTCGAGGTTCTCCTGAATCTCCTCATTGGACATGCCGTCCAATGCCCGGGTGTTGACAACTCCACGGGAGGAGTTCAAAGTCCTATGCAGTTCTACGCGTACCGGACAGCTAGCTAACATATTCGCCTTAAGTAAAGTAGCCGCCTGGGATGCTGAATTAGCTTCAACCAGGAGCGTGCCGTTGCGAGATCTTGTGCAGTTCTTCACTGGGCCAGCTATTTTATCAAGACCCTTTTGGATAACAAATGGGTTCACCGATGTAAATTTCCTTCCTTCCTCAGTTCTAGTAAATATTAAGTAGCGAGGACCACTCAACTCTGCTACTTCCTTTCCAATCGTTTTCTGGTTTTTTGTATTTTGTTTGGGATGTCCCATGGCAATGATATCCTCCACCATTGCAAATGTCTCCGATGGCATGCTCACTTCCTGGGCGCCACCCCGGCTTAGGTGAGAGTCCTGGCCTGGACCTTGCTCACCCTAGGGTCTCACCTCCCAATGTATAGACAGAGGGACCCAATCGCCTTCAGGAGTGCATCAGCTCATGCAATGGCCCCTCCCCGGGACTGACCTTTATCAGCGGATACGCACACAGATCCTACATGATAACCAGGGGCTGGGACTTACGCGATTACCCAGTCACCCCTTGCGTCACCCCATCCTCCAACCCGCGCGTAGGTTATCCATCAGACTGTGTACAGGGAGGTAACAGGTGGGAGGTCAAACACAAAAGTGGACCAAAGTTGATTGGGCGTTTGGCAGGTGCGCTCACACCTCTTGGAGGAACCCAATCGAGAGTATGGCTTGGGGCCCCGGGTACGCCAAACCCTTACCTACCATAGTAAGAGCCCCTGGGGGAGTTTGATTTTGGAGCCCTCTTCTCCTAGATGAGTTGTCGACCAAGACTAACGAGCCTCATCTACCCGTTTGGAATGTTCTTTGCTTCCCCTCACCTATTGCCTACCAGTAGTCAAAATGACACTTAGTAGGCCGTCTGGTTCGGGTACTGAGCCCCTCCGCCACGACAAGGCGACACTCCTTCGGAGGGGTTTTAATTAATATTATCTGATTGCAAACTTCCAACTCATGGCCCCTCCCTGGAAAAAAGTCTGCAGACACTCATGAATAAGCTTGTAGCTCCACCTAACAATCGAGTAAGGTGTAATGTTAGATGTGCCAATAAGTCAATTACATAAGTGCGTTCGTACAAAAAACTATAATGCTTAAATAAGCCTAAGGGTCTTCCTGGCCCGTAGCAACCAATGGAGGGTTAAAAAATATAAAAATATTAATCACATAAAATCACATAATTTCTTAGCAAAGAATTGATTGGGAGTGTTCTGTTATAAACTACATGTGGTATTTGAATTAAGTACAGTCATGCAAATGCTTCATCATTAATAGTTCAGCTGGAGTGGTGTTGGGCTAACGTTCCAAGTTTGCCATAATCATGTTTGTCAGCTGGTGTGCAGCAACTCCCAATTCAGCAGCAACTTCCAACTTTTTATCCACTGAAACCACAACCTTCTTTCACTTTGATGACATTTTAAACTTGTATACTGAATTATGCTCCCAAAACAATCCAGTTGAAATGCACAATAAACTTAATGACACGTGCTGTTTGAAAACAGTAGGAAAACTGAGGAGATTGATAGAGGTGTAGCTGGTGACACATTCCCCATCAGCACCATGTGACACACAACTAAATCTTACTTAAACTCAACAGGTAGCATTTTACAGTACAGTATGTATTACCATAATTTGTTGTACAATTTATGCATGAACAATATATTGAATCAAACTAAAAAGCGAATATTTGATGTACATACTTATAGTTATGTCCGTGCTATCACAGTTAAATTTATTATCTAACGTGAATTTTAAATTAAAAAAAAGTCTGCAATTCTGATCTGGATCATCCAGAGATCCGGATAAATGAGGGTCAGATAAATGAGGCTTTACTATATTTAGATAAACTGTAGATATAATCTCGCTTTGCGGAAACAAGATTACCTCCCTGTGGGTAATTCAGGTTACTACTTGTTAGAGGTTAGGAAAGAAAATCAAGTCAATTTATGTTTCCTTTGGAAGTAATATCAGTTTAGTATTGTGTGATGTGACACATGTTTCTAATGGAATGTTTGTTTCGCATGTTTCATTTCTAAAGACAGATGGTAATTAGCAATAACACTTACTGGAAGGAATTTTGAAACTGCAAACTGCTTGTGTGGGAGCATGAGTAGTGAAACAAGTATGTGTGTTGTGTTGTGTGTGAGATTTTGAATTGTAGTTTGTCTTTATTCATCTATGCAAGGAGGGAAATCATTAAAAAAGTTAGGGGAATTCCAGCATTACAGAATTTGAAAACAAAAATTAAAGCTTGTGTGCGGCAGTTTAATAAAGACATTTATGATGCAGACTGGCTTGTAAATGTACAGCCAAGCTACTTGGTTGGTCAGGTCTACTCTTCTCAACATTATTGCTTCCTTCCTTTCTATACATTATCACAACATCCTAAAGCAGGCATGGGTGAAACAGGCTCAAAAAGGCCACTCCACTGGCCATCTCTCCCCTTCACTATGGTTCAGCTTCTGACACACTTCATTCAGTGGTGAGTATGCCTTTATCAGCATGCTTGTTCTACGAAGAGTGCCAGAGAGAATTTTTTGTAAGTTACAAAAACAGGAAAGGTTGCTGTTTATTATGCATATTTCAATTTGCAACAAACTTTGGTGCCTTACAGGTATTTATATACAATTTCAAAAGGTACTTTCTGAATACTCGTATTTGTAAACATATAAAAGGGACATGATTCCACTTTTTAGGGGTTTACTTTCTTTAGTATAAGCTATTGTATGTATTTTGTGTTTCAAAGTTTGAACATAATATTGAGTTTGAAACCAAACTATTTATTATGTTGATTAAATAGTTTTAAAATATTATTAAGGCTATAGCAACGGAACTTTACTGTCTTATTTATTGTGAAAGAGAAACAATTTAGTATGTCAATCATAAGGCAGTCTAAAAATATTTTGTGCGTAAGATAAAGGAAGGTTATAAACTTGAAGATTATGTAATTTGCCTGACTACAGTAGGTGGCTGTAAGTTATTGTATGCAAAATATGTTTAATATAAACAAGACAGTCAATAGCAGTATAAAAATGATTACTACTGCATAGGTGGAAGGAAGCAACTTGTATCAAAACAAGCTTTGTCACTCAGCAAGAGAATGTAGGGTGAGTAAGGCAAGTTCAATCACTACCTCTCCTCTTATGCCCATGCCTGTCCTACAGGTTATGCTGAAGTGAAGTGACAAACAGTGGATCTAGTTCACATTAGTGAAGTGAAAGCTTACAAACTGGACCAAATTCACAGTACTTCTTGAAATCATATGAAAACTATGACTGGACCAAATTCACAGCACTTACTTGAAATTATATGAAAACTATGGGGACGTTGTTCAAGATGATCATCTATAGCTGCTCATAGTATAGATTTAGATGGTAAATACACCTTTAAAAGGCAGAAAGCTAAAAACTATGTTACATGTGAATTGATATGTAAAAAGCTAGTATTAAAAACGTTTTTGCTGTTGACCCAAATCCCACCCACCAAAGGGTTGAACTTGAAGCTGATTACTTCTGAGATCATCCTTGTATTACTGTCTTTGGAAGGGGAAAGTAAACTGATGATACATTTTATTGATTTTTAAAAGCTTTTGTTTAATACCAGAAACATTAATAACAGTGTACAAAGATTCAATTACATTAGTTACTTCTTAAACATAAAAATATAGTGCACTTTGAATTTTTACTTGAAAATGTTGCAATTGACATTAGAAGCTTACTTTCCAGGCTCTTAAGTTTCATGGGACAGTTCCAGATACTTTAAGCCTTACAAGGAAATACCAATGTGTAGATACATGCCTACAAACATTGAAAAAGGCCATTATTATTGCAGATGACAGATTCTAGATATGTTTAGTACAAAAGTTATGATTACATAGAAGTGTGCTAGGTGTTAACAAACAACACTTAAAATTAATGATAGGATGATACCATTATTTCATAATAATTTATCATGACTCAATAGTGATCCAACATGATTTGACCAAAAATTACATTTTCTGTGCTGACCAGGCATTAGTTACTTCAGGATGGGACAGCATGAGAATTATAGTAACCCACTGGGTGTGCAAGGGGAATGTGGCATTACAATAAACACCATGTCCAGTACATCACAAAAGCACCGCAATTTTATTGATAAGGCTTGTGTGGTGTTGGGTCAGTTCCTGGTTTTAAAGAAGAATAAGGAGCTCTTCCAGGACTGGATGAGAGACGTTTGTGGTGCCAACGCAAAGCAGTCAAGCGAGTAGTAGTAGCAGAACCTTAAAAAGAGAATGGGGGAGAGGAATGAGAGCTGGCACTGTGTTTCTTAACAAGCGGTGCAGCAGCTACCAATGCTACTTCAGAAGTTCAGACAACTCAAATGGCTCGCAAAACATACTGTGAAGGTATTTTTGTGACATCCTGTAGTGATGGAATGGCTGGGTCCAGTCTTTATCCTTGCAAAGGCAAGTTTATTACAGCATTTCTGACTCTGTCTTTGTATGCGATGCATTTCTTATGAAAAATAGAAAGTGCTTCTCGAAGGTTGGCAGCAGCAGGTGTAGATGATGAAAATATTCCAAGTACACCCCCAACATCATTATTATCAATAGTTCGGGATACAATTTTTTGGTGGATTGCAATGACACAAAGTATGCTAATATAACAATAAAAAGGTTTCATCAATTCTATTGCAACTGTCCACATAATTAACAACGTTTACTCTCACAATTAAACACAAATTTTGATGCAACTAGCAAAATGAGTGTTTATGATTTACCATGAAATTAATAATTTATTATGGTATTTACTTACAAAATGAGCGTTTATTTATGATTTAATATGAAATTAACATTTCATTGTGATGTTTCTACGAAACTGACGTCAAAAGATATATTTCAGGAATAAAACAAGATTTGTTTCACTTTTTGCAACATAGAAAGCCAGATGCGTGGTCGAGGTCAAGAGTTCAAGCTCCATATGGCTAGAAGAAATGCAACTATGTTTACAATAAGCAGGAAAGGTATATGAAAGCAGCAGGAAGGGTATATGAGAGTGGCAGGGAAGCTAGGTTGACAGATAACCAGTGGCATATGTGAGCGTTCAATGAATGCATAGAATAATACATCTTCCATACTACAGCACCACCACTGGAGCAAAGTGCTGGAGACAACACCCCCTCCCCTCCACTGGTTTTCTCACACTCCACAAACACATATAGCTTAGACTCAAATGATAAGTTCATGCACATTTTATGGAAGGCTGTGATAGACAGCAAGGAGTGTGAGTTTAATGCCAAAAATGGCAGGAGCTTAACACTGAGTTTGTTTCATGTATTGATGCACTGTAGAGCCAAAGCGCGTGATTGTACAGTTACATTAAAACAAGTCCAGTCTGACAGGTAGGTGCACATGTGCACTTGAAAGAGTTTCCACAGCAATGAACGTCGTCCTCCATGGTCTAGGGGCAACATGCTAGCCTCTGGTTCCCTTGGTTGCGGGTTCAAACTTGGTGGAGGGCAATGAACTTTTACAGATGTAAAAAATAATTAGCATGGCTTCCTTCGGATGGGCAGTGAAGCCGGTGGTCTCATGTCATAGATTTATGCATGCAAAAGAATCTCAAGTTTGATAGAAAGGCCCACCAGCAAAATTAAGCGGTCTTTTGAGCCCAATGTAGAATGGGACACTGAGAACTACAGTCTATGTACCTATATTTCAATTTCTAATGGTGATTGTGAAGGAGCTCTTTCACTGTGCAATATTTTGTCAGATAAAAGAACCAGTATTACAGCAGGGAACTTAGAAACCATGCTTACTTATTATTTCAACAAACATGCCACATATAACATTTGAAATCTAAATTATAACAGTAATATTTGATCTTTTATTTCACTGCTTTGAGCCTTCTTTTTATACCAACATTTACAATTTTGATTCACCATAAAATTCTGTGCCTATTATTAGTGTAATTTCATATTGGAGAAAACTTGTGTAGGGTGTGGGGGTGTGTGGGTGGGGATGCAGGGGTGTGGGTGTTTGTGGGTGGGTGTGCGTGGGGGTGGGTGCATGCATGCATGCGTGTGTCTGTGGGCAGCATAACTCTAAAGCGAGCAGTAGTTTAAGAACCAAAGTTGGTATTTAAGTTATGTCTTTCAAGAATGCAGCATGAAGATTTTGAAGAAAATTCCACTGCCCTAAACTACCCTTTATATGGAAAATTTTTTTCACAAAAATGACTAATGATTTTGGTTAAAATACCATATGTTTAAGATATGTTTATCACAAATGAAATGTGTATTTTGAATTTTCTCGCTATAGCCCACGTAGTCCTTTTTACTCTTGATGACTTTTTTATAACTGGTAAACTGTAAGAGATAGGCCAAATCTTGCTAAAACACACAGTTTGTCTAAATAAATTTTTTTAGAAGAGTGAACCATTTCGGTGATATTCCTTGTTATTTGTGTCAGTATTAGAAAACTTAACCTTCTGTCAAATGGGACATTGTTGTTCATCTTTTGTATGTTAGACGTGCAAAGAGAATGGAATCTCAAAGCTTTAAAAGATTTGGCTACCACTCAAAGCCTACTGTATTCTCATGTTCCCCTTGCACCTACAAGGAAATAAGCAATAACAATTTTTGCAAGTGTTTATCTCAACTAACATGAAGAAGATACAGGAATAAGAGTTTGTATGGCTAGTACAACAGTAGAGAAAGTCATGTCAGTGCAACACATCAGATTTTTTATGTAGTTTTCTGAGTGGGTACATATGTATCTGTTTTGTTTGCCTCATCTTGCTGATCTCTATCCTCGCTTTCTTCTTGGGTATTCCTTCTGTGCTCGTTACTTGGAGCTCCTGTTTCAGGTTATGTTATAGAGCAATTCCGCGTGTGACTAACTGACATTTACACTACATTTTCTTCCTAAAATGTCTGTCTAATGGTCAATATAGGTGTAAAAATGTTATTTTAACGACATACGATGACAGAGAATACATTGGCGGTTGTGATAGGAAATATAAAAACCTTAAAAAGTGAAACAATTATTTAATAATGAGTGCTAAACTTTTCGTGACTGACATTTTTGTCAACTGCAGGTCCAACTTCAAACGTTTGTCCTCCGTTTTCTCTGAAAGTTTTCATATTTTATTTGTTCTGAAAAATCACTTGAGAGAGGAACTTCTAAGCTTTCAAATGACCTGAAAAAAGGTTTGGCATGTTATTCTCATCTGGAGATATTTATTCAAAAGGTCAGCGTGACTGACATGAGTTTGTGACTAACTGACACTTGCGAAAATTGTAATACCTTGTCTTTGTTTTACATGGTATAACATATGGTAAATCATAGTGATACGTATTATACGTTGCATACATGTAATACATACAGGTGTGTAATTGCATCTATCATTTTGAGAAGAATCATATCCTTTGGAGAAGCATTGTCATGCAACATAAACAGAATAAACATATGCTGACAGCTCTCATTTCTTATCACAGTTACGTCATTGCAAGTATAAAAAGCTGACTCAAAACCATAACAAAGACGACACATGAGAGCACACAGCACATACCTGTAACACGATAGTACTTGATTGGACTCCTTATAGTGCAGGAACGCTAGATGCAGTAGTACATGCGTATATCACTACTGTTTTTATTTCCGGAAGTTGTGTATCATTCTGACACCTTCCGCACATGAAAGAAAACAATATTCCACAACATTTAAACCTAATACTTTCACATAATGAACCCGCTGAGTGGACGGCATGGGTGAAATACGTTCAAATCTTTTGTCGAGAAATTCATTTGCTTCTTCAATTTTAGGCAGAGAAACCTCAAGAAGACGTATTTTGGTTTTCTTTCTAACACTATTAACAATTCTTCAGCACTCTGAATCCTGCTTCCTGCTTTCGCAGCTGTCCATGCCATTCTCTTCACTTGTCCTTCAATCGCATCTACTGGCCCCTTTCTGTGATAGGATTTGAAGAAATGCCATTCAATTTGGATTCCAAATACTTTGGAAAGATATGTCACATGGCTCAATGTGTATTTCTGCTTAAAATGACTAGCAGCTCCATTAGAAAACACTTTTACAAGTTCAAGATTCGGAACAATATCCAATATTTCCGAAAATATATTCCTTAAGCAAATATCAACTGCATATTTGTCATGCGATACATAATCAGACACCAAAGCAAAAGATTGTTTCTGAATTTCACCAATATCTTCTTTCCTATACCAGGCAACAAGTATTGAAATCTGTGTATTGTTCCAGTGGGCAGCTCCTTGCATGTGTAGTTCTCAAAGAAGGCGATCTGTATCACAGCTTCACTAATTGCAACATTATCCCGAGCCTTCTTAAAGGCCTCGGATTGCTGTCTTTTTACATAAACGTGATTTAGGAAACGTGGCAGGCAATTGCTCAGTTCTTCAATGCAGTCTTTTACAGATCCATTATTAACTTCTATTTCCATTCTTCCATTACGTGAGCTCAACAGCTTCCATTCGCATGGAGAATTAGCAAGTTTATCTGAAATGTCTGCTCCACTCAATCCCGGGCACTTGGAGCATCCTTCCTGCACACATTCACTCGATTTCTGATCACAAACCACTTGTGCTATGAACTTACGAAATTCAGTCTCAGTGAGTACATGATTTTTACACAATACTTTGAGAAAAAACTTCGTATTTTCATGTATAATGCATGTGCACACATTATGTGGGATCTGACTTTGAAGACGCACGTGAGCAGGGCGTAATTCAGTGAATTTTGTCAACCCCACGGACATTTCTACTCGGTCTTGTAGAAAGAGTGCATGTGCTTCTTTTAATGTTACCACTAGATACCTAATGCGAACTTCTTTTGTTTCTCCCTGAACATGGATTTCAATAAAATCATCTCTTCCAGGAGCTTGGTAAGATAATTGAATCATCCTGATAGAACTTAATGATTGCACTTTTAAGTTCCTCTGATAGTTGTTTTCCTGATACCGGGACAGAATGCTTTGGTTTTACAACATGTAATCCCTCTTCAACTGCTAATTTACGAATCATTTCTTTTCTTTTACATGGAGATTGCGGCAATGCTTCCTCAACACGTTTTCTGCACTTTCCGAAATACCGTTTGCTTTTGAAAGCGGTTGATGATGGAGTATCCTTATCAATCCCTTCTTGGTCTCTTATCTTCTGTCTTGCCCGCTGTGCTTGCTTATATCTCCTATATTCACCTTTGAGGTGTTCTCTTCCTTGTTTTGTTTGTTTCAGTATTTCTCTTCCTTTCCTCATAGTCACTTTTATTTTTTCCTTCCATTGTGCATAACTGCCTTGCTCCTTCAGACATTGTTTGTATTCACTTTGTCTTTGGGCTGGTGTTTTAGCCATGGAGTCAGAAACAGACTAATAGTCTATCCTGACTGAAGTCTCAGAAGTAACTGTATGCGTATGACAACCATGGGGTGCCCGCACTAACTGTCCGTTAGTCATGTGTTTTGTGGGAAAACTAATGACTATAGAGGAAAACTTTCTCATACTTTTTTATTTTTTATATTGTAATGATGCAGAATCAAAAAGGATAATTATTTCAGTCTATTACTTTTCCCTCCAGAGGACTTTATCCTTATTTACCGTGACTAACTGACATTGACACACAGTAATAGTTAAACAGGCTCTAAGGATTATTTATAAATGTCGAAAACTATTAGCCATATACACGTTTCGAAGACGAAGAGTCATTGTGTGATGTACAGAACAAAAAAATTAAAACAGTTGTACATAGCTCCTGAAATATTGATATGAAAATCAGCGTTATTAGCGCTTATTTTTAGTGTTTTGGAAATATGTGGGTAAGAAGTGAAATTTGAACCCATGTTCATGTTAAAAACATTTATTTTTCACTTCATAAGGTACTTTGGAGTATCTAGCATCATCTTTCCTCAGTAAAAAAAGTGAAACATTAATTTCAAATTTTAACACTCGGTATGACATATTCGCGGAATTGCTCTATATCTTCTTCTTTCTTGCTAATTTGAGATTCAGGCACATTGTGTCTGAAATCCCAGCAATGTTTGAGACCTAAATTATAACAAGCATTTCCACGAGGACGCAATGGGCAATTACCAATCTTCTTGGAATATGTGTTCCTCCAGATATGGGTGTTCATCTACCTTTGGTACAACACTATTTATGGAAAGTGTAAAGTAACACCTAAACCACAACACCTCAAGAGGATTACGATTAGTGGAAGAGCCAGGAACAAACTGAGTAGAAGATATTGGTTCATTTGCCTCATCTCAATGATCTCTATCCTCATGTTTTGCTTATGTAGAATTTGTTTTGCACTCGTTATCTGTTTTAGGATGTGTAGTATCTTCTTGGCCTCCTGTTGGAAATTTATTAATTTAATGTGCAGCTAATTATTGACTATTATACTATAGTTTTAATTTTGATGTAAAGAACAATTTTTATTTAGCACAAACTAATATGCATATCCGCAAGATACACTATAGCTTTTGACAACAGAATAATGAATTAATATTGTTTGATCACAAACTTCCAACATGTGGCCACCTGCTGGAAAAAAGTCTGCCAACACTTGTGCAACCAGATAATGGTCTGAGTCTACATAGGTTCCCCTAGGTGTAAGAATGAATTTATGTCTACTATCTTTAGCACATAATTAATTTGATTAACTGTGAGACAAATATTGTAAGACCCCAAAAGGAAATCATTTATGTAAATATTTATTGCAAATGTAATTTATTTTTGGTGTTGATATGAATTAGTTGAGTAACGAAAACGTGTTTCTATTGTTCATTGTTACAAAAAATTAAGTTTGTTTAGAAATGTCATAAATGTTAAGTTCCACATTTAAATTTAATATATATATATATATATATAAAAGAATTATATGTGTTTAATATTAAAAGCGAAGCGAGAATAGCTAAAGATCGCTTCCCTAACAATACGGGAACTATTTGATGAACGCATACGCAGATGTATACAACAAAGATAGCATCATGTAAAGTGGCGCTGGAATTGTTAATAGCGTCTGTGTGTTTGAGATGGGAAGACGTGTTTCTATAACATGCGTGGATGTGAGTAGAAAAGACTTTAGAAAGGTGGAAAGACTATCAATAAAATATTAATAGGTGCGACAAAAGATAATTCAATTGTAAGGATGAAAAAAGTGCTAATAAAGTGATTTATAGTGAAGTTATATCGAGTATTTATTCATTCCATCTAGTACCATGAACTGAGAGAAATAATAGTCTCATTGCTCAATCCAAAGCACATTTTAATTATAAAAACAGCACCAACTGTTTGGTCATCTGGGTACTTCCAAGTGCCCTTATGTATATCTTTATGTGGGAAAAAAAAAAGGTTCTCCGAATCATCATTCATTTAGACTCTGCAAAGCCGATTAACTTTACCCCCATTATCATTACTTTGGTTATGAAGATATGATTTTCTATTATCCTCTTATAAATCTCTTCCTTTCCTACTTGAGCATTCACTTCACCTAGTACGATCTTGATATCAGATATTGGGCATTCAACAAATATTTTTTTTAGTATTATGTAAAAGACTTCTTTTTCTTCACCAGATTTTTCTTCAGTTGGGACATGAATATTTATTAAACTATAATTAAAGAAATTACTTTTTGTATGTAACCATGATATTCTTTCATTAATTGGCTTAAAGTTGATAACCATATGTTTTGTTTTCTTACCAAGAAACTCCATACCAAACTGGTGCTTACTTTCACCACTATAGAAGATTATACCATCTTTCTTCTCAGACACACCATTTCCTACCCACATCAGTATGGGTGGCTCAGTTGGTTAGACTACAGATCCCAAGGTCGCGGGTTCAAATCCGGCCCAGACAGATAGTTTTTAAGTGCACTTAAAAACGACAGCTCCATGTCAGTAGATTTACTGGCATGTAAAAGAACTCCTGTGGGACAAAATTCCGGCACACCGGCGACGCTTATGTGATCCTAGCAATTGACAGTGTCATTAAACAACAAAATAATTTAATTTAATTTCCTATCCATCGCACTTCTTGAACTGCAGTAATATCCATTCTGTATTCCTGTAGCTGATTTAATAGCATTTGTAATACTCTCAATATATGTAATGATAAGATATTCCAGGTACCAATTCTTAACTCATTTGCCTTAGTTTGTTTGCCAAGTCACCATCGATTAGTGTGTTTACCTTCACATTCTCTAGACTTCTCAATGTAGTATTATTTTTACAGGGGGAGGTTGTCGGCCTCATGTCTAACCCCCAACTTGGAGGGCCGAAGACTCTTCAGTTAGGGTTATTGCACCTTAAGGGTAGGCGGTCCTGCCTATCTTAGCAATGTTAAATTTGACAACTTTGTTGTACCTTTTCTGAAGAACTACTGCTGCTAGGACTCTGTTTTACAGGACACAGACTATACTTAATACTTTTACATAGGGCTTTTCTTGTATTTTATCTTTTTATGAAGAAGCTTGAATTTTCTCAATTGAACCATTGCAACAATTTAGTAACAACTTTCTTAAAAATTACAAAAATTCCCATGTTAAAATAACCATATCTATAATAGCAATAAATGGTAAAAGTTTCATAACTCTAACTTTTATAGTTTCTGAACAAAGGTTCATTGATTAAGGAAAAATGAAACTTATGGAAAACTTAGTCGAAAGAATATGTTACGGTTTTAGTGCATTCCTGGTCCATATGATGCATTATCCACATCCTCCTGCATCTCATCAGTTTACAACCTTTTCCAGGTCTTGCACAGTCCTTTCAGTGCCATGAAGTCTCTCCTTAAAGGGACTTAGCCAACATAATGTTTCTCCCAGGTTCAATAACAAGCTTTTATAACGTTCTGCATCCCACTATATTCCATCATAAATGCCTAAATGAAGAGTAGTAATATCCACAAAGTCATTTTTGGGAACACAGTCCAAATCACGTTGACACTCTCGTTAGGTTTTTGTGTCTTACTGTGTATACATTTTTCTAGAAGAGCAGGTCTCCAAATATTGGTTTCGCAATTTCCATTACAGCAACGGGCAATGGGAACATGATGATAAATCTGGTCCATACCTTGGAAATGATTGTATTTGCACCATGTATCAGCAGTGGATGGGCACAGGTCATGTGATGCAGCTTTTCTGTAAAACATATTTCCAAGTGACTCCCACATGATGTAGAACACTGTCCACTATTTCTTCCAATATTTCAGGGTATTCATAAGTTATACCTTCTACATCATATACCAAAATAATCACGATAGTCTGTACTACTTTTTAAGGAAATAAAAAGCGTTATCATTTTTTTAAAGATTTCTCAGGACCTTAACTGAATGTACTAGTTATGGCACAAGATCTTCTTCGCCTTCTCTTTCCCTCGAGGGGAACAAACTGGATCCAGTAGAGATGTCCTTTCTGCAAATCCTTCAGGACTACTATCCATCATGTAACTCACCAGCTTTTCATGTGTTGTTCGACAAGCCGGGGCTATTTTTCGACTAGCCAAGTCTAGATCCGCCGTGTTCTGTCAAAGCAGAGTCACCTCTTGCAGGATGTGGCTCTTCACCACGCACGGACGGTCTTGGCTATAGCATCCTCGGTAAAAAGATCTTGCATTTACCTGAGCTTAACCCTGGGTAGACGAGGACTAGTGCAGAGTCAACCCCATACAAAGGAGCTAACTCTGTCATACCCTTGACCCCATTGTCGATTTTTTATTTTTTTATTTTTGCCTATTTCACATATAAACTTAAATTTTCGTTTGAGTTTGTATTAGACGACATCCAAACTTGCCACAAATTTTCAAATTTGTTATACAGGTACTTCAACAGTACTGAAGCAGTTAAAAGTTGTAGTGCAACACACAGTACACAGCCAGTACGAGCTCTTGTCATCACAGCAGTAGTTCCTCCTTCTTCAGAACACACTGTATCAACAGCAACAAAGCCTAACATACTTTATGAACACTTCTATTTCTCTAGTACAGAGTCGTAAAGAAAGACAAAGGCTGTAGTAGAAGTTGTTAGTTCAGCAGATGATAAACCTTTGTCAGCTTCTCCATATGAAATAGATACAGATGTACATACCCTGTTGACCAGACAGCCGTCTAACAACTGAAGAAATTGGAGCTATTGATAATGGTTCCCATGCTTTAGAAATGGAGCGTGATAACTGAACTTCATGCACTTATGACGGGAAGATCATCGCTTCTGGTGGTTACACAACTTCATCTCCAGCAACTGTTATCCAAGATGAGAAGGATATTGAGAGCCTCCGACCCCCATGCAGAAATGAAGCAAACTTGACGTGCACCAATTTTGATCATGCCTACTGCAGTATTGAATGACATAGACTGAACAGATCACCAACCTACATTGTGCATTCCATGAAGTAACCGTAAGTTATACGAATCTGTGGTGCCATGTGTGTTTCTGTAATATTATTTCATAACATATTGCTTGTGTTTGCTTTTGCTCTGCTAACCTAAGAACGAGACAAGAGCTGCATGTTGATCTCGTTATAAATATGTAGGTGTTCTGTACATAACTTCCTTATGTGAATTTTGTTGTTGTTACTGCAGTACAAGTTACAAAGGTCCATAGCTGTGTAATGATTGTACTTACACCATGTATCAGGAGTGTATGGGCGGAGCTCTGCTGTCAAACATATTTGCCACTAACGCCCGCATGATGTAGAACAGTGACCACTATTTCTTCCAATGTTTCAGGCTATTCATAAGATATTCCTTCTAAATCATATACCAAAATAATCAGGATAGTCTGTACTATTTTTTAAGGAAATAAGAAGCATTATCATTTTTTTAAAGATTTCTCAGGACCTTAACTGAATGTACTAGTTATGGCACAAGATCTTCTTCGCCTTCTCTTTCCGTCGAGGGGAACAAACTGGATCTAGTAGAGATGCCCTTTCTGCAAATCCTTCAGGACTACTTTCCATCATGTAACTCACCAGCTTTTCATGTGTTGTTCGACAAGCCGGGGCTATTTTTCGACTAGCCAAGTCTAGATCCGCCGTGTTCTGTCAAAGCAGAGTCACCTCTTGCAGGATGTGGCTCTTCACCACGCACGGACGGTCTTGGCTATAGCATCCTCGGTAAAAAGATCTTGCATTTACCTGAGCTTAACCCTGGGTAGACGAGGACTAGTGCAGAGTCAACCCCATACAAAGGAGCTAACTCTGTCATACCCTTGACCCCATTGTCGATTTTTTATTTTTTTATTTTTGCCTATTTCACATATAAACTTAAATTTTCGTTTGAGTTTGTATTAGACGACATCCAAACTTGCCACAAATTTTCAAATTTGTTATACAGGTACTTCAACAGTACTGAAGCAGTTAAAAGTTGTAGTGCAACACACAGTACACAGCCAGTACGAGCTCTTGTCATCACAGCAGTAGTTCCTCCTTCAGAACATACTGTATCAACAGCAACAAAGCCTAACATACTTTATGAACACTTCTATTTCTCTAGTACAGAGTCGTAAAGAAAGACAAAGGCTGTAGTAGAAGTTGTTAGTTCAGCAGATGATAAACCTTTGTCAGCTTCTCCATATGAAATAGATACAGATGTACATACCCTGTTGACCAGACAGCCGTCCAACAACTGAAGAAATTGGAGCTATTGATAATGGTTCCTGTGCTTTAGAAATGGAGCGTGATAACTGAACTTCATGCACTTATGACGGGAAGATCATCGCTTCTGGTGGTTACACAACTTCATCTCCAGCAACTGTTATCCAAGATGAGAAGGATGTTGAGAGCCTCCGACCCCCATGCAGAAATGAAGCAAACTTGACGTGCACCAATTTTGATCATGCCGACTGCAGTATTGAATGACATATAGACTGAACAGATCACCAACCTACATTGTGCATTCCATGAAGTAACCGTAAGTTATACGAATCTGTGGTGCCATGTGTGTTTCTGTAATATTATTTCATAACATATTGCTTGTGTTTGCTTTTGCTCTGCTAACCTAAGAACGAGACAAGAGCTGCATGTCGATCTTGATATGTATATGTAGGTGTTCTATACATAACTTCCTTATGTGAATTTTGTTGTTACTTAAGTATTATATAACTTTCACAAATTTGATATACTATCACATTTGGCTGATTGATTAACTTGCAAAGGCATGTAGGCAAAAGTGAAAGAAGTCACTTACCGTTTTGTAGTTTTAATTTTAAGTCCAAAGAGTGTTTTAACTTACAATTTATAGCAACAATGTGTTTTTAGAAAATTATTTCAATTGTTCATAAACAAAACAAAACCAAACAAAAATACAAACCAAGATGGCGGAAGTACTACATCTACTAGGTATTCTGTGCTCTACGTAGGTGAGCAGTTTGAGAGTGCTCCATATAACCTTTTAGAAGTGACGCAAAAGAGGGGGAACCTACGCAAGGATCTTAAGGATGATATTTTACCTCAGTTCGTAGCTTGAGAAATGTAGATAGTCATTTACATTAAGGGTAAGAGTTGGGCTGTTAGGTTAAACCACACCGGTCACACTTAGATTGCGGAATTGGAAACACGAGTCAGCAGTCGTAGTAGTCTCCTGCCCGAACAAGAGATGGCGCTGGTGGCACTGCTAAACCCCGAAGAAAAATCTGGTTGGCTGATTCAAGTTTTGAAGTTTTGTAACAAAAACAAACGTTCTGGAACTTCTGGAAACGTGAGCCATGTTGCATGTTGGTAAAATAAGTTTTTCGTCGCAAAATGATCTTCGACAGAGAGGTAATTAAACATTTGCATTATTTCTACTTAATATATGTGTGTTTAAAATTGGTATTCTATTAATGTTGGTGAAATACGTAGCAATTAGGTGTAAGATGCTTTTAACAGGTTATTGTTATAGTGGAAGTGTTGACATTGTATTTTATTGATAATTGTATTCATTTGTATTTAATTTTCAGCCACGCAGAAAGTGGGATATGCATACAATATATTCCTTGCAGCATTGCAGTGTAAATCTCCAGTGGAAACTAAAGTTAGAATCTGAAGGTACGTTATTTATTTCCAATAAGTTTTAAGAGCTTCTTACTGTACCAGTGATATTGGATGAAGGTAGTGTATTTGCCAAAACGTTTATCATAGCTTTTCGCGCACATGTGGCAGTTACTTGCACCCATTTGTTGAACGAGTTGTAAAATACATAATTGACCTTCCCTTAGATGTGGAATAGTAATCAAAATTGCAGGATATTATAAGAAATGTGTATTTTAAAAAAAATTACATGTTGGTCGTTGTGCAAAGTAATAGGCACATGATGTTTTGACTAAGATGAGGTTTTGTGAAATATGTATACTATCTATTCGATTAGACGAGAAGTCAAGGAATGGTATAGAGCGTTCAAGCAATAGCGAAGTAGTGCATAAATGCATGAAATAGCATGAGAATAGGGATGTAACCTAGAAAATATATTAGTGGTCCATTAGAAACAAATGAATTCCAATGCCCAATATGAACCTCCACTTTGCTAACGATGTGCTGATGGATAATATGCATTCTCGTTCTGGTTTCCATTACCGTGTGGTTGTTAACCAGGTTTAATTCATACCAGTATTTGTACATTAAACATTTTCTAATAAATATAATACCCTTTTGTTTAAATTCTTTAGTTCCCTTACCTATCACCACTTCACATATTTTAAATTACATTAATAAGCAAATGCAGCAATTACACAACCACATCAGAAAATACAAACGGATGCAACAAACTGCGGATAATAGAAATCGTGCTCATCATAACCTATTTCAACAAATATAGAATTGTCATATGAAACAACGAAGTCATTGACATTGCCTTCAAGAGTTGAGTGTTTTGTATTTGCCGAACCAAACCAAATTTATATAAATTAATCTATATGTACATTAACATACAAGTATATTAACATATGATTGATATTTTAATGAATGCCTATAAATCAAGATAATCATACTCTTGATATCTAACTTTCAAGTGGTGTTTGCCAAACCGTTAACCAAATTATGTGTTAAATAGAGCATATTGATATTATAATAATATTGGCTAAAGTTGTCACAAGAGTGTTAAGATTGCAAACCTGTGACTTTTGATAGAAAATTCATTACTTGCTAGATAATCATATTTACAACTGCTGAAATTGTTTATAACTAAGATTAGTAGGTGAGCTACAAAAAGAATGAAGTTGTGCACGTTTTGTCTGAACAGCAGATAGAACTGGTTCCGCACACTGTGCACTCTGTCACATGACTACAAATGCAGATAACTTGATTCATCTTGAATGTAGCTTGACTACCAAGCCTAATTATAATCCATCTAAAATTATCTATATTTTAAATGTAAATAGGATAAAGACCTAGCCCTTCTTTACACAGGTCACTTACATTACTTAGACTTTAGTTATACATAAATGTTGCTATTCGTTGAATTGTTTTTTGTTTATTTCTAGGATACGTATGGTGGAAAGTTGGAGTTAAAGGTATTCCTGTGATTGTGGGTGTATAACTTCGCAAGCTGTGCCTTTTTGGTATCCAGTGCTGGTGCTGAACATAGTGAAATGGTGTGAAAGTGTTAAATGACGTGAAACTGTTAGAGGACATTTGTTGTCAGGCTAATAATGATCTAGTGATGACAAAACAGGTGTTCGCATATGGAGCAATACAGTGTTGTATATAATGTATGCAGAAACCTCTTTGTGAGGTTATTTGTGCTTGTTACGCAAATATGTCAAATTGTGTTATGCTAGAAGGAATAAATAAAAGTGTCAAACATGTGTAATTGTTCCCATTTCCCTGTCAAATACCACATCCTAATGTTTGGTTACAAGTTTACACAAATAATTTGTGGCAGCTCATTAAAGTATAAAATATTTTACTTTATGCCATGCAGAGTAATTAGTAGCAGCGTCAGAATTGAAAAAGACACATTTTGTTGTTACTATTAGGACAACTAGTAATTTGAACCTGCAACCATTACAGAACTCATTAATATTTCATAAAAGCTATTGATGTACAGACTATTGGACAATTTTAATAAAAAGGAGTTATAACAAATAAACTGTTTTTATACCTGCTTACTTGTCAGTCTTAGCTGATCATATGTCCTAATGCCATATTGCTTCCGATGACGCCCAAAGTTTAATACGCGAGCTTCCATAGTTGTGATTGCAGTTTTTAAGAGTGCCGCATTTATTAAAGCAAAGGTTAATTTGCGTGAGCTTTAATATGCAGCAGTCTTAAAAACTAATGACAACTAAGGAAGCTCACGTGTTAAACTTGACGCGCAAGTGTAGCAATATGGCGTTAGGGCATATGATCAGCTGAGGCTGACAGGTAAGCAGGTATGAAAAATACAGCCGTAAGAGCTACCGGTAGCGTGAGGATTCGGGAGAGCGATTTCTCATACTTTAGTTCAAACCTGCCCCACTTGGAGCGCTCTTTTGTTGACACATTTTTAACACGTAGTTTCCGTTCTTCCTAATAGAGTGTTCTGTGGGTTAAACTGCCTTTTCTTTTCTATCGCATGCATTATATCGCACGGAGAATCACTGCGTGGGGGTAGGTCAGTTCTTTAGGGGACCGCAAACTGTCTTTAATAGTTTTCTTAAAAAGGACATGTTTGTATATTCAGTTCAACCATGAGAAATCGCTGGGTAGAAGTGCTGGAAAAGATGCAGTTCACTGACGACATACATACTTTAGGTTTGTTCCAACAAGCGTTTCTGAACGCCTTCTGAACTATACTCGGCGCCAAATAAGAATGGTATTGACAGTTGCTAGCCTTGCTACTGACGTTGTGAAAGAAGGTGTTCTGTGGTGAAAGGGTCTAAACCACAGAATATACCAGATGATCGACTCTGTGTTAGAGGATGATGTCACAAATGGCGCTGATGTCTCTATGTTTCACCACGGGGCCGGTATGAACGATTCCGTCGATAATGCAGTTCGCCTCTATATCGACCGAGCAGCCCTACTTCCACTTCTCCCCATCCCTCCTTCGTCTGTATACATCGCCAGAATTGAATGCCGAATTTCTTTCGAAATCAACTCGCACACTCACGAATAGTTCACCGCACATTTCATATTTCACATATTAGCATAATACGCGTTACAAGAACTACATGGAAGCCATATGCGGTAAACGATTGTTATCCACATAGCTGATGTATCGCATATTATGCTAATATGTGAATACTGGAAATGTGCCGTCAACTGTTCATGAGTGTGCGAGATGCGACATCGAAAGATGTTCGGCAAGAAGAACCCACTTGTAAACTTGACATTTTTCCCCCTACAAGTAATAGTTGTCTTCAATTAATCATAACTTTAGTAACCAGATGGAGAGTGTCAGATCACAAATTGTTGAAATTATTCAATACATTTTTATTCCCTTTCCCTCAAGAATTTCAAATAATGGCCATAGCAATTATAACTACACATTGAGTTAGTGGCAGAGGAAAGCAGGAAAGGATACCACAAGGTTATCTGTAATGCAATTTTCTTGCACACAGTGAATTAGTAATCATGTTAAAAAAAAACTGTGAAAGATAACCTTAGTGACCAAGAAATGAAAAACTAAACAGATACATGTAAATTCTAAATGAAGATAATTATACCAACAACTATGTACAAGAAAACAGCACTATCTGTTTCAAACAGAAAACAAACAAGTCATATTAATGCTTATGTTTAATAAGATTCTGAAGAGCAATTACAATTTAATATATATGTGCATTACTTTCTGCACAAGTTCACAAAAGAATGTATTAAGAGAAAGATATGAAATTTGAGATTGTCTCATATGGCATTCATAATTTAACAAAACATTTAAAATTAGTACATGAGACAGTGTCACTAATCAAGCGATACGTATAACACTGTCCAAAGTAGGTGCTGCCGAAACCAATTAGGCTTCCCTGAAACAAACAACAGGAAATAGTGCAAGTAATTCATCAGTGTTTCATATAGTTCATTTCAAAACATTATCAAGTCCCTCCCATTCAAAATTTTGTTTGGTTCAATTTCCTACTCCTAGTGTGTATTCTATAGTTCTACTGACACATCTTATATCTTTTCCTATCTTGTTTGCTGGTTGGAGTTGGAATGTCAGAGTGAATCGTATTCTTTTCACAAAAGTGATCAGTTCAAAACGTATTAAAATCCAGCACAAATTTCTGAACTTTCTAAGCCTGCTTGATACTGCGCAGATTTGTTTCTCAACCGTTAGTGTGACTTGTGATTGTTGATTCATTGTGTTGTGATGGCATGTGTATGTGCCCTGGGTGTTTGAACCTGATGGGCAGCGATGTAAACATATGTAGCATGGTGTCCTTCAGAAGGAAAGCGTGTGCTGGTCCTGTGTTGTAGATTTGCAGTGCAAAAACGAACTTGAGCTTAATTAAGAAGCCTCTGAGAAAAATTAAGCAATTTGTCATGCCCAATATAAAATGGGACACTAAGAACTATATCACTTAAAGCGTGTCCATTAATAAAAACTTAATTTTTCCTGTATACATCTCTAAGAGTAAAATAGCATTGTTGTAATTAAATCCCATACTACTAATGATTTGGACTAAAACAAATTGTCAAACACCTATTATACTTCACCTAATGAAATTTCAAAAAGTATATTTACATTAAATGAACACAGTCTATCACAGTACATTGATAAACTTTCTGAATAAATCCAGCAATTAATAATTGTGAAACAGGCATATTTAAGGTCTATGGTTACTTATCAATTACAGTTGTACAGCTAAAATTAAGTTTCAGGACCATTTGAAAGCTTTGTGTTGACATCTGTGCTACAAATATAACTTTAATGCAACACAGAATGAAATACAATTGTACCATCAACTGTATGACTTGTTGAAAGAAAACTGCTTTCACTGCTCTAATTATACTTTAACATATTTATTATGACCCAATCAAATGAAAGCATTTGGTTTTTACATGATACTATTGCTTAACAATTGATGGTGCAAAACATTCGGTTGGCCCATCATGGATAATGTAGCATATTGACCAATACCCAATTTTCATCACAATTATTTACATTAGGGGATGTTGGGTGCCTTGATAAATAACAATAGTCTATTATTATTGTTTTAAGATCATTATATTGCCTCCTAAAACTCTAAAAGACATGCAACTAACCTTTTTCCCTACCTCGTTAGAAAGCAACACAACCTATAGTAGAGGGGAGTTGAGTCAGGTATGGGAAGGTGGGGAAAGTGGTATTGCCAACATATGAAATGCAGGAACGATGTGAGCAACATGCAGGAAATGGCGTGTGTTCTTTGTGAAGTGCTGATGTTGGCAACATCTGGACAGGAGAGGGAAGGGATGCAGCGTAGAGAAAGGCTCCCATGATACCTTGCGTGAAGTACCTGCAGATAATTTAATTTCACTGCTTCACTTTCTGCACCTTGTCTCAATAAAATGCAAGTCAAAGACATTTACAGAAATAAATTACATATAATGTGTGTCAATTATGATTCCTGAAGATGTATTCTTAATATTTGTACACTAAAACAGTGCAATAGTATTAAAGTGTGGGAAAATCTATTTGAAGAATTTTGGTCAATACGCTACATTATACCCCATCACTAAATACAAAATATCCAATTATTTTTAATAGATTGCTCCCTCATCCTCAGCAACTACTTTATGTTCATTACTCAGCAAATCTAAACCCCTCTAATTTTGTAAACTCAAAATTCTAGTTTCACCTGTTTACCATAAACTTGCTTCTTTATTTCACTGGAGATTTTATCATATCCTTCTTTACTGAAGTTTGTAAATTTAAAAGACTTCCTTGATAAAATGACAGTATTATTTTGTACAGCTAGTAAGGAAGCTTAACCTTAGCATGTGATCCTAGTCCATTTCTTAATGCTGTACCAACAATATTCAGATTGTGTAAGTAATCTCTCAGTGACAAAATTGAAGAAAAGATAATTTACGAAAGATGTAGCATGAGTCTGCCATTGGGTTATGAGACAGTAAAATGGAAAATGTATTAAAAGTAACTTACTTCACATGATACATGAAGGAAATCTGTACCATAGTCCTGAAGATGCACTTCTGGAGGTGGTGAGGACTGCAGTGGTCCAGTTTACAACGTATACAGTTCTGAAATTCAGAGAATGCAAAAAGTGAACTTACTCCAAATGCACTTTTGTTGTTCACTAGTATTAACGAACTATCTGGTTACAAACTGTTTATTATTATTATCATACATAAGCAGACTAGATTCGAACTACAGCTGATTTGCAAAAAGTAATATTAGTCAGGTCTATATTGAAAATAAATGAATAAGTAATGCAGGTACATTACAAATCAGGCTATGTCATGGTTTATTTAATACATACATTATAGGTACTTACCAATGGCCTTGTGACAACAGATTTAATTTCTTCTTACTGCTCATATGCTCTTGCACGTCTTTCAAATCTTTCGGGTTTTACAAATACAAGAATATTATTTGAAGGTTTACGAGATTTACTTTCGCTCTGCTGTCGTTACGATTTCACAGAACGTTAACCACAACGATCACAGCTTTCAAATTTCGAATTAAATAAGATACAGGTAGCCAACTGTACTGTTTTATTCACATCGTACATTCACTAAAATACTGTGCAAGTTATCCAATATACTATTACGCAAAGGCCTTTATCAGTAGAAACTGACATAAATACACCAATTTGTTTTACTAAATGTGTGTTATTTTGTAAAATTATTTAGAACACAATACAGAGGTGTATAACAATTGTGTTGGCACCCTTTTAATGTCTGTCACAGGAAGTACGCAGTGTCATCTAGTGTGTGAATTTGAAAGTAAAGGTTGCATGCAGCGCTCGAAATGTATGTTTCACCACGGTGACCTTGACAGAACGATGTGGAACCGGAAGTGCCTATTCCAGTCGGCACCCACTGGACCGACTCAAGAAGACCTATGAGGCTTATAATCTGTGGCCTATGCTTTCACAAAGAAACAGTTGCCCCCAGTGTCATCAACCGTACATTAAATGTTCTGTATTACCTTTGTTACTGTCAGTGGTTAGTCTCTTGCATAGACATCGTTTCAGCTTACTTTTGTTTTAACTAATTCAAGCGTAGTTTTACAATGTATACATAAGTTATTTTACATATAAATATTAATTTTATCTATTGTATATTGCACGTACTGTACATTATCCTATTAGCTTTACTACATGCAAGTGAATAAATTAGCTTGTGGCATCGAAGAGCTTTGCTCTTTTCTATTGCGTTCGCAAGCAGCATTAAGGATAAGAAAAGTATCAATTTTACTGTGGGAGAGGTTATTAAATAATAGAATTTTAGCCATTATTGGAAATAAACTGTTATTCTGTATTTACCGCCTAGTGGAAAAACAAGGATCACATAATATGCTTAAAAACTGATATAATTTATTTCCAATGTAGTAAACTTAAATTATAATTATTCCAAATGTTTAGTTCTTCCGGGCTTGTAGGCCGTGGTCTAGAAGGCATGGTAGATACCAACGTTTCGCCAAGTACTGCGCTTGGCATCATCAGGGTAATACGATCCTCCATCTGCACTGATCAGAGTTAGAATGTGGAAGCAGAGAAGTAGTGGAAGAAATGACCGTTAATGTCCGTTACCTTTATTTATATGGGTGGGGGTGGGCGGGGCATCGTTGCGCCGTCTACGGTAGTGATTGGCCGGTTGTAGGCGGGGTTTTATTATAACTGTTGTGTGTGTCTGAAAGTCTATCTAAAACCGGTATCCATGCTTTATGTACACGTAGTCTTTCTTCTTTGCGATTGAAGTTGTCTTTGTGTTTATAGATTTCTATGGCCTCCCTTTGTAGTCGGGCATAGCAGTTAACTGTAGAAGACAGGACTCAGGTTTCTTTAAGGTTGACATCATGGCCGAATAACAAGGCGTTATGTTTTTATTTTGTTTCTCGCAGATTAGAGGTAATTTGCATAAATTAAGTTTGTATAGTAACTAAACTTTCTCATGAATTTATATTTTAATTATTTTGAACCATGATCATTTAAATATAGATTTACTGATCCAAAGTGATTGAAAAGTTGATCAGAATTGAACATGTTATGTGAGGCTAATTTAATTCCACGCTAACTTAAAAAGGCTAGGAACAGCAAAAACTGTGCTTCACGAGTCCTGTCAATTTCATACTTACAGCTGTGATAGTCTCTGCGGAAGAAGTACCTAAATTTGGAAAAAAATAGCATGGGTGATTTAGGGATTACAATCTCTTTTACAACGCTTACTGAGATATTTAGTGAGCAAATAGGGAATCTGTACCTTCACTACTATAAGGGCAATATCTTTTAAAATGAATTCATGTATTTCAACAGATAAGTAGCAGTGTATGACTTAGATCAAAGTAGTTTCAGTACAAAAGCATTTTGTATGTTACGCTTTGTTCTTTTTATAAAGGAAATAAAATGCTACATGTTGCTCGTTCTTAAATAGAAATTCCAAGATTGAGTAATATCATCACTGCTAAAATACTTGTTTAGGAAGCGCTAGATGGAGTAGAATTCAGGCCTGGGCAAGTAGTGCCCTATGAACGCAGCCCGCTTGCGGCGTTGCACTGTTAACTGCATGTTTAGCAGGTAGCAAAAAGAGAGTCGCTCAAGCTAGAGCTGGCACAACGAAAGTCTGCCAATGTGCAGGATGCGCAGAAGACGGTACCGTTACGCCTGTTGCAGGGTGAGTGTCCCTATTAGGGGCTCCATTATCTAACAAAGTCTCGAGGTGCGCATATTGCAGAAAATGAGTAGAGGGACAGGAGACAAGAGGCCTGGCAGGTACAGGGGTTGGAAATGACGTGTGCCCTTCAATTGAGTGAGGTGGCCTGACTTTATCTGAGTAGTACCGAAGTTTCGCGTAGATCTTTTGGCAGACTTTAGTTGCGTTACATCTGATTCGCGAATTCCCCAGCTCTGGAGTAGATGGTTCATGATTCCACTTGGAGAAAACGCCTGTCTCAAGTTATGTCATTTGCGCCTTACCTTGTAACTATAATCTTCTTTGCTCAGGGCAAAGTGCGAGAGGTTCAGATCACCAGGAACCTGATCAGCGTACGTATAGTTGTGAGTGGAGAAGTCTGTGCCACCTAGTGGTACCCTGAGGAATGTGTAGCCTATGCCTTCGGATCCAAAATATTGCCTAGAACAAAAATTTATAAAATTCTTCAAAGTGAGAAGTGATATTCGGAATAGGTCAATTCCACATTAATAAATCTTTTAGATGAGCACTGCCCGCAAATCCCCTTGGGGAGAGGGGGGCATTGTGGGTTGTGAAACCACATTAAATTATGTTTTATTTTATTTTAAATTTTGCAAAGCACATGTGACTTGCAGTATTAGTGCGTGGTGGCAAAATTCGACTCACCACTTCACAACTATTAAAAAGGTATTGTTGCATTCATGTAAAATACCTGAAATTGTATTAGTTCTATGATATTGGGCCACATCAGAAATCAAGATATCAAGAGAGGACTCGAAGTAATTTATATGGTTTAAAAGTCCCTGTGAGCCCTAAAGAAACATCCCTCTGGAACAGGTTCTCTGCGTAGACTTATAAATGCAGTCCGGCTGGTTCTAAACCTGATATTTGTTTACAAAAGCTGTTTTTTCTCCCACCCATTTTATGCAATAGTAAAATGTTCCGAGGATGGATATGTATTTTAAAATTGGAACATTAGGTTAGCCCCCTTTAATTTTATTGTTTATATCACGTACTTTCCCTTAACAACTGATGGTGCTACTACTAGTTGAACTGTAGGTTTTTATAAGTTTGATTTAATTCACTTTTACTTTCTTTACCATGTATGTAATAGTAGGTAGAGAGGGTGTTGTATTCCACCCAAAATTATATCGCTATAGTTCACCTAAAATCAGCTTCGAGGACCCCGACCGTTTTTAGAAAATGGTCTACGCACGTCATGTATGCGTGTGTGTGTGTGTGTGTGCATGTGTGTGTGCATCGTGCTCCAAAATTAAAAGTCAGTTAATTACCAAACTTAGTATTTCAAAGATGCGACTCGACGATTTCCAAGAAAATCCCCACACCTCAGACTACCCTTTACATGGAACATTTATAAAACATTTATATTTTTTAGAAAATAGCTCTAATGATTTTTATTTTTTAAATGTTCCATTAATATTGGCGGCTTTTGACATCTCGAAACAATTGCTCGTCAGCAATGGTGTTCACTCGCTTAATGGTGGTTTTGATTTTTGGGATTCTATTACTCTGGATTTATGGCACTGTATTCTATCTCTCTCTGTCACACACGCACGCACGCATGCACAAACGCACAAACGCACAAACGCACAAACACACAACCACACAACCACACAACCACACAACCACACAACCACACACACACACACACACACACACACACACACACACACACACACACACACACACAGACTCTAGGGAGGATGGGGAATAATGCCAGTTAAAGAAAATGTCCCACCCTACCAGCCGAGAATTAACCCTGGACACTTTGCACAGCAGGCAGGTGCTCAACCGACTGAGTTACGAAGCCAGCGTAATTTTGATTTTCTGTCAAATGTTTAAGATATTTTTGGAAATGAAATGTGTATTGTGAATGTTCTGGGAATCACCTCAAAAGTCCTCTTTATTCTGGATGGCTTATGTTTGACTGACAAACATAAAAGATAGACAAAATCTAAGGCCACAAAAAATTGGATCTCGTTTAAAGAAACAATTTATGTGAGGTACATTTTTTGTGGCGTGAACCATGTTCGAGATATTTCTTGTTATTTCTTTGAATTTTCCAATACGTTTACCTTTCTCAAATAGATCTTCGTTATTCTTTTTAATCTCTTGGCCATGCAAAGAGAATGGAATTCCCAAGCCATCACAAAACGACCAGCCTTAAAAGATCTGAATATCGCTTCAAGCCTACTGTATTCCCATATACCTCTTGGACCTACAAGAAAATCAGCAGTAAGATCATTTCTGCAAATGTTTATCACGATAAACATGACGTAGGCAGCGGAATAAGTGTGTATAAGAATATCCAGCAGCAGAGTAGAGAAAGTTATGTGAGTGTAAGACATCATCAGATTTGTACTATTATACACACCTGCATTACTCGCACATTCTGTTCTGCGGATAATAGGGATTAAATAATTATTACCGTCCCATCCGGAAATAGAAACCTAACCACTCATCGCTAGCTAAGTTTTCACCTGCCAACGATGTACTACGACCAATTACCACTGTGCATCAAAAATAAAGTACCATAAAAAGCGTTCAGGGAACCAAAATTAACAACACAGTAGTATCTGAGAATAAATTAAAAGGAACAGACATACCGCAGAAGGACTTCTTGAGTTTGATTGATACCTACTGCGTCTGTCACAGCACCGCTGAATCCAAAAATGTCCTGGCACTGTTCCTTAGGATGTACCTTGCACCTCACAGCTGTCGCAGGGGAATCTAAAATGACAGTTGGAGTTTGCCTCAACTTTCAATCATACATAAATAACATCCTACAAATTAAAACCTTCAAATATGAAACAATTATCCAAAAATAATGATTTTTCGGGCTTACATGCAACTTAAAAATGATAGTAGTCGAAAATTATTTTCGATGCTTAATTCAATTTCTTGAGAAAATTACATTTTCGTGAGGATTCAACCAAGTATGCCAAAATGTTTGTCTTTAACTTACAGTACGTATCTGCTACATCGGTGAAATTTCCCACTCTGGCTTCTAGACGTTTTCCTGCCCTATTTGACTCGTAGTGCAGAAACCTCGTGGTGTCACTTTGGAGTACATCATCCGCGGAAGGCCCTGGATCATTGCAGTACTCCGATGTGCATACACACACCTCAATGTGTTGATCATATCGACGTGTTCGACAAGGAAGGCCGTCTACCAGGTTGTGAGAGCCTTGTAATGCCAAAATAGCAACAGTTAGCTCTAAGAACGCGACATTATTTAATTGAGAGTTTCAAACGCTCCTAATTTCATAGTTGATTTAGTTGATTTGTTTTTTGGTCAACATATTTGCATTTGAAGTGGTACCGTATACTCAATTATATATTGATGGCGTTTAGAGGAGAAAATGCAAGTTCCAAGAAACATTGTTTTAATTTTAAAAATCTAAAACATTTATAAGCTTCAGATAAGAATTTTCAACCATATTTCCCATGCATATTCTGGTTTCTAGAAAAGGGTCAGCGCACCGAGCTCGATTCACACTGGAATTGTTCAGTTATGCCCTAATCATAATATAACTACTGAAAAATAAAGCATTTCTCTGGAGTTTAATCTCAACTTAACAAGCGTGCACACACACTAGGGATCCCATAATTTCAGAATGAAACGACGGGACAGATACTAGAAGATCGAACAATTGAAACAAAATATTCCTCTGCCTTTCATACTTAGACCATTTGCCTGTTTCCAACTTATGTCTTTAAATACACCTTTCTATCGACCTCCTTTTTGGTTCATAATCTAGCACGTCCAACCTCCCCTCTCTGGAGAATCTTACATAATGAACGGCTATACCCCACTCCACTCCTCAGTTGAAGGGACAGACAGCCACTATCCAGGGAAGGACACAAATAGGCGATTCCGTGGTCGCTTATAGGTTCATGGCTTGAATTTTCTAGGAATGTGCTCAGAAGATCTCTTCATTCTGGGTGATCTTTGTGTAAATGGTGAAAAGTAAGAAACAGACAAGAGCTTACTGAATACAAAATATGGATCTGGTTAAAACATACAATTTATGTCAAATACTTCGTTTCTTTTGAGTAAACCATTTCCGAAATATTCTTCCTTATTTGTTTGACTTTGCCAATACCTATACCTTTTGAAACAGGAAAATGTTTTTTTTTATCTCTTGGTCTTGCAAAGAGAATGGAATTTCAAAGGCATCGCATAGCAACCAAATCTTAAAACATTTCACTATCGTCTACTGTATTCCCATATTGCTCTGGCACCTACAAGAAAATTAGCAATAAGATAATTTCTGCAAATGCGTGTCAATTAAAATGTAGTAGATAGAGAAATAAAGTGTGTGTAAGAGTGAGTATAGCTCTACATATACTTGCGAACAGAATTTCTCAAATTGAACTATATTAAAAGTCTGTATCGCAATAGGTTAAATGACAATTGCTTGGTGTGTCTACTAAGGCTGGGCAATTCGACTCTGTCGCCAAATATTGACAGACTTCTTAAGCATAGGCAGTACCAAATGAACAGATGTGTAGCGCACACATGAAAGTGGTTTCGTAAATCAAACGCAACGTATATATAACCAACCCGCCACTGTAACACAATGCACGGCTGGGGGTTAAAGAGAGGCAAAGTCCGCATTAAGTGGAAGGAGGCAAACCCAAACTCCCCTCTTTCGCAAACGCTGGACATCGCTGATCTAGCACCTTTCTATATATAAACTTTCATTACAACTAAGATAGTTAAAATTGTTGTACTTTATCAATTTATCTTCTTTTTACTATTTTTCCTCTGTTATTGCAATTACTGACGTTTTATTTACTGGTATTTTCACTTCACGTATAGCTTTTACATTAGATTAAAAGTCCTTATCACATGCACTACAGAATGAATTTCTACCTACCAACGTTACGTTATCTTATAACAGGTGGCCTCTTTGTATTTAAAAGTTTGAAGTGTAAAATTCCTTTAAAAAAGCATTCTTTTCAAGAGGTGGGATAAATTTTGGCTTCATCAGACATTTTGGTAGGCAACAGGACAAATTACTTAATTTCGGTACTACAGCCGCCGAAATTGTGACATCTAGAATGTCTAATACACGCACCAATTATTGTGGGGAAAATGCCATGCCGTGCAGTAAAGATTAACTCCAAATGAACTTTCGTTACTCGGATTTTATGGTATTCGTGCTGCATTTCTATTGCTAATTCGTCTTGTCCTATGTCGCATTTTCAGTGTCATTCCATTGTAAATTAATCACAAGGCAAATGTTTTTTCCTGCTGTAACGGCTACGTTTAATAAGCCCAGTTCACAATGGAGAAACACTAACACTACAACGTAAGCGATACAACATTGCACCTCAAAATCTGGTGTTCAAATTATGTCAAATTCACACAGGAGTGACGCAGCAGATGCGAAATGAGCGACACGCAAGAAGATATTGCTCCTCAAAAACCAGTGTTTACAATGAGCGACACTGCCGTCACAGCATGAGCAACACGCAACTCAATAGTCCCTCCAAATCTACTGTTCACAATGGTGAGCGACACTAGCGATATTACAATGCATCTCAGAATTCAATGTTCATGATAAAGCGACACAATTTGACACTACCGCATGAACCTCGGGCGAAAGCACACGTCGTTTCTTAGTATTTTTGTATGCACGTCCGTGACTCAGTTCATCCAATTAGGGTGCTTTAGCATTTCTTTGGAAAAATAATGCATTTCCCAAGATGATCTTCTCTTCTATTTTTTTTTGTAGTGTTTAACACGCGCTTTTACTACTACGGCACCACAGGCAATGACACTGATGATACATGGAATGAAGACGGAGCACCGGTAGAATGAGATGGCGGGGGAAACCGGAGCACCCGGAGAAAACCCGCCCTGACACCGCTTCGTCCACCACGAATACCATCTCTTCTTAAGAAGTACAAATATACGTCGGCGGTAAACGTTAACTCCACTTCAAATTTAGTCTCATTCTTGCTCAATTCCTTTTGGTCTATTGTCATTCCATTCTGAATGCAGCATGATGCAACACAAATATCGCCGCACAATACTCTTCTAAAGCACACACTATTTCGTTGCATTTTTAAATCATTTGAGCTCAATTCATACGATTCAGAGTAATTTAATATTTCTTCCGTGACAGAGTGCACTTTGGTGGGGCTATATGCCATCTTAAGAGAAGACAAACGAATTCTGTGGATGCCGTCATGCCGCGCTGTTCAAGTTAACATCAATTCAACTTTCGTAGCCTGGATTTTGTCCGTTCGTGCTTAACTCCTTTTGGTCAATCATCTTGCTGCTCATGTGTTGCCAGTGTCGCTCCATTGTGAACGGCATAAGGGTTGGTATTCCTGCTCACCAATTGATTCAAATGTTAGTGTACTTACACTTGGACTAACAGCAACAGGAAACATCCTACAGCCTTTCCAAAACTGTGCCCCAGTTTTGTTGGTGCCATCAGTGTTCCTGATAACAAGGAAAGCTAAGAATTACGTATTTGGAAATACTGTTAATAGTGCCACATGAGGTGGGTGAGAAACTATAAGGGTAAACCTGTGCGAGAGCGTCCTCACGTGATTCACTGACAGTTCTGTGATGTCATGGCGCTGCAAGGCACAAATATCTGTCGCCAACTTAACATTGTACAACTCGCTAAAACTAAACTTAACATTCAACAACTATAATATATTACTGCTATTAGTATATTTACCTGTTGTATTTAGCCAGAAAGGTAGAACATTTGCCAGAATAACGTCGAGAGCATTCCTTCTCGGTTTACCGCCTTCTCTTGTGCCTGTTGTGGTAATTTTCATTCGTTGAGCAACGATATCTCTTCCTCAGTCCAATTTTTCATCTTCAAACGTATGTAGAATACAGATTAAAACCACAACCGCACCGCACAAGAACTTAAGTCACATCACTTAATTACAAAACAATAACTCTAAGTAACAACAACAAATAACGTTATAACGTTAACTAGTTGGTTGGCAACATTCACATACTTCCGCTGATTTCAATTTTCCAGCGTTGGCAATACATACGTCACCAACGAGTTAAAGGAATGAGTCACAAAACAAGTGACTATCACCCACGTGAGGATGCACTAACACAGGATAACCACTATAAGGACATATATTATCTCAGGGTCCTTGAACGTCATCAGTAATTAGGGGCAACGCAAGCGGTCCAAAGTAGGTTAATGTTTGCAAAGCTTTCTAATTGTGTTCAGTTAATTAAGTTAACTTCGTTCAAACAAATTTTAAACAACATTGTAATTTCTATAATATCAATGTGTATTTTCACTCAAAATAACAAATAAACACTGTGCTTACATGAATTTGCCTTGTGTAATACTTCTTTTGAAGAACTTTTTACGTTTCTATTCATCGCTTATCCTTCAGAAATCAAATACCTCACATCAATCGATATTTGCCGTGATTTAAATTTCATGCCCATCGCACTTTCTCTTCCATGGTAAGTGCATACAAAGAATACCATAATGGCGTTACTTACACTGGGAAAAGTAGGCACTTACCTTTTATGTAATAATGCTTCAAGTGACTATAGCCCTGATAAGACGAAACTATCGCAGCTGTCAGTTACGAAAAATACATGCAAGATTGATGGTAAGGAAAGAGTTGGTTGTGTGTTTCATATTTCTATTTTATCGGACATTTTATTTATTTATGTGGCATAGCTAAGGCCATTTCGGCTTCTCTTCCTCTGAACCACAGGTGGTCATCCAGGTAATCACAATTACACCGCAGACGTCTCCTCTCCTGACGTCAAATACGCCCATACTCGCTCCAATTATTTTGCCATCGGCAGCCAGCACACGAGTGGGTTCATTAGTGACGTATTGGCTATCGTACAAATCTCATTCAAAACTGTCAAGTAATCCTCGAAAGTGTCCTTTCCAAATGGAATGCGAGGAAGGGTTTCTTTTGTTCTGCAGGAGAAAATGTGACATATCTTATTTGCTCGAAACTTATTACTTACAAAAGGACAACATACAAGGGCATTACAATTTGTCACAAAGATCACTCTAAACTTACAGGTACTACTCAGGACATGGATTGGTGCGCTGTTATCGCGTTTACATGCATAGCCTGTACATCTGTTATGCAGAGCACGCGTAGTTCTTCCAAATAAACAAATGCAATCATGGGCATCGCGTGCGGGGGCAAGAGGGAGAGGGCGGCCCTGCCCCCTTCTAAAATAGCACTAGCCTGCAACATTTTCCCGGTTTTGATGAACTTTGGGTATTTATATGGGAAAAAACGTGCTGATTTCGAAAATGATAACAGTTTTTCCATAACATCTACCATTTTTATGCAATTCGAAATTTTATTAATTCACCTAAACACTAGACCTATACAGTAATGTGTATGTATGACACTATAACTATGATTATTATAGGTCTATAGTTTTATAACTTAAAATGAATAACACTCATTTTGGATCTTCAGAGCATAAATACTATATATTTACAAAATAAGCCACCCCTTATGTTCTCCCGTGATGAGCTGATAACTAGTATAAACAGTTTGAGTGCGAGCGGCTAGTATTTATTCATCTATGCGCGACCATGTGCAGGCAGTAAAGCTTTCAACCACTGAATCTTACACAAACATCCGTTAATTACTCACCCTTATAGGGACACATCAGATATTTCTGAACTTTAGATGTTTCTTATAACTCGCTGTGATCGGTAGTGCGATTACCGGAAAAGGTTTATCATTTCTATTTCTTTATTTTTAGTTTGTAGTGTGTCATGGTAAATTTTTAACAATGGCTTCAACCTCTTCTAGGAGAAAATGTGTGAACAAAACAAGTAACTTCTTTTACATGTGGTTCTTTCTTACTACAGAAGCAGAAAACTAACATTACATCATTTATTAAAAAGGTGTATGTAGCACATTTTAATGTTAAGCTAGATGAAAATCAAACCTGGGCTCCACATACTATTTGCAAAATATGTAGTGAAAGACTAAGGCAGTGGTACAATGGAAAACAGAAATCAATGAAGTTTGGGATTCCAATAATATGGCGTGAACAAAAAAAAATGATGAGTGTTACTTCTGCAGTGTAACATACTTGGGTACAATAAAAAAAAAAAAATTAAATATCCAGATGGTCTTGCATCAGCTCTAAGACCTATGCCACATGGAGTAGATCTCCCTATTCCTAGTCCACCAACTCAACTAGAGGATACTGAGAGTTCAGTCTCTGGGTCAACAGAAAATTCCAACGTTGATGAGTATTTCCCAGCACACACTGTTGAAGACAAGTCACAGCATTTTAGTCAAGAGTTGAGCGACTTAGTAAGAGACTTAAGTCTTACTAAGGACAAGAGCAAATTACTAGGATCGAGATTAAAAGAGAAAAATAAGCTGGGCCAGACACCACATTTTCCTGGTATAGGAATAGAATATCCTAAGATGGAAGACCAGCTTGTTTATTGCAGTGATGTACCAGGTTTAATTCAACAACTGGGAAGATGAACATATGGGTGTAAGGGGTAGTGATGCGCCTCCTATAGCCTCTCCTACCCAATTCCCATCCTCATCCTGCCCGTGGTGCACCCTGCTTTTAACAGATGAGGCTCTGGGGACCGAATCACAGCGATATAACTGTTTCATCTAAAATGGAGGAAATACCATTTACATATGTGCTGGCCTAACATAGCACAACAGCGTCCCTCAGAGGCACATGAGGGGAAGGTCGGTGGATCTAAATACCACCTATTTAGTCCTCCCGGCTAGGTCTGATGGACCCGTTGACCAACGATAGGTGTGGTCCCCCTTGCAAAATGGGGGTTTAAGTCGGGTGATGTAACTGCCACATTGTAAAACTGGTGTCAGTAAAGAAAACAGTTACATGAAAGCCACGTACATAAATAATAATCCGGAGTTAAAACTGTCTCCCAATTGGATCTCCGGGTAGGGACATCTTTAGGCAAATTTCATCACAACAATTCCAATACTTTAAAAATTCTACAATGGAATGCAGGAGGCATGTCCCAGCCTAAAAAACAAGAGCTAATGAAAATATTAAAAGACGAAGATATAGATGTCTTCACCGTACAAGAAGCCAATATATCAGAAGAACAGAAAATATACTTTGAAATGGGTCAGTACACTACACATAATACTTCCAAAAGCTCGTCAAATAGCAAGTGGTATTCTTACAGGAATTAAAAGAAACATGAAAGCTACTATTCAAATCCAAAAAACAATGGAAGTGCAAGATAAATCAGAAATAGTTAAAATTGAAGTGTGGAAAAGTAAGTACCACTATAGAATTTACAGCATCTGCAATCCTCCAGACAATACACTAGATCTAAATTCTATTCCCATAGAACCCACAAGTATTTTAATGGGTGATTTTAATGCACACTCCCCTAGGTGGGGCTACAGAGATATAAATTCAGCAGGAAGAGTCATAGAAGACCTATTAAACTCATCAACAATGGAATTAATATTTAATCCAAATGATCCACCCACTTACCTTCATTATAATGGTTCGGGTACACATTCTGATCTTCGGATGGTGTCATCTGACATAATTGACAGTACAAAAAGATAAATAATAGAAGACCCAGGTTCAGGCCACAAAATCACCATAAACTCCATAAGAGGTCTAATAAATAAAAGTAACAAACCAAAAATTAAAACTTCTTCGAATTTTACAAAAGCAGATTGGTCCAGTTTCCAAAATGAGATAGAAGGGAAGTGTAATATACTGTTAGAATCAGAGTTCAAGTCAACAGATGAAATGAATAAAAAAATTTGTGAAATATTATTGACAGCAGCCAAAACACATGCCCCCAAAGGAAAGTTAAAGAAATATAGCTACCTGTGGTCTCCATCTTTATCTAAGTTAAAACACGAAAGAAATATAGCAAGAGTCAAAGCCGAAAGAACCAAGTGTCCAGAAGATGTACAAAACTGCAAAACTGGAGAAGAAAAGCAGCCATTTTTAAGAAACAATTAATTACAGCAAAGAAGGCCAGTTTCACAAATTTTGTAGAACATATGGACTATAGGAAAGATGGAAATAAAATATACAAATTCCTTAATAAAAAAAATTATCAAAAAATACAACTGAACCATTAAAACATAATAACTAAATTATTATTTATTTATGCCAACAAACTTACTGTTGGTGTTTCTAAACACACAAGCCGTGTGTGGGCAAAGTTTTTTTTCAAGAGGTAGAACTGGAACTTAAAAATTCAATGCCACAACTGGGATTTGAACCACAGACCTTCCGCTTGCCGGGCGGACGCTCTAACCACTGAGCTATTGTGACAAACTGCCAGAATGGCATTAAATTCTCAAGCCAGTTCGTATTTCTCCTGGTAAACCACAAAGGCAGTCTCACATCAGAGACAATTACCCCAATGGTGACTTACTATTGCAAGTACTTTATATCCCAGGATCAAATAACCTTCACATGGTAATTATTATTTATTTATGCCAACAAACTTACTGTTGGTGTTTTTAAACACACAAGCTGTGTGTGGGCAAAGTTTTTTTTTTTTTAAGAGGTAGAACTGGAACTTAAAAATTCAATGCCACAACTGGGATTTGAACCACAGACCTTCTGCTTGCCGGGCGGACGCTCTAACCACTGAGCTATTGTGACAAACTGCCAGAATGGCATTAAATTCTCAAGCCAGTTCGTATTTCTCCTGGTAAACCACAAAGGCAGTCTCACATCAGAGACAATTACCCCAATAGTGACTTACTATTGCAAGTACTTTATATCCCAGGATTAAATAACCTTCACAAGGTAATTATTATTTATTTATGCCAACAAACTTACTGTTGGTGTTTTTAAACACACAAGCCGTGTGTGGGCAAAGTTTTTTTTTTAAGAGGTAGAAATACGAACTGGCTTATTTCCTCTATTAATTCCAAATTGAAGGTAGGTTGCAATAATTCCAATGGATTTTCTCTTATAAGTAGATTTTCTCTGGTGTTAGGAATGTTCAATTTGGATTTAATCTGTGTTACCTTTACTAGGAAACTACTATGAGTTTTAAGGATTGAAGGGGGGAGTTTCTCTTCTGTCCATTAAAGTTTGGCAGTCGTAACATTTTCTCGTGTTGGAGCAATGCTAGTTCTTCTATTTTTGTTGTTAATGATGGGGTCCGTGTTAAGGCAAGCATGGCATCAATAGGTGTGGATTTAACTGCTCCAGTGATTATGCGAAGAGCCTGATTTTGTATTTGTTCAAGTTTATTGATGTTAGCATTTGCTGCTATTATTAAAGCTTCAGAACAGTACAAGAGGTTAGATTTAACGTACATTTTGTATGTTGTGTTAAGGACTCTCCTTGAGTAGCCCCATTTAGCACCAGCTAACCTTTTCAGGATTTGCAGTTTCTTTTCAACCTTTTCTGAGATGTTTGTTATATGTTTTTTCCAAGCCAGTTCGTATTTCTACCTCTTAAAAAAAAAAACTTTGCCCACACACGGCTTGTATGTTTAAAAACACCAACAGTAAGTTTGTTGGCATAAATAAATAATAATGACCATGTGAAGGTTATTTAATCCTGGGATATAAAGTACTTGCAATAGTAAGTCACTATTGGGGTAATTGTCTCTGATGTGAGACTGCCTTTGTGGTTTACCAGGAGAAATACGAACTGGCTTGAGAATTTAATGCCATTCTGGCAGTTTGTCACAATAGCTCAGTGGTTAGAGCGTCCGCCCGGCAAGTGGAAGGTCTGTGGTTCAAATCCCAGTTGTGGCATTGAATTTTTAAGTTCCAGTTCTACCTCTTAAAAAAAATAATAACTAAAGCTTAACTACAGATAGGGATATAGCAGAATCCCTTAACAAGTTTTATGCTCAGTCACAAAGAATACCCCAAGCGTATAAAAAACAAGATAAAACTATCCAAAAAACTATCAGAGAAACTAATAAGCCAAAAGATATACGAAATTATATTTTTATTTAGGATTTTAACGAAACAGAACTAGATTTAGCAATAGAACAATTACAGAACAAAAAATCTCCAGGACCTGCCAAGATCCTCCCAGAGTTTATTAAACACCTTGGCAAGAGAGGAAAAGAAATCCTACTTAAACTATATAACACAAGTTGTAAAATGACTGTACCTTCCGACTGGAAAAAAGCCATTATCATCCCGATTTTAAAGAAAAACAAATCCTCAAACAATATTAATAGTTTCAGGCCAATATCTTTGACCAGTGTTATTGCAAAAGTGATGGAAAGAATGGTGGCATCTAGACTTAACTGGTTCCTAGAATATTACAACTTAATTAATAGTTCACAAACCGGCTTCAGACGGAATCATAGTACAAGTGAAAATGTACTCCTACTAAGCCAAGACATCAAGGAAGCTTTCAATAGGAAGGAGGATACCTTGGCAGTATTCATTGATTTTAAATCAGCACATGACTCAGTCTGGAGAAACAAATTAATTGAGAAGTTGCAATCAATAGGTCTGAAAAGTAATATGCTTAAATGGACAACTCAGTTTATTTCACAAAGATTTTGTGCCACAAAATATAATATATACATTTCCAAATATAAACAAACACACCGAGGACTTCCACAAGGTGCTGTTCTGAGCACAACACTCTTTAACATATCTATAATTGACCCTCCATCAATAATAAAAACTTTAGAAACCTAAATTGCTTTATTTGCTGACGATGTAGTCATTTGGACACCAGGCTCTCCAAAAAAACCTGAATTAATTAAAGACAGAATAGAAACAGCCCTAAACAAAGCACATGAATGGAGCTCCAAAAACCTCATGACTATCAATGTGGAAAAAACTACATTTTTTGAATTATTTACACTAAAATACAAACCAGTTAATATTAACATAAATTATAATGGTAAACCACTCAAAGCAGTTGATGATGCCAAATACTTAGGCATCACTTTCGACAGAAAGCTAAGTAGGAAAAAACATATAAAAAACATCTCAGAAAAGGTTGAAAAGAAACTGCAAATCTTGAAAAGGTTAGCTGGTGCTAAATGGGGCTACTCAAGGAGAGTCCTACAAAATGTATGTTAAATCTAACCTCTTGTACTGTTCTGAAGCTTTAATAATAGCAGCAAATGCTAACATCAATAAACTTGAACAAATACAAAATCAGGCTCTTCGCATAATCACTGGAGCAGTTAAATCCACACCTATTGATGCCATGCTTGCCTTAACACGGACCCCATCATTAACAACAAAAATAGAAGAACTAGCATTGCTCCAACACGAGAAAATGTTACGACTGCCAAACTTTAATGGACAGAAGAGAACCTCCCCCTTTCAATCCTTAAAACTCATAGTAGTTTCCTAGAAAAGGTAACACAGATTAAATCCAAATTGAACATTCCTAACACCAGAGAAAATCTACTTATAAGAGAAAATCCATTGGAATTATTGCAACCTACCTTCAATTTGGAATTAATAGAGGAAATAAGTAAATCAGACACACCAAAAGAAATACAAAACTTCTAGCTCTGGAAACAATCAATACTAGATATCCCACAGAAGAATGGCTACACATATATACTGATGGATCCTCCACGGAAAACCTTACTGGAGCAGGAGTTACGTGTTCACATTTTTCCTTTTATCATTCTGTTGGCTGAGACACAACAAATTATGATGGAGAAATAGAGGCTATATACATTGCTCTCCGACAAGTATTAAATCTTCCCTTAAATAAATTTAACAAGGCAGTAATTATTTCAGATTCTAAAGCTGCAATTCAGGGAATATGTTCAAATACTACAAAGAAGTCAACAAAAATTAGAGAATGCTACAAAATATTAACACAACCCCAAAAAGTTAATAAGACTGTTCATCTCCAATGGATTCCAGCACACTGTGGAGTCATGGGGAATGAAGCTGCAGACTCACTTGCAAAGAAAGGCACAACAATAAAACAAAAGTGACCAATTAAATAAAACAATCGTAATTGGGGATTTCAATGCACATTCCAAAAGATGGGGTTATGAAAAAGTGGATTCTACAGGGAAGATAGTGGAAGAATTTTTGAATACCACAACTTTTGAACTAATTTATAGTAAAGAAGATCCCACAACCTTCATACATTATTCTGGAGCGGGCAGTAACCCAGACCTCTTGTTAGCTACAACAGATATTGTTTCAAAAATTAAAAAACAAGTTATAGAAGATCCAAGTTCTGGTCACAGAGCAGTAATTGCTGATATAAAACTAGAGAACACAAATAACAGTCAAGGTCTTACGAATCTGTATTGGAACTTCAAAAAGCATATTGGAACAAATATAAAACTGAATTAGAACATAAATTTAAAGAACAAATAATACTCACAGCTGCATGACCAACCAGATCATAAGAACAACGAATTCTGTAAAGTCATCCTAGAAACTGCAAAAAACATATTCCTCGTGGAAGAATTAAAAATTTCAAACCCTTTTGGAACCCCCGGTTAGAGGAACTGAAAAAGCAAAGGTATATAGCTAGAAATACAGCTGAACAAACAAAAAACATTTCAGATAGACAAATATGGCAGAAGAAATGTGCCTCACTAAAAAAGGAAATTAATACTGCTAAAAGGAATCACTTTAATAATTTCTTAGAAAAAATGGATTATAGGACAGATGGTAACAAAGCTCATAAGTTCATAAAAAATATCAAGGACAGGAAAGAAAACAACAGCACACCTATCATACACAACAATAAAATGTTAGTAAATGATGCAGTCATAGCCGAAACATTCAATAAATATTATGCTAATTCACACAAAGTAACACGAAATAATAAAAAGGAACGTAAAGAATTTAAGAAAGGTTTGAAACAAGAAAGAGAATGTAATCCTAACACTCAGTGCAATATCTTTTTTCAAAATTTTAATATGCAAGAATTGAACATTGCATTAAATAATCTAAAAAACAAAAAGTCTCCTGGACCAGATCACATACATCCAGAATTCATAAAAAACCTTGGAAAAACAGCAAAACAACAACTACTGAAACTCTACAATCTATCCTGGAAAACCACTGTACCTGCTGAATGGCGAAAAGCAATAATTGTCCCACTCTTGAAGAAAGACAAAACAGCATCAGAAATAAAAAATTATAGACCAATAGCTCTTACCAGCATAATAGCAAAAGTGATGGAAAGAATGGTGTCAAACAGGTTAAATTGGTTCCTATAATCACAAAATTTAATATCTCCATGTCAAGCTGGATTCAGAGAGTTCCACTCTACAAATGAGCAAGTCTTACTTCTCAGTCAAGAAATCAAAGACTCCTTCAATAGAAAAGAAGATAATTTATCAGTTCTGCATATGATTTTATATGCAGAACAAAACTACTAAAGAAAGTAAAAAAAATAGGGATACAAGGTCCAATGTTTTCATGGCTATGTCATTTGCTAACACAATGCTTTATTGCAACCAGATATGGAAGAAATATATCTAAATATAAACAAGTATATCGTGGCTTACCACAAGGTGCAGTGCTCAGCACTACACTTTTTAATAGATTTATTAATGATCTACCACAACAAATACAAGAATCAGGTGTGAAGTGTGCACTATTTGCTGATGACTTGGTAATGTGGACTTCAAAACCAAAAAGCAAAAGTACAGAACTGGAAAAAACCATGCAACAATCCTTAACCAACTTACAGAGGTGGACCAAAGAAAATTTAATGACTGTTAATACAACAAAATCAAACTACCAAATCTTTTCACTAAGAAAAAATCCACTAAAAATAAAACTAAATTTTGAGGGTCAACAATTATCAGAAACAAAGGAAGCAAAGTATTTAGGAGTTACATTTGATACCAAACTTACATGGACCAAACAAATAGAAAATGTAATACAAAGAGCAGAGAGGCGCCTTTCACTGTTAAAACGTCTAACAGGAATGAAGTGGGGATGTTCCAGAACAACGCTTAACACAACATACAATATATATATAAAACCATTATTTACTTACTGCAGCGAAGTTCTTGTAACAGCAAACACAAAAAAGATTCAAATCTTTCAAAACCAAAGTCTGAGATTAATTACAGGTGCTATCAAAACCACACCAATAGCAGCTATGGAAATACTAACCAACCAATACCCCATTGAATATGAAATAGAAAAAGCGGCTCTTATTCAACACGAAAAGTTGATCAGACTTCCATTCAATACATGGCACAAGAGAAATTTTACACATACACTAAAGACTCAGGAGAGCTTTCTTTCCAAAATTCAAGACATCAAGAAAAATGTACACCTTCCTAATTCAAAGGAAAACTTCATATCTAAAGTCAATCCAACACATACATTAGACATCACATATTATTTACACCTGACAGAAGAAGTTAAAAAAAGTGATACTCCAACTAGTGTTCTAAAATTATTGGCATTAGAGACAATCCATACTAGATTCCCAGAACATGAGTGGCTCCATATTTATACTGATGGATCATTGATATCAAACCAAGATGGAGCAGGTGCTGGAGTCACATGTCACCTCTTTTCCTATTACAAATCTTTAAGTTATGGAACTACTAACTTTGATGGAGAAATTGAAGCAATTCGAATGGCCCTACAAAATCTTTTGTACAGAATTTCACATTTTCAGCAAGCAGTTATTCTCTCAGATTCCAGGGCAGCAATTATAGCAATTACTTCCAAGTTGTCACCAAAAACCCAAACTATTATAGAATGTTGGAAGATGCTTAGCCATCTAACAGCACTTCAAAAACACCTAGTCTTCCAATGGATACCGGCTCACTGTGGACTGAGTGGTAATGAGAAAGCTGGTTTTCTTGCAAAAAAGGGTACCAGCGGCGTACGAAAATCTATGTTAATCTACCATTTGATGCAGCTAAAAGATTAGTCAACTCTGAACTCAAAAAAATTATTGCAAAATATTACTATGAAAAATCAAAGAATAAAAGATGGGAACTACCAAACATTCAAACAGTGATTCCTGAGTATCCTCGGGAAACAGCAGTCGCAACCTTCAGGTTGATTACAGGACATGATTGTCTGGTAAAACATTTAAACAGAATTGGGATATATTCTTCACCACTCTGTCCTCTATGTGATCTGCAAGAGGAAATGGATCGAGACCACCTTCAAATATGTCCGGCCACTTCTAGTGCCCCATCCATCAGTGAAAAATATTGGAGAGCAAGAGGATTAATGACTTCATTGTCAGAAATCCAGCATTAGCTAACAACAACATAAAACAAAAGTCTAAATTCAATTTCTCATATTCCTCAATAAAACGCTCGATCGTTAAAAAATTTTCTCATTCATACCTACAAGAAATAGAAACAAATGCCAAAGATAAAAAATGGATTACACTACTTTCCAACCCAGATATAATCCCTCAGAGACCAAGGAAAACAGCGGTTGCAGCCTTCCGACTACTGACAAATCATGACTGCTTAGCAAGTCATCTCTACAGAATAGGTATCTCAGCTTCACCAATATGTGTCCTGTGTAACGATCCAGCAGAAATGAACGAAGACCACTTGAAGACCTGTGAAGCATTAAGATCAGAAGAAACTACAGTTCAAAAGTATTGTTGGTACAGTGGTTTTCCAGGATAAATTGTAGTTTTAGTAGTTGTTTTGCTGTTTTTCCAAGGTTTTTTATGAACTCTGGATGTATGTGATCAGGTCCAGGAGACTTTTTGTTTTTTAGATTATTTATTGCAATGTTTAGTTCTTGCATATTAAAATTTTGAAAAAAGATATTGCACTGAGTGTGAGGATCACATTCTCTTTCTTGTTTCAAATCTTTCTTAAATTCTTTACATTCCTTTTTATTATTTCTTGTTACTTTATGTGAATTAGCATAATATTTATTGAATGTTTCCGCTATGGCTGCATCATTTGTTAATATTTTATTGTTGTGTATGACAGGTGTGCTGTTGTTTTCTTTCCTATCCTTGACATTTTTTAATGAACTTATAAGCTTTGTTACCATCTGTCCTATAATCCATTTTTTCTAAGAAATTATTAAAGTAATTCTTTTTTTAGTGAGGCACATTTCTTCCGCCATATTTGTGTATGTGATATGTTTTTTGTTTGTTCAGCTGTATTTCTAGCTATATCCCTTTGCTTTTTCAGTTCTTCTAACTGGGGGTTCCAAAGGGGTTTAAAATTTTTAATTCTTCCCCGAGGAATATGTTTTTTTGCAGTTTCTAGGGTGACTTTACAGAAATTTTTGTTCAAATGATCTGGTTGGTCATGTAGCTGTGGGTTTGTTCTTTAAATTTATGTTCCAGTTCAGTTTTATATTTGATCCAATCTGCTTTTTTGCTAAGTTTATTGCTAAGTTCAAAAGTATTGGAAAGCACAAATGCTAATGGCTTCATTGCCAGATGCAAGGCACTAGAAAACAACAACATATGATAATAATGACTGGCGTTAATGATGCTTCAAAACGAAGCCTAAAAGCCATTTTGTTGCACGAAAGAAGTGAATTTGCCTCAATACCACTTGCACATTCTGTTTTCCTCAGAGAGTCATACGGAAATCTTGAAACCATTTTAGAAAAGATTAATTACCTGGAACATCAATGGCTATTGTGCAGGGATCTAAAGGTATCCAGTATCTTACTAGGACAACGAGGAGGTTATATAAAACACCCATGTTTTTAGGCAAATGGGACAGTAGAGATAGGGTTAAACATTGGACGAGAGAATGGCCTAAGAGAAAACGTTTAACACCAGGAGAAAAAAATGTAATTTGTGCCAGTCTAGTTGATCCAAAGAAAATGTTATTACCTCCATTGCATATAAAACTAGGCATTATAAAACAATTTGTGAAAGAATTGGACAAAAATGGTTTGTGTTTCAAATATTTGAGTAGTAAATTTTCTGTCATGTGTGAAGCTAAGACAAAAGAGGGTGTATTTGATGGACCTCAGGTAAGGCAGTTGATGAAGGACAGTACATTTTTGGATGTCATGAATGATAGAGAACTTCAAGCATGGTGTGCTTTCAAAGAAGTAGTCAATAAGTTTCTGGGAAACTATCATGGCCAACTTGCTACCCAGCCAATGTGTACTTTCCCGGTGGACCACAACGGAATCTCACATCTCACATCATCCCAAGGGCAACTTACAAATTTTAAGTACTTTATGTCCCGTGTTTAAGTAACCTTTAGATGGTAATTATTCAGTTATTTAACTATTACAAGTTGGCCATGGTAGCTTAGGGCTAAAGCAGCCACTCGATAATTGGAAGATCCGTGGTTCAAATCCCAGCTATGGCATTGAATTTTTCAGTCCTGATTCTACCTCTTAAATGTTGCCCACTTACGGCTTATGTGTTTAAAAACACCAGCAGTAAGTTTGTTGGCATAAATAAAATAATAATTAACACAATAATTGTTCACAATACATAAAACATATACAGCTTGTGTTTGTGACTGAGTTCTGACATCACTCACTTGTTCCCCACCACTCCAATCACTTCTTAATTTCTCCTCTCATGTGCATGTGGAGTGTCACTACAATCTGGACAAACTAAAAAAACTGATCAGCAAAGTGATGTACAGTGTTACATTACAAACCTGTCAACCCAGCTCTTTATTTGGTGCTAATGCATTTAAACATTTTAAATAATAATTACCATCTGAAGGTTATTTAATCCTGGGATATAAAGCACTTACAATAGTAAGTCACCATTGGGGTAATTTGTCTCTGATGTGAGACTGCCTTTGTGGTTTACCAGGAGAAATACAAACTGGTTTGAGAATTTAATGCCATTCTGGCAGTTTGTCACAATAGCTCAGTGGTAGAGCAGCCGCCCGGTAAGCAGAAGGTCTGTGGTTCAAATCCCAGTTCTGGCATTGAATTTTTAAGTTCCAGTTCTACCTCTCAATCTTTGCCCACACACGGCTTGTGTGTTTAAAAACACCAACAGTAAGTTTGTTGGCATAAATAAATAATAATCACCAACAGTAAGTTTGTTGGCATAAATAAATAATAATTTGTCTTCAGTTTTGAAGCTAAAAGCTTGTGTTTGCACCTAACTACTAGTGTGAGTAGTTGATTTCCCATGTAATGCATGCACAATAAAACTGCAGATGACTTTCCTCTGGAAGATACATTTATTGCCAAATAGAAAATAGCAGTAATAGAAATAAACTCTTCTTTTTATGTCATAATTGTACATAACAGTGAAAATGGAAATACTGCTAAATTCTTGTAAATTACACCTTGCATAACATACTCCATAAGGAAGAATATAAACTATCAGTCACAGTTAAATGGAACTAAACATTAGCAATCTCACTGAGACGTTAAGCCTCCATTTATCAACATAAATCATCTGTGTTTAATGGTGTTGTAGGTTCCTCATTACATAGTTCAGGTACACAAACACTTTGACCTGGATGTTTAGACAGAAAGAAAAGAAGTACAGAAAAAAGAGAAATACAAGTGGCCTAGGTAGCACATGATATGAAGCCAAAAGTATTCACTATGCTACTTGGCAAAGCTTACTTGCATGTTGTTACAGTGACATTCTTATATTTAGTTTAGATGTAGTTATGCACTTGCTTTAGCAAAAGCTGCTATCATCAGTTTACAATGTAGTCTGTGGTTCTCTTCCACCAGTCCTTAATAATTTGATTTTATGCAACCTACCAGTTTATTACAGCTTACAAGCATTGGCTCATTTCCCAAACAGAATTTACAGAACTTGAACTTACACTACAGAAGATAGTAGCAATTGTTAGCATTTAAATTCAATTTTAGAAACTAATACATCCTTAAAACAAATAGAAAAACCTTAGCTATCAGTAGATGCTCTACAGACTACAGTTAAAGTTCAGTATACAAGGAAAACTTTCAATCACTTGTACTGTTTTACTATGCAGGCTACTATGGAAACTAGAGAACTGACTTTATTCTGTACCATATAAGTTGTTTCTCAGCTTTTCATATGTATCTCATGCTGAAAATTAAGCAATATTTGCTTTATATGTTGAAGCCCAATAAGAATTAAGTGATGCAAGCAGTTTGCACAACTAATGCATGTTTTACTGCTGTACTCATAAAAAGAGAGGTGAGGTTAGGTTTGGCTTGAGCTCAATTTTTTACACTTTTAATATTTAACCCCCCTATTGCATGGTCTTAAGCAAATATATATGTTAACTCAAGGTTTCGTAATATTTTAATGGTGCTTTTTTTATTATTATTTTTGAGATATCCTAGCCCTTAACAGTAAAATAAAACTATTTTATATCAAAGTATTATTTGGATATTCTTTAGAAAGAGTCCCATGAGAATTTCGTGAGAAATTCAGGCAAAATGCAGGCAAAAACCTGCATAATTTAAATACTAATAAAAACTGCATGAATTGTGGAAAATGTGCATGTATTATAGAATTTATACCACCTCCTATTGCTAGCTTAATAATTTTTTAACATTTTATTCAACAAATGTAGGAGATGTAGCAATATTTCCCAATGACAGCAGCTTTAAAAGCACAATGCATTCCTTGAATGATTATGTCATTCAATCAAATCACATACCTCTGTGTTTCTGAGATCAGTCTATCTGCAGGTAAGCCTTCCAATCTGTAGAAGTTAAATTCTTTCCTCTATACCAACTGTTCTCTCTTTTAAGTTTATTATACATTTTGAAAAAAATTTAAATTGAACAAGATTGATGTAAAAGATTTTTAAAGGAACACTACTAATTATAATCTTAAAAACTAACATAAAATATTGAGGAACAATTTTACATTAATGAGTTTGCCTCAGTCATCTCTTAAAAACAGCACATACTTTCTTTTGAATACATACAATATTTCTGCATCCAAAATAGAAAGGCAATATCAGGAATGTTGGTACTCCTGCTTGAGATTTCACGAGCCATTTCTTCCAACTGTTTGTTCTTATACATCATCATCATCATCTTCAAGGGCAAGTAATTCCCTTGGAACAAGTTCGTCTTTTGCCTGTGTGGATACAAACATATTTTATTAATGTAATGGGGCAAAGAAAATAAGGCAAATAGAAATTGAAATATTTACTTTCTGCCTATAACAGTATACAGGGTGCTAGGGAACAAATGCAGAAACTCAAATGGGTACCTCTTGACATTAAGCTAGAGCAGTGATCTGCAAACTGACTGTCACAATTACAGCCCCTATAACTTTAGGGGAGGAAGGTCAACATAGTAAGGTTGACAGGGACAGACTGAGCATTACTACAACAGAGTATAGTGACAGTATCTAAACCAGTGTATATGTCCACAAACAAGAATGGGAAGAACAGTCTTATTAACTTTTTGGAGTTGTGTTAACATTTTGTAGCATTCTCTAATTTTTATTGACTTCTTTGTAGTATTTGAACATATTCCCTGAATTTATATAATCCCCCAGAGACCAAGGAAAACAGCGGTTGCAGCCTTCCGACTACTGACAAATCACGACTGCTTAGCAAGTCATTTCTACAGAATAGGTATCTCAGCTTCACCAATATGTGTCCTGTGTAACGATCCAGCAGAAATGAACGAAGACCACTTGAAGACCTGTGAAGCATTAAGATCAGAAGAAACTACAGTTCAAAAGTATTGGAAAGCACGAATACTAATGGCTTCATTGCCAGATGCAAGGCACTAGAAAACAACAACAACAGAATGGGAAGAACAATCTTTTATTACGCCTCAAGGGAAAAACATTAGATGCCTTCTTTGCTTAAAAGTTTTACTAGGGACCTTGAAATGTTATATATATCATAAAGATCACAGGTTAAGTATCTTATAGAATTATTATTACTATGACTATCATTATTATTATTATTATTATTATTATTATTATTATTATTATTATTATTATTATTATTATTATTATTATTATTATTACTATTATTATTATTATTGTTGTTGTTATTATACCAACCAACGTTAGTATATAAGTTTAATGTCTTTCAAGGATGCAACATGAAGATTTTGAAGAAAATTACTCCACCCTAAACTACCCTTTACATGGAAAATCTTTTGAAAATTTTGATTATCTTGAAAATGGCTTTGACGATTTTGATTAAAAGGCCATATGTTTGAGATATTTTTATGACAAATCAAATGTATGTCTTGTATTTTCTGGCTGCAGCCCATGAAGCCCTATTTACTCTGGATGATATCTGCATGACTGGTAAACCATAAGAGATAGAACAAATGTTACTGTGCAAAAAATGTAGATGTTGCTAAAACACGCAATTTATGTCTAATAAATTTTTTTGAAGAGTAAACCATTTCAGAGATATTCCTTGCTATTTCTGTAAGTTTTGTAGAATTCATACTTCTGTCAAATGGAACATTGCTATTCATTTTTATATATGAGAACGGAATTTGAAAGCTTTAAAAGATTTGACAATCGCTGAAAGCCTACTTTATTCCCATATTTCTGTTGCATGTGCAAGAAAACAAGCAATAAGATAATTTCTTCAAATGTTTATCTCAACTAACACAAAGAAGATAGAAGAATAAAAGTTTGTAAGAATGGTTAGTACAAGAGTAGTCATGTGAGTGTAATACATCACATTTTTTACACATAGCGCACTTCATTGAGCTTTTTGTTATCAGTTTCTCCATATGTGTAAATGACACCTGTCTCTCTTCCTAATGCTAGGATCATTTTCTTGCAATGTGGAGCATACAAATTCAAATGGTGCTATATGTATTTAGGCTTTCACGGCCGGTGTTTTGACTATTTGAAATGTTTAGTTCTTCCGGGCTTGTAGGCCTTGGTATCTACCATGCCTTCTAGACGATGGCCTACAAGCCTGGAAGAACTAAACATTTCGAATAGTCAAATGGTGCTCCTCAGCTGCTCTTGCAGCAATTTCTCTTGGAGGATGTCCTCATACATATTTATTTTGGATATTGTTTAGTTTAGTTTCCACGATGACTTGGTCAGAATTTCGGCAAAGTCCCACTCGGCAGTGTGTACGAATGGTCACGAAATTTGCCGAAGTTGCTGTGTTAATGCAGCACTGCCAACAGCAGAATGTCCCTAGGAGTTTGTTGCCAATAGTAAGTTTGAATGTTTTTGCGGGAGTCGGCAGTATGCTGTTGACCTTCTTAGAAGCAACTAGTGCAATGGCTAGGTTTATCAGTATATTGGATTTGGCGCCTCTGTGCTTAAATGAAGAGGCATGCATGCAGTTCCTGTACGACGAGGGCCTGTTGAGGACTCGAATGCTATGCAGGGAATGTGATGCTGTGCTACACCACTTGAAAATTAAAAAAAAAATAATAAAATAAAATAAAATAAATAAATAAAAATAAATAAATAAAAAAGAACGATAATTATTAAAAATAATATAAATATAATAATATAATACTATTATATATAATATATATATATATAAATTATATAAAATAATATTAAATAATAATACAATAAAATAATATATAAAATAAATAAAAAAGAACGATAAATAATAAAAATAATATAAATATAATATATATAATATAAATCTAATAACATTAAAAATAATAATATAAAATTAAATGAACAAAAAAGAACGATAAATAGTAAACATAATAAAAATATAATAATATAATAAATATAATAACATTACATTATTATAATGTACACAATGAGCAAAATAATAATGTACAGAATCCACAACAATAGTATGGAGTTGCGCTAAGCGATAGCGTTGTATGTCTGTGGTGGCAACGACGCGAGTGAGTGCATTTGTGTTTAATGTGTTGGCAACGAAAACTAGTGTAGTGTAAAAAGCAATGTTGGCAGATGTGAAAATCGTCTGCTAGTCATGCAGTGAAATCTAGTGGGCTATTTTGAAACTACTGTAGGCGCATGCGCAGTAAGTAATTTCGGACTTAGAATCTGGCTGGCAAGTGGAAAGTGAGCTAAACTAAACAAGAGCATTTATTTTTACGCTGCTTGTCAAGAATTTCTTGGAAGAGTCTTCTTCACTGCAGCATGTTTGCTTTCCACTGAAAGTTACCTTAAGTTATACGTGACATGTCAATGATATTTAAGAACAGAACTATAGACCATGCTTTTCTCTTCCCCTTTACTGTTTAATCCACCACCATCTTGTGCAGTGTAAACAGCTTCTTTTGTAGCATTGTGATCTAAAATAATTTGAGGTTATCTTTTGATACATTTAGTGACTTGCATCATGAGGCAGAGTGTTTTGCTGAATAACATACTTGTTTTTCTTCACAATATGTATAAAAGTGTTGTATCCTTTATGAAAGCAAATGCTGATGTGGAACTAGCAATCACCTTGGTCTGTAATATTTTTGGTGGAATGGAAGGCTTGTTTTTTTGTGATATTTCTTTCCATCAGCATTTGTCCTAGCTTATAGAAGGTGAGAAAGTTATCCCAAGCAATGTTATGTCCTTTCAAGCTGTTTGACAAATCAATCACAATCTTTAGGTCTTGATTCTTTTTAGGGGCACTACCTGATCGTTTCCCAGTATGTGGCTGGGTATTCCATGCATAACTTGTTTCATTGTCACAAAGTAGTCAGGACTCGATGACATATTTTGCTAGTTTACTAGACAGATGTCAACAGAAAGGGCAGATTACCTGAATGCAAGAAGTTGCTCATCTACTATAACAATCATATTGGGATTGTATACTTAGGTAATAACCTAAAAGTTCTAACTACCATCAAAATATCTATACAAATAAATAAATATACACATACAAACTATGGAACACTATATAATTCATAAAATCATTACTGTTACAGAACAAGAACTAAAAACAAGCTGAAATCTATCATGCATAGGTTGGCACTGTATGAGAAATATGCTGGAATATAAGTCTACAATAAATTGCCCAGCAATATCAGAGCAACCAAAGACACAAAATAGTTTAGCAAAACATAAAAAGTGTATTGACAAGGGCTACTAGAGGAATATATGAATGATGAGTTAGAGCCTTAGTTCTCATAATGCCTTTTTGTAACTTACCTTGGGAAAATGTTATAGTTTTTTTATATAATATATTAACTTGTTATCTAAGGAAAGTATATATTGTACACATGGACATATATATTATACACTTTGTTCTAATTTTGTTTATGAAAAGTTTATGTATTGTTAATACTTCTTGACGAGTCACCAGTTTACTGAGCTTCTGCTCACAAATTATAAGCATATGTGACAATAAACCATCGTATCTTACCCTCTTCTTCAACTTCCATGTTCTACCACAATCGTGGCATCAGTGATCCCGAGGCTCACATTTTCCTTTTGAATCCGACTTTACTTAAGGTGAGGGATTAGCCCAATGCTTAAGGTCCCTATTTTATCCACAGGGTACTCGAGTAGATCCTCAGTTCTTGAGGTACGGATTGCACATTTCCTCCCAACCCAGAAAGGTTTTGGTTTTCCCACCAATACTTGGGAGGCTGTTTGCAGTGGTTTCTCACTGAACGATGGGGTTGCTACTTCCCTATGCTGGCACAATTTTTTTTTCACCATATTTTAACAGTTCTCCCTTAGCATGTGTTTTCTAACTCTCAACATTCATTTTTTACACAGTCATGTTATTGCAACTCACAAGTTAGCCACCATATTCCTTACTGGCTGTTGCATATTCTGTTTATGTTCACAATTTAAAAAGAATCAATTCTTAATCAATGGGGCTTTTCCTATTCTCAAATAAAACTTTTAAGTATAATATGCTACAAGAGAAACATTAATCATAATTGTGAACAGATTTTAAACAGTAATAATGTTAAAAAGTTGTAGATTTATTTGCTTTTCTTCCTCAGAGTGCTTCACTCAGGAATCAATAGAGCGTTAACTGCGGTCATGTGCTTACAACCGCTACAAGCATTTGTGTGTTTCAAGTGGCTTGCTTATTTTGGCAGCGCTATATGTAAACAATATCTAATTTTTTCCACTTATCTCCATATAAATGCATTCCTGCAGCATTAGAACGGGTGAGCATTTGTATTTTCAATTAACAGAGGGAGAAGCAGTTTGAAACAAAAAGCTTTACTTCTCATGTAACTTTTAGCCTTGCTTGAATTAGCCAACAAATTTATGCCCTACAGATGGTCATTCTCTGTTCCTATACAATGCAGATAATTTGTTGGATAATATATGAATCTTATCTTTTTAAGCAATCAAGCAAGCTGAACTTTCACATACTTTAATTTACCATCATGCAAAATCTGCACCTTTGTACCTCTAACAGTTTGTATGACATATTCTTAGTTTTATAATAATATATTCCATAATAATTGTGCCGCTTTAAGTATCTACGAAATGCATGCTTTAATATTTATGGGCTTAATATTCGTAGTCCTAAAATATACAACCACATTTAAGAAGTTAACTTACCAGATGGTCATGAGCAATTTCAACTTCTGCATCCCTAACAACACTCAGGTAGATGTTGACTCCACTGAAGAAGGTACACAACATTTTTGCTAGAAGTTTTTCCTTCAGAGGCAGAAGAAATACGGAGTTTTTTACTATAGCCATTTGCAGCTCACATGACAATGGGCGCTCACGCCATTTTGCAAGGTCTGCCTGAAGCACAAATAGAATAATTAGATACTATTTTAATGTGATGTTTCAGAAAGGTAGACTACCTAAGATCATTTGATACAGATCTGTAACTGCTATGTAAACATTTTGCAACCAAGGACATAATGCTTACAGAAGAATGTGATACTTGCCCCAGTTTTCTGTATATGCTTATAAAATGCTGCTAAATACTAAACCACAACTATGGTACATATTCAATATCCAACCAGGATTATAATAATCCAAAAGACAATATTACAGTGTGTTCGTAGATTGGCCAGACTGCCCCGCAGAAGCACCAGGTCAGGGAAGGACTGGTGAGCCCTCTGCCAGAGTTAAACATAAACAACCAGCAAGTCATTTGTATGGAATACTTAACTACTGTACTAACTTACATTAGGCTTACTTGCATCATAATAATGTTCAAATTGATGACCTATACATTTGAAAACTTTCCTTATATCTCTGAAAACTATTTAAGTTTACCAAAACTCCCCATACTATTTATGAACTTCTTTACCATGCTACAAATATTGAGGTTTGATGTGCAGTGAGTGCACACAGAATTATCAGTCTAATGTTTTACGACACAATCACACGTTTATGTAAATTCTATTTTAAATAACTTCTTTTTTCAGCAACTAACAAGGAATGAAAGATTGTGTGACTGGTTTCAGCAGGATTCAGCTACAGCGCACTCTACTGCGTATTCTATGTATGAATTCTGAAGGGTTTATGGTGACAGAATAATTAGTTGAGGATTGTGGCATCCTCATTCCCCTGACCTTACTCCATGTGATTTTTATTTATGGGGAGTGTTAAAGAATGAACTGTATACATCAATTCCGCACATCTTACAAGAATTGAACAACGTCACTGAGAAATACAGGTAACTTGTCAACATGAACTTTTGGCAGTAAACCAGAGCTGTTTTCGGAGATACAGGGAATGTATTTGTGTTGAAGGTCATTAAATTTCAACATCTATTGTGATGCAGGTAAGCCCGATGTAAGCTAGTGCAGCAGTTAGTGTTCCATACCCATGACTTGCCGGTTGTTTATGTTTAACTCTGGTGGAGGGTGTGCCCGACTTCGCCCACTCTGGTGTTCCCACGGAGCAGTCCAGCTGATCTATCAATGCACTGTAGTGTAATCTTGTGTACATAACAAAGAATATTTCTCAGAAACAAAACAAACAATAGGCGTGTTTGATTTTTTTGGCTTTGCCCATAACAGAGGCTTTGACTTGAGAAACACTTTTCCTAAAGCTCTTAGTGTCAGAGAGAGTCAGCTTGTACACTTGCATAATAATGAGCAATTCATCCAGTGTTTGATAGTAGCAGCACCTTGTCCTGTGTTTAGACAGTATGGTGGTAGTGGCGGTGGCGGTGGTGGTAGTCCTGATTACACTGTGGGGAAGCATAGGGCCTTGATAAAAGCATGCCATTGCACTCTATTGTTCACCAATGCTCTAATTTCATTCCAACTATTCACAGTCAGCTCGACTTCCTCCCTGGCTGTGGTGCAGCTGTTGCTCTAGGTCTTCCTCTTCACCTTCTCAGTCCCTGGCGATTCCAGTCAAATGTCATTTTAGTAATGTTGTCATTCTCTCTCCTTAACACATGTCCAACCCACTTCCACTTCCTAAACTTGATCTCTTTACTAATTCTGTGCTGATCTGCTCTTCTCCAAAGTTCCTTGTTAGGTATAATCTCAGGCCATTAGATACACATAATATTTCTCAGGCATTGATTTACAAAGACTTGTAGTTCCTTGTCAATTTGCTTCATTGCCTTCCAACTTTCACAACCATACACTAAGACTGATCTTATATTTGCATTAAAGTCTTAATTTAAGCTGTAAACAAATTTGCTTTGATCCCCAAATTGATTTGAACTAAAAAAAGGCATTTCTTGCTTTCTTTATTCTGGCAGTGACATCTCATCCAAGCTACCATTCACTGAGATTATACTTCCCAGATATATAAGTTCACCTGTACTTCTATCTCTGCTCCTTCTAACATACAGCAGAATCAGCACTATTATGGATTTTCATTTCTTTTGTTTTATATTTATTTCCAATCCAAAATTGGCTGCGAATTTATACAGGCCTTGAAGTTTACTATTTATATCTGAGAATTAATGAGCTGACAGCTGCATTTGTGAATTGGAATGAGTTTTTGTTTCCTCTGGCGAAGAAAATTACAAACTATTTTACATCATCTCCTGTAGTTAAAAGACATAAAGGAAACATAGATGGAAAAGGAGAAAATTAAGATAGGCCTACAGCAGCAGTATTTTATGATAAGCTAGATACTCAGAAGGTGGTCTAGGATAAGCATGTTTTGCATTCAATGAATATGCATAGTAGTAGTGAGGATCTTCCTGGTTGTTGAGACTTGGACAAGAAGGAATTCTGACACAAATGAGTGGTAAAAATAAAAGAAATAATTGGGCAGAACTTGCTAAGAAGTTAGTGGATTGGGTCCTGAAAATACATCATGAGTATGCACATTTTGCACCACTGGTTTTTCAAATTAAAAAAATTAAATTGAGTTTTGTTTGAATTCCCATGGTTCTCAGCATCCCATTCTTGGCTGGGTATGAACAACTTTGCTCAGGAGTGTCTTTATCAGGCTAAGGGCCTGTATTACGATCTCCGGTTACTAGCCACGGTTTGTTACCTCTCAGTTATCGCTAACTGTTAGTTAGGCTCGGTGCCTCGTATTAAGAACTCAATTTAACTGTAGGTTTGTTACCCTGAAGATTATGATGCCCTGAGAGCAGTTGGTAACATTTTTCACTAGGCTTTTGCTGTGTTTGCAATGCTCTCTCTCGGGTAAAGCAATCATTTAGGTTAACCCATTGATATGACATATACAGAATTCAGCGAACTGTGTAAACAAGTGTGGGAGAGTGCTGATGAATCGAACTCAAGACCTTTTGTTGTCATAGTACCCGATTTTCCTTTGAATGAGGGACATTACCGGCATGGTTTTGACATCTTTATTAGAGTGAATAAATAAACATCACAGAGGTGTATCATGGTTTGAAGATTTGTACACATTGCATAACCTAAAAATAGCTTCTGTTTTATTTGCTATTCATTCAGAGCCTTGAAGTGCTTTGAAGAAGCGCAAAATCGTTGTGTCCACAATGAATATAATGCAACGTTTACTATTTAAAAGGTAATCGTTCTGCCCACAATGAATAACATGCAACGTTAGTTAAAGATAATGATCTTATTCCGTGTGTTTTTGAACTTGTGTACCTACATATTGTATAGTTTTCCGTGTATTTTCTGTTCGCAAAATGTGTAATTTGCCATGCTCCGTTTATTACATTTGCGTTAGTTAAAACGTGGTGCCGATGTAATGAAAATCGCACAAAACATCGTATTGTTTGTGTCAATCCACTACACTTATGGGGATCTAGAATTATATTTCCCTAACCTAATGGCCATCAAGAAATACCTACAATTTATGTTGGTTTAATTTATTTCATTTTAAGAATGTCAGGAATATACAAATATGCTGGTATAATGTTAGATACGTGCTGAAAACTGCCATTCTGTCGTAAATTCTATTCGATGCCTTATTTCTGCTAAAATTCCGGATGTCGTAGCTTTTGATAACCTGTATCTTTGTTGGAACTCTTCCACGTTCACTCCTCGAAATTATCTTTGCGCATTCTGAATCTCTTCGCTCTAGTATTAAATAAATAATGAGCCAGCATTTCATCTTCAGATTCGCTGTGGACATACAATTGTGATAGGAGGTACGCCATTTTTGTGTGTGAAACACGAGTAAACTCCAAGTTAATGCACTAACCCCTACTTGAGGTTGCGGTTAGTGTACCTCCAGAAATAACTCTCAGTTAGCCCTTAACCGAAGGTCGTAATACTGACATCTGGATGTAACTTCAAGTTAACTGTTAACCGAAACCTTAACCGGAGATCGTAATACAGGCCCTAAGAGGTTCATTTATATGCCATAAATCTATGACATGGCACCACAGGCTTTAGGAGTAGGAATAGGAATACCCCAAATATGGAGGCAAGGCCTATTGCATCTATGCCCCCATGGGGGCACCCTGGGGAGGAAGGATGAGGTGAGGGAACACACCAGATGGCCAGATCCAGACCAATAGTACAGACATTGACAGAAGTACCTAAGGTTTCCCAAGTTTCACGACACCTCGAAGTCCGTAGGCCTTCTGAGGCCATCTTAGGGGGACCCCACGGCACAGTCCAATGCCTCCTCCCCCTACTTGATCCCACAGATGAGGGACAGAAAGAGTTTCTGTGCAGATATTATCCCTGCCAAGCTGCATGTAATGCCTTCACTTACACTTGTAACCCTGAAAGAACCAACATGATGAACGATGAATGAAATGACTGCAATGAAATGAAAGGACAGGAAATTCGGGGATGTGATTATCCTTGAAAACTCATGGGTCATGAAGACTGGTCACAGGAATCGAACCCACAACCTCCAAAATGCGAGCCTCATACATTACCATGGTGCCAACTCACTCGGTTACCACAGGCTTTACTTCTGCTGAATTGTAGAAGATGAGTATCTGGCCAACCCACAACTGCTAATGAAATTGTAACAAAAATTCACAATGCTGCACTCAGTGATTGCCAACTGAAGTTAGCCGAGCTGGCTCAAATTGCAGAAAACTCAACAGGCCATGTCCACTACATTTTACAGAAAGTTTTGGTATAGGAAAGCTTTTCGCTTGGCAAATGTCACATTTACTAACAAAAGACCAAAAGCGCATTCAAATAAAATTTCTCAAGTATTTAGATTCGTTTAAATGCAATTTCAGTGGGTTTCTCCTGCTTCATAACAGCAGATGAAACATGAACTTATCACTAAACACGAAAGACAAAAGAGCAATCCAAACGGTGGATGAAACAGATGGAATTGCTGTTATTTGCCACAGTATTATACCATTTATGTAAAAAGTAGTTCTTCTATTCATGTTATTACCTTACAATATCACCTTAAAACAATATAATCACTTATCAGGATATTTGAACATAATTCCTGCAAATAAGTATAAAGTAGAAATACTCAAATTACTAAAACAAAACCACCTCTAATCTGTGAAGGAACATTCATAATACTCTATGAATAAAATTTAACTGTATGTTCTTTTTCCCTTTGTGTCATGTGATTGGAGCTGAACCTAAAAGCGGACGATGACATATCTACTCAAACTAACCAGATTGTAATTTATGAAAACTGTATTTAAATTATGTACACATTGTATGTGTTTATATACATTGACAATGCCTTTATCTCCTATATGATTGCTGGCTGCTTAGTTAATAAATTAATAAATGCATAATTTGTTGTGTAAATATCTAAATTTGTCCATGTAAATTGTAATTTGAAGTGGCAAAGTTATCTTGAGAATCTTCATGTCATTCTCAGAAGATGCTGAACCTGAATACCAAGTACTGCATTCATCCAACTTTTATTTTTGAGTTAGACTGTTCTCTCCCTCTATCCCTCTCATACACATGTATAAACATGGACCTTCTCTATTTTGCTTTTTGTTTTGGATTCAGGCAGTTTCAAAACAATTATTACCAGTGAAATTTCAATACTAATCTTTGAAAGAAATGCAATACTATTACTTACCATTAGTAAATAGCAGAGAAAATAAAAAAGAACATTAACTGTAGAATTTTTAAATTATACTAAAGCTTACTCCTACATATCCATCACGAATCTTAGGTTGATAAATCAGATTTTCTGGTAGATTTAAGTAAGTAGCCAGACACTGTGACAAGCTCTTTATATTCCTGGGATAACGTCCTTCCATTTTCTTAGTGATCACTAAGTCAGCAACCTGTAAAATATAGAAGAAATTTTGCTGCATACTTCTCACACAAAGAGGCAAACTTTTATATTAAAAAACTAGAGCTGTGCTCACCTGTGTATCAAACACCTTATTGAGTGTTACACCATGTTTGTGATACAAACAGTCAGAAATCAGACGGCAATTGTGAATGACTTTTTCAATTTCATTACTCTGTAGAATATTCTTCAATTCATTTTCAAATGTCCCATCTCCGATTGATTGGATGTCAAAAATAAATGCTCTCTGAGATGTTGATATACACATCAGTGTCACGGGATTGTTTCTACCCAAGGTAGCGCCTTCAAAGCTGACACCCACCGAATGTTCCGTTTTTATGTTCTCAACCTAAACAAAATGATAAATCAGGTATTATTAATTTCATATGTACTCCAAAAGTGTTTAATTTTCTGTATGACAAACTTCCACTAAAAATGGTAGGCATTTTTGTATGTACACAACAGCATACGTAAACTGAAATGACAGCTTAATATTTATAAAGGAGGTTGACAAATTATAGTAAAACCTCATTTATCTGGACTAACTGGGACCAAAGGCAATGCGGAAAATCGAAAATTCAGATAATCTGGGTTATATGGGCAATAAGCAAAACAAAATTCTTAAATCCTTAAATAAGCACACTTGCCATTTATGACGATAAAAAACTATGTCTTGTAACAAAATTATGTACACGATGTGTGTATTGTTCACAAGACATTAAAAAATATAAAAATCTTAATCGCATAAAATCACATCATTTCACAACAAAGAGTTGATCCACAATCTTCTGTTTTAAACACACGTGGCATCTGAATGAAGTATGGTCACCGAAACGCTTTATCATTAATAGTTCAGCTGGAGTGGTGTTGGGCTGATACTCCAAGTACAGCTTGTCTAAAATGTTGTGATACTCTGTATGTGCAAGTGAGGAGAAATGCAGAGAAGTGGTGAGAGTGGTGGGGAAGCAAGAGACTTGAAGGTTACCAGAACTTGGAGGCTGTCACGTATACAACGTATGAACTTATCACTCTCACAGCAGCTGGAAGATTGATCCCCACTTATCTTTTATGCAACTGGACTGCTCAGTGCTATTATGCATCTTTGCTTCAGGAGTGGGGGAATGTCAGGATGTTTTAGACAAAGCTAGTCGCTATGTGGTGGTTAGAAACTCTGTTCTCTTTACATAACCAGCAGAAAGGCAGAGGTAGAGGAAAAAGAAAAGGGGCAAATGTGTGCTCTAACCAGATCCATATTGTATCCAGTAAGACTTATATTTCCGAGAAACTGTCCATACAGAGGGTAATTTGGGGTATAGGGATTTTCCTAAAAAAATTTGTGTTGCATCCTGGAAGATGCTGAACTTAAATACCAAGTTTAGTATTTAAGTAACTTTTGTTTTTTAATTATGTTACAGAAACACGCAAACCTTTTCCTAAATTACTATTTCTTCTTTATACAGGGACCTCAAAGTACATATTTCCAGTGAAATACGGTATTGAATTTTAGAGTGGAGGGCAATATCTTCTTTATCTACTATGCACATGGTAGAGAAGGTAAACTTGGAAGCACTTTAATTGAATTGACAACTGGTGCTAAATATCGCTGCTTTGTTAGGAATTGGAACATTAACTGTCTGATTGAAAAAAAAATGGAAGGAGCAATTTATTGATGGTGGGAAGCATACAAAAATTATATATAATACGTCAAATAACACACTTATCAAAATTGTCTATTTTTGTGACACGCTTTGGTTCACGGTGCACTTTTCCAGGAGTTCCAAAAGAGGTGCACTGTTCTTAGTATTGTTTCCCTTCCTTGACAATGTTTCTTATAGTTCTTTCAGGCACTTTAGTTGCAGCACTAGCTCTTTCTTGCACTTTCTTCAGTGGAATCAATAACTCACCAGAAACTGCTTCGCTTTTCATGAACACATGGACATTGTTCACAACTTCCCTAGTTTGGCTACTGCCAAGTTTTGATAAAATTGGAGGCGTTTTACTTCATATAAGAATGCAAAAGACAATAACCTAACAATAATAATAACCCAATAATAATACCTTAACAATAATAAGACAACCTAACAATAACCTCTCCTTCAATAAACACACCAAAACACAGTCCAAGTTTAATTTTAGAAATGCTAACTGTGCGCAGCGTGGCCAAATGTTATAAGCAGATGGTTTCTGTGGCAGATCATTTGAGCTTTACAAGGAATTTGGTGTTAACACAATGTTCTACTTTAGCCCTCAGTATTAGGTACATCAACGGAGCTCAGATACAATATGGCATACCATGAAAGACACTACAAAGTAGGGTTGCCAACCCGCGCAATAAATATGGCAGCATATGGTAATTTGAATGTACGAGGTCTGTACAAAAGTATCCGACCTTGTGCCGGGAAAAAAAAATTATGCACCTGAGTGGATGGGACTCTTAATCCCCTTCAAAGTAGGCCACTTCTGAAAGCACACACTTAGTCCAGCGGTCCTTCCATCGCTGGAAGCAGTTCTGGAAAGCTTCTTTTGAGATGGTGCGCAGACGTTCCATTGCGTTGTGCATTATCTCCTCACGGGTCTCAAAACGGGACCCTTTGAGCGTTGTCTTTATCTTTGGGAACAACCAGAAATCACATGGGGCCATGTCAGGTGAGTAGGGAGCTTGAGGAACCTGCGGAATGCCGTGCGAGGTCAGGAAATTCTGGATCAGGTATGACGAATGAGCTGGAGCATTGTTGTGATGCAGCTGCCAGTTGCGTGCGGCCCACAGATCAGGTCTCTTGCGCTGAACTGCATCACGAAGATGACGAAGGACTTCTCGGTAGTACAAGTACTCCTTATTGATGGTCTGCCCTTGTGGTGCATACTCATGATGCACAATGCCCCGATAGTCGAAAAAAACAAGCAGCATCACCTTCACTTTGCTCCGAACCTGTCGCGCTTTTTTTGGTCTTGGGGAATGTGGGTGCTTCCATTGAGATGACTGGGCCTTTGTTTCTGGGTCGTACCCGTACACCCAGCTCTCGTCACCAGTGATCACAGTCTTCATGAACTCAGGATCGCTATTGGCGCATTCCAGCATGTCCTGTGCCACTGCAAGGTGGAGTTGTTGCTGCTCCGGTGAAAGCAGCTTGGGCACAAATTTTGCTGCCACTCTTCGCATGCCCAAATCCTCAGTCAAAATGCTGTCTGCAGAACCAACGCTGATCCCAACCTCAGCAGCAATCTCCTGAACTGTCAAACGTCGGTCCTCCATGATCAGTGTCCGCACTTGCTCGATAACAACAGCATTTCGGCTCGTTGATGGTCTTCCGGTTCGTGGGTCACTCTCCGCCGACATGCGGCCATCTTTGAACCGGTTATACCACATTTTAATTTGAGTAATTTTCATTGCATCATCACCGAAAGCCTGCTGGATCTTGCGAATGGTTTCTGATTGGGTATCCCCAAGTTTCTGGCAGAACTTGATGCAATACCGTTGCTCCATGCGTTCCGTCATCTTCCAGAAAATGTGAATGAGACGAGCACGTGTTACACGGAGCCAATCACTGGTGGCTACTGACGTGACCGGTGGTGCTGCGGGGATATAAATATTCACGCATGCTCAGGAAGCTTCCTTCTACGAGTATGCGCAGTTGCCATAACTACCTCATTCTTTGTTAGCGAGGAAAAAAGTAAGGTTGGATACTATTTGTACAGCCCTCGTATGTACTCATGGTTGTCAACCCATACAATAATTATGGGGGTGTACGATAATTTCAATACCAACAAAATATCATTTTCATTGGTTTGTCACACCAGTGAACTTAAGTTAATTACAAATAGCGACACCACTTTTGCCCTCTTGGCTGTTTTCACCCCTCTAAGACAGCCATTTCATATCCTACTAATCCTTTTAGCCTTTATCCTCGTATTGCCAGTGTGTCCAGATCTTGTAATCTCAATGAAGGCACTGTTCAGAAAATTGATGATCAATGGAGAAAACTTGGAATAAGTGATATTCTGTGTGAAATAAAGCACATGTCTGAACCTGACAGTTTGTGGAGTGCTGTTAAACACGCCACCTTGGTGGCAATACTAATTTCAAACAACTGGTGGAGGTTGCATTACCAATGATTTCATTGCCCCATAGGAACACTTCTTGTGAAAGAGTTTTTTCCAAATCAGGTTTAATAAAACCCAAAATTAGGAACAGATTTGTACTAGATATGGTAAATGGACTTATTCGATCGTCTCAGCTTATGAAAAAATGTGGGTTCGAAAATCTGCAAGCGAAATGTTAAAGTTTATCTCAACAACAAATTTGGATAATGCTGCAACAGTTGAGCAAGATGATGAACTTTCAGATGAATAGTGCGAGAAACATAAGTGGTAAAGTTGTAACATCGATTGAGCTCATCAATCTTATAAGTGGATAACATAAACATCGATACTATTACATTTTCATAAGTGTTATGCTGATACTTTTATTGTTGTAGCATTTGGTTTATGATGTACAATAATTTTGAATCCAAATCTTTAATTTTGAGTGGCCAGTACAATAATTCTACTTTTAAACATTGGCAACCCTGGTACAAAGCCTTGTAAATTGAAGGAGTTTACTTACTTTACATTACTACAATAATTATGCATTATTTAAGTGCATTTTGCTGTAAGATGTATGACACCTTTTTTACGGGTAAAGGTACAGGACTCAGAAACCGGGTCCCCTCAGGCTTGCACCATCCCATGGGGGGCCCAGAAACCAGTAGGCCCACCTCCAATCTGGAGTGAGATTTTCAGAGCACATCCTTTTCCCCTGCCATGCTGTTGCCATGATACTCGTCGACACTCCCAACCCTGAAAGAAACCTAATGGGATGAAGGCTGAAATGAAATTAATATGTAACAAAATGGAGGGAGAGGGAATTCAGAGGATATGGAAATCCTTCCCACCATTCATCTGACAAGCCAGGAAAACCTCCGAAAAAAAACCCATGGGTCAAGAAGGTTGGCCATAGGGATTGAACTCACGACCTTCCAAATGCGGGCCACAGGCATTCCTGCCTAAGTTGTCCTACTCGGTTTGTTGCAACGATGTTACACCTAATATATTTCAGACTTAACTTCATTTAACATTCTAAATGTAAGTGTTCCTTTACTTTATCAACTGAACCATGTGCCACAAACCAACTAATTGTAAAGCAAATCTTAAGATGCACCCTGAGTAATACCACTTATGATAGGCAGGAGGATACTTTCAATGGAGCACTTCCTCTTTGGAATTGCAGAATAACGACTTTGCTGTTAGGAATTCATTCCATTAATTTACTTCCTATTCCATTGGAGTTCATTCTGTGAGATTAAATTCCAATCCCGTTTCCTCACTTCAATGATATCACTCCATCAGCTTCAATCACAGCCAAGTAAAGTTCACCTTGTGTGAAAGGTAGAACTGGAACTTAAAAATTCAATGCCCACACACAGCTTGTGTGTTTAAAAACACCAACAGTAAGTTTGTTGGCATAAATAAATAATATTCACCTTGTGTATTAGAGGTTGCTATATTCCTTGAACTTGTATGTTAAGTGATGTATAAATTGCTCAACTATTTTGGCATTAGTTTTCCACACTATTGACTTTAATTAGCTGGTATTGTGACTGCACTTCATGCAAATAGTAATGTATATAGTCTGTAAAGGCTATCAATTATATTTACAGTAATGAAGCTTAGTAACGGCCACACTGTAGCCGAGTGGTTAGACCATTCGCTTCTCACCAAAGCGGGATGGGTTCAATTCCAGGCAACCGCATGTGGGATTCATGATGGAAGAAGAGGCACTGGGGCAGGTTTTCTCTGGGTTCCTTCACCATCTCATTCCACCAGTGCTCCATCTTCAGTCCATGTATCATCAGTGTCACCACCTGTAGTGCTGTAGTAGTAAAAGCAGGCATTAAACACTACAAAAAAAGCTTAATAATAATCTATATAATTGGTCTTATTGGTTGTCTCCTTAGCGCAGTGGTAGTGCTCCTGCTTCCCAAGTGGGAGTCCTGGGTTCAATTCGCGGTGCTGGTGTGGAGATTTTCTAACACTCGGAGATGTTGTGCCAGATGTACTCAGCTTTATTAAGCCTCTGAGGGGTCAACTGAGAAAGTACTTGATTGGGTATGTGCAAGCCTCGGACAGCATGGTGACGTCAGGCATAGACTCTCCTCAGTGTGCGAGGTAAGAAGGTCACTGGCAAAGAACTACTGTCCGTACTATAACACTCATTTGGCTTGAAAAATGATCTAACAAATTCATAATTATTTGAATCACCAGTTTGAAGAAGGAAATAATTCCAAAAACATGTTTTTTGGGAAATCGTAAAAAACTTCCTAGTGTGTTTATTTTTAGTTCAACGTAATTTTACCTTATGTAAGAAAATGTTTATTTCTTTATTAGGGAAGAGGTTGGAATACTAGCAATTACTTTAATTTACTTCTAACCCAGTAATTAGGACTATAAATGATAGGATTTAATTCCTTCTTAAAACTGTTAACATTTTTAGTATCATGAAAGAACAATAGGTATAAAAAGTAAATATATTTGAAAGTACAAGTATTTTTACACTAGTTTAAATGAACATACATGAATTGTATTACAAACAGAAACTATTAAGAACATATATATTTATAATAATATCTATACAATATGTTGCATTAAGCTTTCACAAAATGTACACTTCAATCCCCCTCTTCACTTTGTGTTTCTGAATCTTCTATTGACCATGTCAAAACTTCTTCATAAAACACTTTCTTGTTATGAGGAATATATGCAGTGATTTTTCTGGTGTCATCCATTTTCAACCTGGCAATAGGAATTTTAGTATTTTAGGATTTGGAGTTCAGGGTGCATTCCTGGTTTCAGAAGCAGGACACTTTCTTTCACTAATCCATCTATGTATTCTGAGGTTATTACGTATCCTTTAGGTTATCACATATTCAAAGTGTCTGTATTTTGAAACTTGAAACTTATTTAAAGACGTGCTTACACACTTTGTAATTCTTTTATAAAACTGTGGCCACCATCCTTTGAAGTCAAGCACATCATCTGAAGTAACCTTTGATACTAAACATCCAGATCTTTTAGAAGGTATAGTCATTTCCTGATACTCATCAGGAGTATAAATCCTGTCCTTTCTTCTGATCTTCCGTTTGGCTACTTCAAAGTTGCAGTCATACTCTAAAAATGAGTGGCCACGCATAGGAAAATACTGATAGATTTTCTTGAAGTGTCCCATCAAAACCAGAGAAAGTAAAAATCTCACCATTGTGTTGTTCCTGTTTTGGCCTCCGCAGGCATTGAACACAGGAGGTTCTGTGATCTTCCATTTGATCCTCGCTTTGCCTCTCCTTTATGGTAGATGTAGAGCTCGAGGAATTTGTTTTCATGTCATGCACACAAAATGCATACATCCAAAGTTTTCTTAAGCAGAACATGTCTTGAACTGGCATTTTTGGAAGTGGGAGGTCTTGCATGAAGTCAAATACAATCGCTTCCATTGTATCATTTTGCTTACATCGGCTTATCACTTCCTGTTGTTTCTTGTAAAACTTTTTCACTCTGCATAAGTGCATAATTTTTTCTGCCACTGATGAGCGTTTAGCATTTTCGTTTAAGAAGGAGGATCTGATTTTCATTTCTAGCTCCTCACAAGTTGAGCAAACATCTATCTGGGGCCTACCAAATCCATGATTTTCATTATAATATTGACGATAGAAATCGTACTTAACAATATTACCAAGGTCAGGATGCTTGTCATCACAGAATAGTTCATGCATTATTTGAACATTAAGATCTGTGCTCAGATGCTTGACTGTTTTACAGCAATAATATGATTCCTTAAGTGGAAATAGCCGAATAAGTTCATTGATCTTGTTAATTGTTTCTTGGAGCAGGGCTCTTGCACGGTTATGATGCTCCCCGAGCAAATCTATAGGATATTTTCCAGCAGAAATTAGTGATGTTAGCCTAAAGAGAGCTTTATTTTTTATTGCATAAAGGACTGAGAAATCTGTTTTGCATAGCCTTGCTCTCTCATTGTCCACTAGTACAAAATAGGTGAAACTGCTGTGTCTGCGTCTTGGTGTTTCAGTCTTGGAGTGCCTCCTGGCTAGAATCATAACGTTGTGTCAATCCCATCAGAAATGTGTCTTCCTCATTTTTGGCCGTCCAGAATAAACCATATCTAAAAATGACTTCTTCGCTTCTGTTGAAAGCTTATGAGTACATTTCTCTTTGCACGAACAATGTAGCTGTGAATTAGATTTGGCTGGGACAGTTTTTCCTACTGCAGAACTAACGCATTCCTTACCGAGAAGCTGACCTCTTTTCCGAACTTTATTTTTATACAGATGGGGGTTTTTAACTCCCGTCTTCTTTCTGTTTAAATTTCCGACATTTGCACCATTTTCATCACTGGAACTAGACATTTTCGAACATCCTCACTTATACATATTTCTCACAAGAATGGTGCAGTAATACACTTCTCATTATTGTAACAGCTGTGAAACTGCGCTTTCAGACTCTTGGTATTAGGTGCCATCTATGGACGGAGAGATTAGGCTGAAGAAGGAAATGAATCCGGGAGTTGTACCCCTGTTCAAACTAACGAATATTACTAGGGCTTATAACATCGTTATTTGGTTTTCGTTCCCTTCTTTCTCCTGACATATGCCTCTAGGTACATAGATGTGATTTTTAACAGAAACTCATTTTACAAATTTTGGTGCTTATTCCCTTCTTCAAACTGGTGATTCATTTGGTGTTCCTTCTTAATTTACCAATATCTCATCTCTTCCTAGCTTCCCCATCCATAACTACAAATATTTATGGAAAATGTTAAATAACGTAATAACCTTCACAGGTTACACAAAGTTTAAGCACATATGCTTCATTATGAACTGATGTTAACTAATACTGCTGCCTTCTGTGTCACGGTTGACGCCTTTTAGTTGAGTAGGTTAATAGCTTTTGTTTGCTTTACACGAAGAAAGCAAGAGGTTACAGGGTTCTGGTTTATTTTAAAAGCTGTCTCTAACCCTCCTAAACATTTGGTTTCGCTTGGTCCCTGATGTAAACTCAATAATAAAAAATTTTCCACTGATAACTTTGCAGTGCACAGATATAAAATTTTCCAAAAACATTTAATTTAAAAAATTGTAAAACTTGACTGAGTAAACATAGAGAATTCAAAGTAGTGAGACAGAATATTGACCAATAGAAAATCGTTCATGTAAATGTTATTTTAAAAGTGTATAAATTTCTAGTTCTTGTTTGGGTGTATCAGGGACTTATTTTTAAATATTAAGGATAGCCAATGTTTTCTTGTCAATAGATAGTCTGTTGTGTTCAACCAATAAAAACTATTTGCGCGGATGAATACAAAAAAAAATGGCGGTGTGTCGTACCAAAGCGACGCCAAGGACTATTTTCATTAGCGTCTATATGCTCAAGATGATAAGACGTGTTTTTTGGTAGTGTGTGAACATGGAACTTTCACCAAACTTTTAACCAGTGTAGATTCTACCTAATTGTGAAGGTCTTTGATTATTTAATATGGTGCTGAGAGTGTAAAATAACGAAATGTTAATGAATAAATATGTTGTGATAAAGGAACATTGATTTATGCATTCCATTCTGTAACCACGACCCTGTAAATAGGAATCGCGTCTGCTATCACAGTATTTCATCTTTCAGTAAGAACATTATTCCTGCTGCTATGTAAAGAATCATCATTATAAAAACAGCACCAAAATGGGTTACTCAACGTGGAACTCGAATTTAGAATGGAATGCAAAATTACGAAAATTCAAATTACAATAAACAAAAAGTGACGCCGCGTCCAATGGAAACGAGACGCCATTAGACCATCGTTTGATATCGCCAACAGAACATCGATACACGGAGAATCAACGTGGGAAAAACACCGGAGATCATCTAGCGAAGCCAACTACCCAGGAGACGTAAATAACTGGACGAAGAACCAACGGAAAAGAAAGTAGGATCAAAAATTTTTGTTTTTACATACATTTTATTTCCATTTTTATGTTACTGAGAAGCGGCAAAGGAGTGGGACTTTTAACCTTAAGTGAATTGGATAAAGAAATTAAAATGTCGCGAAAAGAGATAGAAACAGGAGTGGGGGAAGGGGCAGATAGGCCTAGTTATCAGGTAGAATTAGAAAGTGAGGAACAGGTGGAAATAAGCAAAGACCAAAGGTTAATGATGATCATGTTTGAAAGACTGGAACAAAGTTTAGGTCAGAGTATAGGTCAGAAACTGGAACAGAACAAAGTTTAGGTCAGAAAATGGAGGAAGTGAGACAGAACTTAGAACAGAAAATGGAATTAGGAAGACAGAACTTAGAACAGAAAATAGAATTAGGAAGACAGGAGTGTAAAGAAAATATGAAAGTAATGGAAATTAATTTAAAATTAGTACATAAAAACTTTAATGAAACAAAGGAAGCCTTAGAAGCTAGGATAGCAATTGTAGGAAATAGGATGGGAAAGATAGAATCAGAAATGAGAGAAAATAAGATTGTATTAGAAGGAGAAATTGCTAGATGTAGAGATGAAATAACAGAATGCAATACAAGTGTAGACTGTAAGATTACAAACGTAAAAGCAGAAATAACTGAGGAATTTTGTAATCCCTAAAATTAAGACGATGACCGATGTGATGCATTCACAACAGGATGCTATAAATGGTATGAAACAGAGTCACTTAGAAATAAAGAATGACTTAAAATCAATTTGTGAAGAAATGAAAAAAGGGAGGGAAAGAAAGTTTGGCTAATGTAAATGATGTTGTGAATGCATTACAAAGGCAAAATGATTTAGATGTAAGTAATGTACAAGATGAGAGTTACTTGAATAATGTACAAAATGTTGACTCACCATACAGAGAAAGAGGTTCACAACCAAACAATGACACGACACACAACACATGTTACACCAACAGCATATTACATGAAATCACACCACCTACATTTGACGAGGAGAAGGGAGACGATCCAAAACTCTTTGTTAAAGAGATGGAAGAATATTTTAAAGTGAAAAGGATACCAAACGAGCTTAGGATGATGATAATTAAGAAAAGCTTAAAAAACAAGGCATTAGAATGGCTCAGGTTAACACTAGCTGGTCATGAGTCGTATAGCTCATTCAGAAATTTATTCCTATCAAGGTATTGGGGCCCAGCTAAACAAAACCAAACTAGGGTAGAGCTAGCGACAGGTAGATACGATCCAACCAAAGGGTTGTCGCTAGTTGATTATTTTATGAAAGTAGCCAACAAAGGAAAGCTATTAGACCCCAACTTGTCGGAGGCAGAACTAATTACCAGCATAACAAGACATTTCCCAGACACAGTGAGAACAGGGTTAATTGTTGCGAGGCCAGTAGATTTTGCAGATATGATAGAATTGCTGACAGCCTTCGAAACACAAAATGGTCGGCCTAATGAGCATAGACATAGGAACGGTCACCCAAACTCACCCATCTTAAACCGGAACACGGCTACGAACAACCAGAGTGAGGGAGAACATAGAAATACTAGGAGCACCCATGAAAGGGGGAGAGGGGCACACCATTTCCCACAACCACATAATCATGGCGAGAGGATGGAGAACACAAGACAGCGGTACCACGACACAATACTGAGGGGTGAATTGAGATACAGAACATATACATATGATCGTGGAAGCCCAGGAGACCATACCCATTAAGTGAATCACATACGATTCAGTAGGGAACACTTGAACAACCACAGACCGTCATACGACAGAGGTTCACGCCAAAGGGGCAGAGACCAATGATACACTTAAATTATATTTGTGTCAATGTCAAATGTACAATAACTGAGTATGTGTCGTATAAGAACTGAATATGTGTTGTACCATAACTGAATATGTATTGTAGGATAACTAGATATATTGTGTAATAACTGAATATGTATTGTATGATAACTGGATATGTTGAGTAATAACTAAATGTGTTATGCAAAAAAAAAAAAACTGAATGTGTATTGTGTAATAACTGAATATGTATTGTATAATAGCAGAACATATGTGGTATGATAGCTGGATATATTGTACAATAACTGAATATGTATTGTATAATAATTGGACATGTTATGTAATAACCAAATGTGTTGTAAAATAACTGAATATGTATTGTATAATAACTGAATGTATTGTGTAGTAATTGAATATGTGAAATTTATAAAGACATGCTGTATCATGCCAAAACAAAGGACAAAGACAAACAGCGAAGAAGACTGTAAAGAAAAGAAAAAAAAAAAATATTGTACAAAGTGATTAAATCAGAGGAGTAGGGAGAAGTATTGTATTGTGTTTCAAGATTGTAAATATAGGTGACAACTTGAAAAACAAAACAAGGGGCATATGAGACAGAATATTGACCAATAGAAAATCGTTCATGTAAATGTTATTTTAAAAGTGTATAAATTTCTAGTTCTTGTTTGGGTGTATCAGGGACTTATTTTTAAATATTAAGGATAGCCAATGTTTTCTTGTCAATAGATAGTCTGTTGTGTTCAACCAATAAAAACTATTTGAGCGGATGAATACAAAAAAAAATGGCGGTGTGTCGTACCAAAGCGACGCCAAGGACTATTTTCATTAGCGTCTATATGCTCAAGATGATAAGACGTGTTTTTTGGTAGTGTGTGAACATGGAACTTTCACCAAACTTTTAACCAGTGTAGATTCTACCTAATTGTGAAGGTCTTTGATTATTTAATATGGTGCTGAGAGTGTAAAATAACGAAATGTTAATGAATAAATATGTTGTGATAAAGGAACATTGATTTATGCATTCCATTCTGTAACCACGACCCTGTAAATAGGAATCGCATCTGCTATCACAGTATTTCATCTTTCAGTAAGAACATTATTCCTGCTGCTATGTAAAGAATCATCATTATAAAAACAGCACCAGTAGGCAGGTGGTAGCACCATAGTTTATTCTAGCTAAGAAAAAAATATAAACGTATTCTAGCAGTTAGTGTATTAGAGCATGATGAGCACAGAAACAGCAGATATTGGACTTTTACTAAAACAGTGGTGGGCCTATAGAAATGTATAATGACTCTAAAAAGGATATAACATGATAGAGAAAAAATTCTGCATAGGATAATGTGTTTAAACCTGAAATTCATAACTGAGTATTTACACCATGCTATTACGAACCTGGCAACAGCGCAAGAGTAGAAAAGGACGGAACAGCAACTTGTATGTGCTAGATAGAGACAGATATATCCCATTTAACTCCATACTGTCATCTAAGGGTGAGACAAGCTATAGTTACTGACTGCATGTGGTGATTTTGAATTACTGTATTAGTTAACATCTTATATAATGCTAGCATTACGAACTTGGATGTTAGGAAAATGTAATAAGAGGGACCAATGATGATGCATCATGCTGCAAACAGAAACTGAATCACGAAACCACAGTCTTGTTACGCTGATTAAGACACTGATCCAAGCATTTTGTCCTCTTCAGATACTCTTAGAAAGAGAACCCTCAAGCTACAAGATTTTTAAAATGACCTAAAACCTCAATGTCCCCTTCCCTTACAAGCTTGCACAATCAAGTGTTATGGAACAATTCAGAACCTTCTGAGAACTGAGCAATATACGTAGATACACACTGCCTTAACCCAATAGACTTTGCTAACTATGCAGATCTTAACAGTTAACGTTAATATACATTTTCTCTTTGTTGACATCTGTAATTATAAATTGATATGACACACAAATTTGGGATGTTTGCAGGAGATTTGGCAAACAAATTATTAAACATACCAGCTTCATCTGGCTAAATGGGGAGAGTGTATGATTGGAGAGGATATTTTTCAGCTGGTCTTTTGTACATAATGCTAAAAGTTGTCTTGCATTTGAACAATCAAAGCACCTAGTACTTGTTTATTATTTATTTATGCCAACAAACTTACTGTTGGTGTTTTTGAACACACAAGCCTAGTGAGCTGAGGGTCTGTGGTTCAAATCCTGGCTGTGGCATTGAATTTTTCACTTCCAATTCTCAGGCAGTACTGGTTTGAAAGGTAGAACTGGAACTTAAAAATTCAATGCCACAACTGGGATTTGAACCACAGACCTTCCGCTTACCGGGTGGACGCTCTAACCACTGAGCTATTGTGACAAACTGCCAGAATGGCATTAAATTCTCAAGCCAGTTCGTATTTCTCCTGGTAAACCACAAAGGCAGTCTCACATCAGAGACAAACTACCCCAATGGTGACTTACTATTGTAAGTACTTTATAGCCCAGGATTAAATAACCTTCAGATGGTAATTATTATTTATTTATGCCAACAAACTTACTGTTGGTGTTTTTAAAAACACAAGCCGTGTGTGGGCAAAGTTTGAAAGGTAGAACTGGAACTTAAAAATTCAATGCCACAACTGGGATTTGAACCACAGACCTTCCACTTACCGGGCAGACGCTCTAACCGCTGAGTTATTGTGACAAACTGCCAGAATGGCATTAAATTCTCAAACCAGTTCTTATTTCTCCTGGTAAACCACAAAGGCAGTTTCACATCAGAGACAAATTACCCCAATGGTGACTTACTATTGCAAGTACTTTATATCCCAGGATTAAATAACCTTCAGATGGTAATTATTATTTATTTATGCCAACAAACAAATCTCAGTTGTGGCATTGAATTTTTAAGTTCCAGTTCTACCTTTCAAACTTTGCCCACACACGTCTTGTGTGTTTAAAAACAGCAACAGTAAGTTTGTTGGCATAAATAAATAATAATTACCATCTGAAGGTTATTTAATCCTGGGATATAAAGTACTTACAATAGTAAGTCACCATTGGGGTAATTTGTCTCTGATGTAAGACTGCCTTTGTGGTTTACCAGGAGAAATACGAACTGGTTTGAGAATTTAATGCCATTCTGGCAGTTTGTCACAATAGCTCAGTGGTTAGAGCGTCTGCCCAGTAAGCGGAAGGTCTGTGGTTCAAATCCCAGTTTTGGCATTGAATTTTTAAGCTCCAGTTCTACCTTTCAAACTTTGCCCACACACGTCTTGTGTGTTTAAAAACACCAACAGTAAGTTTGTTGGCATAAATAAATAATAATTACCATCTGAAGGTTATTTAATCCTGGGATATAAAATACTTACAATAGTAAGTCACCATTGGGGTAATTTGTCTCTGGTGTGAGACTGCCTTTGTGGTTTACCAGGAGAAATATGAACTGGTTTGAGAATTTAATGCCATTCTGGCAGTTTGTCACAATAGCTCAGTGGTTAGAGCGTCCGCCTGGTAAACGGAAGGTCTGTGGTTCAAATCCCAGTTGTGGCATTGAGTTTTTAAGTTCCAGTTCTACCTTTCAAACTTTGCCCACACACGGCTTGTGTGTTTAAAAACACCAACAGTAAGTTTGTTGGCATAAATAAATAAGAAGTACTGGTTTATTACCCACATAAAACAAAAGTTCAAGTGTGTGTGAGGGTTTTTGACTAAAGTGAATTTGTAGTATATTGTTAATTTTTACGACTCACTTATTATTTATCTATCATCTTTTTGACATGGCGAATGACCATGCTAGGATCTGTGCGGGTGACATCATGCAAAACGTTCCTCTGTTTCATTCCTTGAAATAAACACACTGGTGGATAACGCAAGCAGGCACTCTACTTGATCATGTACTATTCCCAATGTTCACTGCACAGAAGTTGGAGAGATACTAACCTGACACCCCTATGGTCTTGTATGTACAAAACCATAAACCACTGCCCAATTATCAGCCATTAGTCACATCTAAACAATACCTCTGTTAGTGTTTATTTCAAGCCAATACAAATGAGGGTTTTATATGGCATATACCAGTTTAAAGCAAACATGACTTGTACATTCTTATTGTGACATCAGTTGCGGCACACAACAAAGGATGGTTGGAGCCAAGCTACCTCACACCACATGCCAAGCACAGATCAAAGGCACTCAAGGTCAAGCTGCCCTACACTACTAAGTGGCGTATCCACTTCCATTCAGTGTAACCATAGGGGGGGCTCTTTTTAGGAAACCAGGAATTGGCCTAATGGAAAGACCCACGGAAGTAGTAGTACTCGGTTGCGACCTTCCCTGGTTTTAGGGAGGGGGTGGTGTCAGTTCTCACATAGATTCCTTCATACATTAAGTGTCCCACATTACTCACACGTGATAAAAATCAGAACGGCAGAACCAAAAGGGGTTTTCTATTTTATTCAAGAAGTGTCCAGCAAATGGCATATTTGTAGAAGTTCCAGAAAAGGTGAAGTTCAGGAAAGATCCATGTTACCTCATCCTCACTATATAAGGAGGCAAGCTACAAGAGTTTGTAGTCACCCAGTTTTTAGTTTTAGTGTGTGTGTGTGTGGGCGGATGTGTACCGTCACATAAAATGATGGTGAAGCAGTTAATGTGTGTTGAGTGATTGTATCATCAGTCATCTGTTTGATAGATAGAGAAAGTGAACACAGACAAAGGAGTGAATCCAGGTTATGAGAAGAAAACAGCTGTGAGATTTAATACTATGATAGACTATAGACTGTGTTAAGGTCATTAAAAGAGAACTGTATATTTGTGCAAAAGTTTTACAACAAAATAAAGTAACTGGACTGGATTTTTGCTATTTTGTCACACTGGTGTCAGAAGTGGGATTTCTTGAATTGTCATTTTGTTACATTATTAATAATTCATTGAATATGAAAATGTTCTAATGTTATTGCTTATGACTAACCATTAAAGATATAGGAAGCCTGGCCTAAATACAATTTTTATGTCAGAGTATTAATAAACTTACAAGGAATGAACTGATGTTTACATTCTGAAAATCAATAAACATTAGTTCCTTTACTTTGCTTAGAAAGGTTTTCGACATTACATATTTTACATGTAAATTATATATTTACTCATGCAACCCTGACTTTAACTGTATTTCTCATTCTGCATTATTTCCTGATATTCTTTTATACTGTTGGTGGGCAAATAAAATGTTAAATTACAATTGGAAAGTTTCTCTAGTTTGTCATCTTGAAACTCTTTGTCAAACAGATGACCACAAACAACTATGCACAGTTAACAGTCTATAGGTCATTTAGGACTGTTAGGGTTGGTCTGGGTGGCTCAGTTGGTTAGAGGCTGGCCTACTGATCCCAAGGTCGAGGGTTCAAATCCAGCCAAGACCAATGTTTTTAAGTGTCCTTAAAAATGTCAGCTCCATGTCAGTAGGCTTACTGGTATGTAAAAGAACTCCTATGGAATGAAATTCCAGCACACCGGCAATGCTGATATGATCCTGGCAACTGACAGTGTGGTTAAACAACAAAATAATTTGTATTTTTGTTTTTACAGACTGTTAGAAAAGTCTTCTCTCATTAATGCCTATAGATCCTGCATTTCCAATCCTCAAACAACTTTATAGAATCCTCTATGACATCTCTCTAATTGTATCTTCTCTTATCCTAACCCTAATTAGTTGCTTCATAGAGATTATTCAGGAACCTTCACTGTACCGAATCCACAGCAGTTTTCTTCAGAATGACCAGAAGTTCCTTTATTATTGTCAGTGCTACAGCATAATTAAAAAAACAGATTTTATACCACCGCTGATCACGTTCTATTTGTGTAAACAAATAAAATGATTAATGCCTAACGCAAAGCTATAACGCAGGAAACTGAACAACAAGCATCCCAATAGCAAGTTCAAGCATCCCAATATTAAAATAATAAGCTTGATTATCTTTTAACTGCCTAGCATTACTTAGCTGCTTTTCTTTTTATTACCTGGAGAGGTGTTTGGAAAGAAGTGTGGTCACTTTCATAGGTCCTAAATAAATTATAATTAGAATACAAACAGCTGCTTCCAATCCTGAAAATGTCCTAACAGGAGATACTGAGTACATTGATTATATGCCACTTCTAATACTAGCTTCTGCCATTTTTATATAGCTCTCAGTAAATGATGGCGGACAAGATTTAAGATAAACAAATTGTGCAACCCCTTCTAAACTCAAATTACGAGGCGCCTTCCATAATGAATTACACATTTTTTTTTAAAAAAAAGAAACGAATAGTACGAACCTTTATGACTTGGCAGGTATATCTACTTTCTCACTACAGTCTCCAATAAGCTATATACACTTGCACCACCATGTGGTAACTTCTGCAGGCCCTCCAGGAACCACTTCTTTGGAGTTTATTGCACTCACCTCAGGACAGCTGCTTGCAGTTCCTGTAAGTCGGTAAAATGATGTCCATCTGAGTCCCACAACACAGGGGCCATGCATGAGTGCCTACACATGGTGCCATACAGAACATCTTTGGCAGTGGGGGGGGGCTTCCTTTATGCTTCCATTGCATTGATTGAGATTTGGTTTCTGGCTTATGGTAGAGGAGCCAGAAACTCGCCAGTCATGTGCTTGAACTTGAAGCCTTCTGGATCCTAGTTATGGCTCTGGAGATCACACATTCTTGCACTGTGGCTTTTCGCTGCATCCAGGGATCTGGCAGAGAACTTCTCCAACTTCAGGTGTTTGAGCACTATGTGGTGCAGAGTGTTTCTGGGAAGTCCTTTGGTAGCCTCCAGTTCCATGAACGTGATACACTTGTTCTGATTAAGCCACTCCACTCTTGAAATGTTGACGGGTGGTGTCACAGTCACAGGCCTTCCCGAACTGATTCCTTTCTCTGTTTATGTGCACCACTTTTCCAACCATCCACCCAGTGGTAAAAATTTTTCAATACTGTGCAGACTCCCCACACACTGCCTGTGAATATCCACAATGGTTACACCTCTTACCACAGAAACCATGTAATCCAGGGCTGTCTGTAATGATCACACTCCATGGTGTCCGCTCATGTAATGAACAACTGTTGAAGAAATGTGCTGCAGTGTGCAGTGATTTCACTTCTCTGCAACATCCTGCCACCAGTGAACAGAACGAAGTACTAGTAACTTGGAACTGTCATGATGAGCCAAATAGCAGACCAAGAGTGATGGAGAAAAATAAAGTGTAATTTATCACGGAATGCCCCTCGTATATCCAAAAAAGAAGATGGCTAAAAAGACATGATTAGGTTCAATGTGGCACATAAATTAATGAAAATATATCTCATTTCCCCTGTTCTATTAGAATACCTTTTCATAATGATTTACTTTGTTACTGAGAAATAATTTCACACTACTATTTTGATTACAATACTCATAATGTCAGAGATCCACCCATTCTAACAAAATAAAGAGAAAATACATATTATGCATATTCCTGCTTTGGTGTTTCTGTAACATGTTAGATTATGAAAAAGGTTTTCTAAGCTTAGAGGGAACTCACTAAACAAAAACAATGAACTACTTTTATTACATTAAATTTGTTTGATTACATTACATACAAGAACATAACATTATATTCCATAAATATTTTCAAAAGCACTTACTGCATCCATGAAGAACTTTCCTTTACGCTCTATCCAATGTTGAGTTCTAAGAAGCTTATTTGCTTCAGCATACTCATCAACTGTAAGTCTTGGTTTCCTACCTGCAAAACAACAGTATCAATAAAAGTACATGGATGTTTAATATGGCAAAAAAAATTGCTAACATGCTAAGGCTGTCCTATTTTATCTGCATAGGTCAGCTCTGTATACAAGATGGTATCCAAAATATTTGGGACTGGTGCTGCCATCTCAACAGTAGTTACAGTATAGTTTTTTAATGATAGGGGCAACACTAATATATCTGATGAGCAGAGACCGGAACTTAGGCAGGATGCCTTTTTAAATGTGTCAAATCTATCTTCAATTTGAAAGTGCTGTACAAATTATACCTTTGTGATTGAAATGTCATACTTTTATGTTGACTTTTTAAATATAAATGCCTATTTTTAGAAATAAACACTTTTTATTGCCTTCATCTCATTATGTATCTATTATTTATTATTATTAAATATTTCCTTTAGGTACATTTTATTTCAATAACTGTTGGTCCATGACAATGAAAGTTACTTTGCCAAATGTATATTATTGTCTATAAGTTGCAGACAATATAGTCGTCCTTCATTCAGTACATTATTTTCTTTGCAACAATGAGTACTGCTGCACAAATAAATGTATAGATAACAGAAAGCGTTTTGAATTATTGCTTGTGTTCAATTTAGAAGGCAATAATGAGTATCGGTCTAACTTTGTTTTTCTTTCAGTTTTCATTACGAGGACATTGTAGCTAAAATTCAGTATTACTTTACGCAGTAAATTACAAAGTTAGATTAATACTTTTGGATTTGATGTATTTTGTACTGACAGTAAAATACTCACATGCAAAATACGTGAGCAGTCAGTGAACTACAAAAAGAAGTATTTTATAACGCAACATATCAGCACAATGAAATGCAAAATTGCACTTTCTGAGGCTACTGGGAAGGTTTCTTTGCTTCCAACACTAATTGCAACATTGAGTCGAAAATCCCAGTTTGCATTCGACTTATGTAAAGCTTTCCTCAGTGCTGGAATCCCTTTGTGGAAATGACAGAATCCTACATTATTGCAACCTTTAAAGAAGTTGGTGAAACTTGTGGATGATGCAGTGCAAAGACTGGACAGCGTATCAGGGAAACGGGGTTCATTAGTTAGCGAAAAGTTTTATCGAAAAATTGTGATCTGGATAAGCTTAGAAACATTTAAAAAATTCTACAAGGTGACAATTCTGTTGCAGTTGAAATGGATCCTACAATGATGCTATGTTTTAGATTTGCTCCAATAACCTCTGTCTATGTTGAATGGTCATTTTGTCATATAAAAAATGTTATCTGACAGGAGACTCAACATGAACCCAGAGAACTCAAAAAATCATTTGGTTGTCATATGCAACAAATAAGACACTGCAATACGCTTGCCGGTTTAAAAAAATTCATTTTGGTGTCAATTACAACACTAGCATTTTGTTTAAAACTTTGAAGTTCTTTCAAATATGAGGATCGTGTTATTGAATAGAGTAATCTGTTAAATAAATGGGTTTTTCTAATTGCCTTTTATTGCCTGTTTTAATATTTATGATGCCTTTTTTCCTGCCTATTTTAGCTATTTATAATGGCTTTTTGCCTGCCTATTTTGATGATTTATAATGCCTAAATTTCCGGTCTCTGCTGATGAGTGAGTGTTGAAAGTTTTATGCAGCTGGGTAGATGTGCTGAGATTCTACAGTACTTTTCATGATACTCTGTGTATAGTGTGTGATGATTTACGATAGATCCAAGATTAGAACAGAGAGTGTGCATCAAATTCTGTGCAAATCTCGAGGAAAATACTATGGAAACCTTCATAATAATTAAACAAGTGTGTTGAAGGCAAAGCACGAGCTGTATGTGTGTGTTTGAGTGGCATGCTCAGTTCAGGCCCAACCCTACAGCTACTCAATACAAAGCTCACACCAGTACACCTGACATTGTTGTCAAAGTTCAGCACCTTTTTCATAAGGATAGGCATAAAACCATTGAAGACCAACAAATTTAACTGATGAATTGGGCATGCATTGTGCCAAGAATCCTGACTGCTGATCAGAAGAAACAGTGTGTTGAAGTTTGCATGTAGCATCAGGCCGTATCTGATGACCCAACCTTCTTGTCCAGGGTCATCATCACTAGCAATGAGAGCTGGATGTCCGCTTATGATCTTGAGACAAACAATCCTCCCTTTTTGAAGATTTTTAAAGAATACAATATACAATTGACTCCAATCAACAGATAAAAAATTTACTTGTTAAAAATTTGCTTGGCTAAAACACTAAAGACAGCATTGCAGCAAATAAAAAATCTGGGATATACCAAATAGAATGCAATAACTGCAACCAGGTGTATATAGGAAAAACTAAGAGGAATTTGGAAATGAGAACAAAAGAACATTTCAGATGTATAAAACAAACATTTAGAAAAATCAGCACTTGCCACCCATTTTGAGAAAGAAAATCACGACATTAATCTGGATCCAAAATTATTCAAGCACATATCAGGAAACCAAGAATTGTCAACGTTGGAACAGATCTTCATCTGGAAAAACAAAGAGTTTTCAATTTTGATATACCATAAGGCGATCTGTTGTACATGTTCCTAAAACCAACACTAGAGCAGTCTAGAGGAGGTACCAGTCCTGTGAACCAGCCTCTTCAAACCGAGATTATAAGGTCAATATATATAATTGATAATGGAAAGAAACAAAAGGAGATTCTAGTTGATAGTTAAGGGGAAGATGTAATAAAGCTGAATAGATTAAATACTCAAGAATGGAAGCCTAGGCAGATTTAAATGAGTGATAAGATTACGATTGTTGTATGTACAAAGCTCTAACGATTCCGCGGGCTGATTCCTATCTTACCATGACGTGCTCTAAAGTAGGCCAATGGAAATTGCTTCCTTCATGTCGCCCATGTATAAACAAATGCAATGCAACGCACACTCATCTTGAATCGAGCCGAGAGAATGCACGTGCAATGTGGGATTTGTACGTAAGCTAGTGCATATACATAATTCGGCGGTTGCTAAAGGGTGACAAAATTAAAGTGTTATAACGTTGTAGTTGAAGTTACAAAGTTACATTCTATTTAAATATTGTCGGCAGTTCTCTATAAATCTGGAAATTTGCAAATTAAGTTAAATGTTGGTTAATTCTTCGTTTGGTTCCATTCCTACCACAACTCACGCATACCCTGCAGATTAGGACCTCTTGCTAGAGCTAGTCCGGACACCAAACACGAGATCTTATAGGTCTTACAGGCGACGTCTTCGACTGAGAGGAATATTTGCGTCACTCTACAGTTCAGTCGAAGTCTGGTTGGTAATGGAGGAAAGCTAGCCTCCGAAACTTGTACCGGGAAAATTAAAAGTTAGTGTTGTTTAGTGTTATTAATCAACTCAAAATTCATATTTTAATACCCCTCTCTTCCTTCTTCTCTTTATAGAGCTCTATAGAATTCTACTGACTTTATTTTCTATATCACCCAATATCTCATCTGTCTACTCCTCCATTCTTTCTCCTAATTTCTATGTCTACCATTCCTATATTTTCCACATTTTGGCTACACCACTACACCAAGTCTTTATTTCCCATTTTTCTTTGCTGATCCATACTATTCTTGAAAACAAATTGTTTTCGGAATTTGAGTATTTTTTCTATTTGTTTCTAAATACAATAGCATAATTATTTTAATGGTGACACTTTCTTCCATCTGCATTACAATATTTCAAAGGTTAATACTTTGTGTGAACATAATCATACTTCACAACAGTAGTCCGCATTTTACATATTCTTATTTTAAAAACATAAGCAAAATGGTAGGTTTCTATCTCAATATTACTTTTTGAGATAGTGCACCTAAATAAAGTATAACAGTTCAGAAAATTCAATTTGAAGTATTTGCTTGCTTAAAATGAAGTTAAACTATTCAGTTTCTTACCTAAAAATACAGGGATCCAAATACCTGTGAACTGCTACACTGTGTTTTTCCACTATGAACACGGAAATATGCTAACAGCAGCTGATACACACAAGGTCATGAGCATCACTTGCTTTTCTCTGCTCTGCTCACAATCAGTATTGAGTTGACGCGATATCATGCGGCTGAATTATTACCAGTGTAATAATTCTAACTGGGGGTTCCAAGAATAAACAGCAAAAAAACATACTCCTCGTGGAAGAATTAAAAATTTCAAACCCTTTTGGAACCCCCGGTTAGAAGAACTGAAAAAGCAAAGGGATATAGCTAGAAATACAGTTGAACAAACAAAAAACATATTGGATACACAAATATGGTGAAAGAAATGTCCCTCACTAAAAAAAGAAATTAATGCTGCTAAAAGGAATCACTTTAATAATTTCTTAGAAAAAATGGATTATAGGACAGATGGTAACAAATCTCATAAGTTCATAAAAAAATGTCAAGGACAGGAAAGAGAACAACAGCACACCTATCATACACAACAATAAAATGTTAGTAAATGTTGCAGTCATAGCCGAAACATTCAATAAATATTATGCTAATTCACATAAAGTAACAAGAAATAATAAAAAGGAACGTAAAGAATTTAAGAAAGATTTGAAACAAGAAAGAGAATGTGATCCTAACACTCAGTGCAATATCTTTTTTCAAAATTTTAATATGCAAGAACTGAACATTGCAATAAGTAATCTAAAAAACAAAACGTCTCCTGGACCAGATCACATACACCCAGAGTTCATAAAAAACCTTGGAAAAACAGCAAAACAACTCTACAATCTATCCCAGAAAACCACTGTATCTGCTGAATGACGAAAAGCAATTATTGTCCCACTCTTGAAGAAAGACAAAACAGCATCAGAAATAAAAATTATAGACCAATAGGCCTTACTAGCATAATAGCAAAAGTGATGGAAAGAATGGTGTCAAACAGGTTAAATTGGTTTCTAGAATCACAAAATTTAATATCTCCATGTCAAGCTGGATTCAGAGAGTTACACTCTACAAATGAACAAGTCTTATTTCTCAGTCAAGAAATCAGACTCCTTCAATAGAAAAGAAGATAATTTATCAGTTTTTATTGATTTCTAAAGTGCATATGATTCTATATGCAGAACAAAACTACTAAAGAAAGTAAAAAAAATAGGGATACAAGGTTCACTGTATTCATGACTATGTAATTTCCTAACACAACACTTTATTGCAACCAGATATGGAAGAAATATATCTAAATACAAACAAGTACACTGTGGCTTACCACAAGGCGCAGTGCTCAACACAACACTTTTTAATATATTTATTAATGATCTGCCACAACAAATACAAAAATCACGTGTGAAGTGTGCACTATTTGCTGATGATTTAGTAATGTGGACTTCAAAACCAAACAGCAAAAGTACAGAACTAGAAAAAACCATGCAACAATCCTTAACCAACTTACAAAGGTGCACCAAAGAAAATTTAATGACTGTTAATACAACAAAATCAGACTACCAAATCTTTTCACTAATCAAAAAACCACTAAAAATTAAACTAAATTTTGAGGGTAAACAATTACCTGAAACAAACGAAGCAAAGTACTTAGGAGTTACATTTGACACCAAACTTACATGGACAATCAAATAGAAAATGTATTACAAAGAGCAGAGAGGCACCTTTCACTATGTTGTTGTTGTTAGCTAATGCTGTCATTAATGAAGTCATTAATCCTCTTGCTCTCCAATATTTTTCACTGATGGATGGGGCATTAGAAGCGGCCGGGCATATTTGAAGGTGGTCTCGGTCCATTTCCTCTTGCAGATCACATAGAGGTCAGAGTGGTGAAGAATATATCCCAATTCTGTTTAAATGTTTTGCCAGACAATCATGTCCTGTAATCAACCTGAAGGTTGCAACTGCTGTTTTTCGAGGATACTCAGGAATTACTGTTTGAATGTTTGGCAGTTCCCATCTTTTATTCTTTGATTTTTCATAGTAATATTTTTCAATAATTTTTTTGAATTGAGAGTTGACTAATCTCTTAGCTGCATAAAATGGTAGATTAACTATTGATTTCTGCACATTGCCGGTACCCTTTTTTGCAAGAAAATCAGCTTTCTCATTACCACTCAGTCCACTGTGAGCTGGTATCCATTGGAAGACTAGGTTTTCTTGAAGTGCTGTTAGATGGGTAAGGATTTTCCAACATTCTATAATTGTTTGGTTTTTTGGTGACAACTTGGAAGTAATTGCTATAATTGCTGCCCTGGAATCTGAGAGAATAACTGCTTGCTGAAAATGTGAAATTCTGTACAAAAGATTTTGTAGGGCCATTCGAATTGCTTGAATTTCTCCGTCAAAGTTTGTAGTTCCATAACTTAAAGATTTGTAATAGGAAAAGAGGTGACATGTGACTCCAGCACCGGCTCCATCTTGGTTTGATATTAGTGATCCATCAGTATAAATATGGAGCCATTCGTGTTCTGGAAATCTAGTACGGATTGTCTCTAATGCCAATAATTTTAGAACACTAGTTGGAGTATCACTTTTCTTAACTTCTTCTGTCAGGTGTAAATAATATGTGATGTCTAATGTTTTGTGTCGGATTGACTTTAGATATGAAGTTTTCCTTTGAATTAGGAAGGTATACATTCTTCTTGATGTCTTGAATTTTGGAAAGAAAGCTCTCCTGAGTCTTTAATGCATGTGTAAAATTTCTCTTGTGCCATGTATTGAATGGGAGTCTGATCAACTTTTCGTGTTGAATAAGAGCCACTTTTTCTATTTCATATTCAATGGGGCATTGGTTGGTTAGTATTTCCATAGCTGCTATTGGTGTGGTTTTGATAGCACCTGTAATTAATCTCAGACTTTGGTTTTGAAAGATTTGAATCTTTTTTGTGTTTGCTGTTACAAGAACTTCGCTGCAGTAAGTAAATAATGGCTTTATATATACATTGTATGTTGTGTTAAGAGTTGCTCTGGAACATCCCCACAACGGAAGCAAGAAAAATACAACAGGTGACAAAGGAACATTCGCGGGAAACCGAAACGATAGCGTCTCTACAAACCATTTTAGAAATGCCAAACAAAGACCTGAAGAATGCACAAGAGGAGGTAATAAAAATCAGAGCCAAGAAAGCGGAACTTATACTTCAGGTAACAAAACTGAAGGAAAAAACAACGGATACGATGCAGATATCAAATGAGCCGAAAAGTGATGCAAGATTGATTTCACATGATATACCCATCTACAACAGATATGAGGCACTGGCAAATGAAGAAATGGAAGATGCAAGCCCACATGATGCAAAGGAGAGAACACAGCAACAGACAACGTGTGATGCAGAAGAGGGAACAAAGAAACAGTCATCGAAATACAAGTGGACTAACCCAAATCATAAGGAAAGGATTAATAAGAAGATGGAAAAAGAAGAAAAAAGTGTAAACTTGAAGACAAAAAATGAAGAAAAGAATGACAGTGTTATTGTGTATGGTGACTCAATGATCAAGCATATAAACTTACACAAAGAAAATGTGGAAGTGAAAGTGTTTAAGGGGTAAGGGCTGAATATGTACCTAACCTACTCAAGCAGGAAAAAGGTAAGAGTGAAGCAAAAGTGGTAGTGTTGCATGCAGGTACAAATGACATAAGAAATCCTAAAGGACCATGTGAAATATCAAGTGAGATATACAACGCCATTAGATGCACAAAAAAGTGCTTTCCACTTTCTACCATTGTAGTAAATAGTATTATAAGAAGAAGGGACGTGAGGTACAAAATTATACAAGACATAAACGAGGGAATAAAATGGGCTTGTAAAACACTGCATGCAGTATTTGTAGACACAAACAATTACATAGATGATAGTTGCTTGACATGGGATGGGTTCCACCTAAATAGAAAAGGTTCGTATTTGTTAGGGAAGTTGATAAGTAATGTTGTAAATATATGCAGGGAACAGGGAAACTGAAAACCGTGTCAGATGATGAAAAAAAGATAAGGCATATGATAGATATTTCAAAGCAGGAACAAGTAAAATTGGCAAAGTAAATAGTAACATCCAAAGAAATTTTGAGGAAATACTTGAAGTAAATGTCAATAAAACGAGTGATACAACCAAAAGGGACAAAGTTGAATCAGGCCTCACCTTGTTTCACCAAAATGTACAATACATAAGCAACAAAAGAGCAGAAATGGAACTAAACATAATAGATATTTGTCCCAATGTCATGATTTTCACAGAACACGGCTTAAAAAGTGATGAAATTAGGGCCAATAATTATGAAGGCTATACTTTGGGTACATCTTACTGCAGACAGGATCATAATAGTGGAGGAATTCCGATTTATGTTGATAATTCAATCAAATTTAAAGAAATAAATTGTAGTGATTTTACGGAAGAAATGGTATGCGAAATAGCCGCAATTGAACTTATCCTAAAGGAAAGAAATATTATAGTAGCTGGAGTATACAGATCCCCCTCAGCTAACAAAAATGATTTTCTAAATAGCTTAGAGAAAATACTAGACACAATGCAGGTGGGCAAAATTAAAATAATTATGGGAGATGTAAATATTGATCTGCTAAGTAATAACACAGCAAAACATAACTTAATGGGAACAGTAGCTAGGCAGAACTTGAAAATTGGGATAAATGAACCCACTAGGGTGACAAAACAAACGAAGACGTGCATTGATAATGTATTCATAAACCTACCTAAAAACAAATGGGAAGCAAAGGTAATAAAAGCTGGGATAGGAGACCACTATGGTCAAATTTTAAAAGTACAAATAAAACGAGATACACAACCAAAATATTTTTGAATACAAGAGGCAAATAAACAAACAAAACTGACAAACTTAAGGACTACTTCTCACATGTAAGTTGGGATAATATATACAGGGCCAAGGACATCAATGAGAAATATAATATTTTTAACAATATGTTGTAGTATGGTCTAAATGTTTGTGCACCTCTTAAAAAGATTAAAATAAAGTCAGTCACAAAACATCTTAAAGATGCAAAATGGATGACAAAAGGCATAAGAAAGTCATGGGAGAGAATGCGATTCCTAAACTCGATAAAAAGTCCACATATGGGTAAGGAATCATTAAAATATATAGAGAAATATAATATAACACTTAGAAATGTAATAGAAAAGGCCAAAGTGTTATACAATAGGAAATTAGTGGTAAAAGCAGAAAATAAAACAAAAGTAATCTGGAAAATAGTAAATAATATTCATAAACAAGGAAAATGCAAACATGATGAAAATATTGTTATTAAAAGTGGACAAACAGAAATTATGAATCCAAATGAGATATGTAATTTGTTTAACAGCTACTACATTAATATAGTGAGTCATCTAAATACATCAAATCAACAAGCAGTTCACCAAATTTAATAAAACCCTTGGGACAAATGCACTCTATGGGAACATTTGAAGCAACAGAAGAAAATATAACTCAGGAAATAAAAAACTAAAAACACAAAAATCCAGTGGCATGGATGAAATATCTAATGAAATTCTAAAGTACCTTAAATATGAGATGGCAAATGTCTTAGCTCATATTGCAAATGCATCACTAAATCAAGGCAAATTTCCGGAGGTATTAAAAAATGTAATAGTGAGACCGTTACATAAACAAAAAGGAGATAAGACGAGTGTAGAAAATTATAGACCAATTACATTATGTTCTACCTTTTCCAAAATTATAGAAGGTGTGTATTTAAAGCAACTTCAAGCCTTTCTCAAAAAATTAAATATTATATCAGAGTGGTAATTTGGCTTTCAAGAAAAAAAGCCAATGATAAATGCAATTAATAAGGTAAATGATATTATAATAACAGCACTGAATAATCATGAAAAGGTAATTGCCATATTTTTAGATCTGTCAAAAGTGTTTGATTATGTAAATATAGATATGTTGTTAAATAAATTAGAAAATTATGGAGTTAGGGGATTAGCAAAGGATTGGATCAGCTCATATCTAAAAAACAGAAATCAGTGTGTCGAAATAAACTACAAAAACAAAGACGGAACCATTGGTAAAGTAAAATCAGGCTATGAAACTATTCAACATGGGGTTCCGCAAGGTTCGAAATTGGGTCCTTATTTATTTTTGTTGTATGTGAATGACATATTTGAATTAATTCAAAGAAATGGTGCATTAGCCATTGGGTATGCAGACGACATGACTATAATAATTAAAGCCAAAACAAGTACGGAGGTGGAAGAAAAAGCAAATTCACTGCTTAAAATAGTGCAAGAGTACTACTCCAGTTTAGATATGGTATTGAATATTAAAAAAAAACCTCTATAATCAATTTTTAACTAAAAAAGAACACAACCAGTAGCAATAAAATAGAAATAAACGGAGAAATTATATCGGAAACAGACCATAGTAATTTTCTAGCAGTGATTGTTGACAAACAACTAAACTGGAAATCATACATTAAACATATCTCTAAAAAAATAAATAAAGGTATATATATAATGAAACAGGCTAGAAACATAATGGATAAAGAAACTGTCAAGCAGATTTACTTCGCTTTCATTTATTCTCACATAAAATATGGAATTACTCTTTGGGGAAATATCACGGAAACAGACATGAAAAAGATATTCACGTTGCAAAAAAAGGCTCTCAGAATAATGGAAAGAGTGGATAAGCGGCATTCGTGTGGACAAATGTTCAAAAACCATAAGATATTAACCGTTCCCTGCATATATATATGAAAGCATAAAAAACATTATATTGGACAAAGAGGAGCAAAAAAATAACAATGTTTATAAGTATGGACTAAGATATAATAATGAATATTTTAGATCTACATTAAGGGGTACTTTAAATAATCGAGATGTAAGAAGTATGGGGAAACAATTATTTAATAAGCTACCTAAAGAAATACAAATCATTGAAAATAACAAATGTACATTAAAAATGATAAAAAAATATTTAATAGAAAATGCTTTTTATAGTCTAGAAGAATATAAATCAATTAAGACAAAGAAAATCAAGTTGTAAATATATATGTAAATATAAAGATGTATGTATACTTTCTGACGTGTCCTTTAATTCATGTACTTAAAGGATGAATAAAATGAGTTATGAGTTATGTGATCTGCAAGAGGAAATGGATCGAGACCACCTTCAAATATGCCCGGCCACTTCTAGTGCCCCATCCATCAGTGAAAAATATTGGAGAGCAAGAGGATTAATGACTTCATTGTCAGAAATCCAGCTTTAGCTAACAACAACATTATTACTAGTGTGCTTTATTATTTAGTCCTGTACTTAGTGCTCAATATCCTGGCTCAACATTTGTTTTCTACTGCACAGCATGTATTTATGATTTATGAGTCAACAGTTGTCACCCATACATAAGTGAATACAATTTTGCATCCTTTTTTTAACAGGATTAACTGACAGGGAGCGTGATGTTGCCCTTTTTCAACAGGACTCTGCAACAGCTCATACAGCCAATCTTTCAATGAGCATTGAAAGTGTGTTTCAGGACAGAATTATTAGTAGAAATTTATGGTCCCCTTGGTCCCCTGACCTAACCCCTGCAATTTCTATCTCTGGGGTAACTTAAAGCATAAAGTGAACAAGACTAACCCACACACCCTGGAAGAATTAAAATAAAATATCCGTTAGGATATTAGGTTGTCACAGTAGCTTAATGGTTAGAGCACCTGCCTAGTAAGCAGAGGGTCTATGGTTCAAATCCCACCTGTGGCATTGAATTTTTAAGTTCCAGTTCTACCTCTCAAATATCCATTAGGAAATTGCCAGCATTCCTCAATGTGAGCTACGGCGAGTGATGGACTACTAAAAACTATTTTGTTGTTTAACGACGCTGTCAATTGCCAGGATCACATCAGCATCGCCGGTGTGCCGGAATTTTGTCCCGCAGGAGTTCTTTTACATGCCAGTAAATCTACTGACATGGAGCTGTCGTCTTTAAGCACACTCATTGGTCTGGGCCGGGTTTGAACCCGCAACTTTGGGATCAGTAGGCCAGCGTCTAACCACTGAGCTACCCAGACTGATGGCGAGTGATGGATGATTTCCTAAAGAGGTGCCAAAAATGTATGGACAACGACGGTGGCCAGTTTCAGCATCTGCTATAATTATATTGGTAAGTAAAGCCTTTAAAAGTAATTTTAAAAATTGTATGGTTTTATCCACACTGTTCTATGACAGTGGCACTCGGAGGCAAGTGCAGAGGACCTGTACAGACAAAACATAGTGCAACCAGTTCACAGTCTTTTGGATCACCCTGAGACAGAATAATGGACCACAATAGAAAATCGTTCATATAAATGTTTGTAAATTTCTAGTTCTTGTTTGGGTGTATCAGGGACTTATTTTTAATATTCAGGATAGCCAATGTTTTCTTGTTATTAGATAGTCTGTTGTGTTCAACCAATAAAAACTGTTTGCACAGATGAATACAAAAAATGGCGGTGTTGCGTCAGAGAGACGCCAGGAACTAGTTTCATTAGCGTCTGTGTGCTCAAGATGAAAGGACATGTTTTTTTTTTGGTAGCGTGTGAACATGGAACTTTCACCAAACTTTTATCCAGTGTAGATTCTACTAAATTATAATTGTGAAGGTCTTTGATTATTTAATATGGTGCTGAGAGTGTAAAATAACGAAATGTTAATGAATAAATAAGTTGTGATAAAGGAACATTGATTCATGCATTCCATTCTGTAACCACGACCCTGAAGATAGGAATCGCGTATGCTATCACAGTATTTCATCTTTCAGTAAGAACATTATTCCTGCTGCTAAGTAATAATCATTTATAAAAACAGCACCAACCTGTTACTTGTGAAATCCTTTGAGGGTGTATAAAAAGTACTAAATGATGCAAACTTCCTAGCACAATTTTTCAAAGCAGAGATGATTAACATTTACCTCTTCTTCCTTTTTGATTGGTCCATGGATTCATATTCATAACTACATCTCTTGCAGTGACTTTCCCTAGTGGTTTATTATGACGATAGGGAACCTCTGTTTTGTGCATCAGGTCCCAATTACCAGCTGCCTCACTGTCCTTGTTTGCTACATTAAGAGATGGATCCAGGACTCGTACTGCAACAACCATACCATAGTTTCATGTATCTTCAGCACTCAATGTGACAGTTAACAGTAGACATCTTTCTTGGAAGTGTTGAAAACAGTGTTGTTATAATCAAATTCAAAGGTAAGCTGATGCTCCCCATTTATTGTAACATTCTTAGCACTTGGCAAATAAACAGGCAAATAACCTAGGAAAACCATGTTCTTATGATATACAAAATTTTTTCTAAGCTTTGAAGTCCGAAACTACATGTGAAATTGTACTGTTACTTACTGTCTTTTATTTCATTTTCATAATAGCGATTTATTCCCTCCAGGGGTTTGCCTGAAGGATGAAGTATACAATTTGTCAAGATTATCACCTTGCACCTTATATCCATGCTATGGAACTCCCCTTCCACAGTTTCAAGTTCAGTTTCAAGGAACAAATGCTGTCCCTTTTGGTACTTCTTAAACATCTTGGTTCTGTAACAGAAAAGCAACTTATTAATGTCTGGTACCAGGAGATGTCTCTGTTTGATCAAGGATAGGAGGAGTTCAATACATTTAATATCAAGTATTTGCTGCAATTCAACAAATATAATAAATGTTCAGAGGCTAAACTTCACTTATCTTTGGTAATTGTAAATTATTTCTAATGACTAGAACAGGTTTATGAGTCGATCACTCACATGCTCAGTAGCAATGTTTATTATAGTCATCATTATGACCCTAGGTGACAGATTTTTACCTATCATATTACCAACTACTGAAAGCAAAAGAAATTTGTTGACTAATCAATTGGCAGTATTTCAAAATTCATTAAGCAATCCTTATTCTTTAAAATAAACATCTTTTCTCAAATTTATGGGTCCATAGATCTAATGGTTAAAGACATTCATCCTTAAAATAATAAAAATTTGTAAATGTTTTGAACGAACAGGGAATAATATTGGTTCCTCAAAATAAATATAACAAAAATTTTATTCAACTTTTCTACAAAGGATAAAATTTGAAATTGTACAAAATCTGACATTTACCAATTTAGCCATTTGGAATGTGACAGTGTTTATATTGGTAAACCAAAATGTGATTTAGAAACCAGGATAAATAACATTTTAGAAATATTAAGTATAGACAGACTGATAAATCACTGAGGCGGATCATTTTTGGCCATTTAATCATGAAATAAATCCACATGTTAAATTATTAAAACAAATAGATCGATAGATTTGATGGTTGGGGAAAATTTATTCATTTTGAAGAATAAGGAAGGCAGTGCCGTTGCCAAGCGGTTAGAGCATTCACCTACCACCTAGGTGGCCTGGATTCGATCCCAGGGACCTGCATATGGTATTCATGGTGGACGAAGTGGAGTCAGAGTAGGTTTTTCCAGATTCTCCAGTTTCCCCTGCCACTCATTCCACCAACTGCCCCATTATCACCTTTCCAGTAATCCATTTCGCCTGCATTTCATATCATCCTCTTCCTCACTCTCATACCTGGTGCTTGGCTGACCAACCACTTCCAGGGCTTCACTCTATCTGGTCTATAGGTTTTTGTGCTTCCTGACAGGCATCTGACCCAATGCACTGGCTTGTAAGTGCTACAAAAGGGGAGGGTAATCAGGTAAAGAGGAAAGAACAAGGATACCATTATGAACCTTGGAATATTGCCACTAATTCTGTTAACAAATGTTTTGCTTTCAGTAGTTGCTGCAATTACCGTTCAAATTGACTGCTCTTAACTTCCAGTTCTCTACTCTTATAGTGATCATAATCACATTCTGGATTTCCTCCACGTTTCTATTAATCTCTTCTTCGTCATAACTGCCACAGTAAAAGAAAACTGAAGATGCAATATATGGTATTTTAAAAACTAATTTTCAAAGAATTTATAATTATAAATGAAGTTCTGTTATGAATATTATTTATATTTCAGGTTTTTGTCTTTTAGTCAATCATCTGTTCGTTTCTATCACTTCAAACTCGTCTATAATTCTATAAAAGTCAGAAATTGCCCATAGACTATTTCAGTGCATCCATTGAGATATCTCTCCGATTTAAAGGATGACATACAGAGCAGCTCAGAATAACACTGAATAATTTTAAGGCATGATTCAGGAGTTATAATGGAGAATATTCTTTATCAGGAATGTATGTCCATAACATCTTGTTATTGAGCTATAGGACATTAAAATTTTTGAAACACTGTGTTGGGTTAGATGAAATTCTGCCAAGCAGGTCACTGTTTTTTACTACAAGACATTAGGAGAGTTTTCATTTCTTGAGCAATGCACTTGTTTTTGGAAAGTTCCTGTTTCTTGCAATCGATGTATGGCAGTATAGGTGCCATGATGAGGCAAAGGTCTTCTTGGGTAAAGCTCAGCATAAAGGTCTCATGGCCCTTTCATATTTTCCCAGGCAGCATCATAAACGTAATGCATCTCTGCTAGTTCTCCTAAGAAAGGTAGAACATTTTTGTGCATTGCAAAGCTGAGAGTCCTTCCAGTAAATGAAGCAGTAGATGCTGATAGAGACTGACAACCAGAACCAAAAGGTCAGAAAGCTCTATATAATATGTGATGGAGTCCCTCATCGTTTAATGATAATGTAACAATGTTAAAACAGAATACAAGTAATATTCCAAAATGCAAAGAAAACACAACATAAGTGATATTCCAATGCCAAAGTGGGAACCAGGATCTATGTGGCAGAATTTCATCTAACCCGACGCAGAGATTGAAAAAGTTAATGCACTCTAGCTCAATAACAAGTCATTTCAAGTCAATAACACATTCATTGAAATCTCTCCACTTTAAGACATTAAATGTGTTTAAAACTTTACTGACAACCAAACCACTGCCCTAAAATGTTCTTTATTTCTCAATTTCATGACAGAAAGTCTTTCAATAAACCGCCAGAAGAAACTAGTGTTGTGCGCTCTATGGAAAACTTTGTGAATGCCAAGCATGGCTCAATAACTGAACTAAGCACTCATGCAACATTTGACCTGGGTACAATATCTGTTTTCTTAAGCTGGTTTCAACTAAAGGCTTGCCAGACAGCAATGACGCCATGTGTGACCATTGAAGGAACAAATAAAAATTAACACCCAGTTTAAACAGTCAATCATAGGCATTCCTTCCACTTTGTTAAAGAACACACACTTGCTTCACTCATGTTCTTTAGTGTAACCATTGCTTGCTAATTAATGTAAGCTTATATTAAATAAATAAAGAAGATAAAAGAAATAAGAGAAGAAACTCTATCCTCAACTCCCATGAATCTAAGCTTATAAAAGTGGTATATCATAAGCATTGTTAAATAGCACACAAAACCCAGCTTGGATGTTTTGATAGTGTAATGTTGACAGAGTTTGTTAGTTTAAAAACAATTTTGTTGTTTAACAACACTGTCAATTGTCAGGATCACATCAGCGCCACCAGTGTGCCAGAATGTTGCCCTACAGGGGTCCTTTTACATGTCAGTAAATCTGACATGGAGCTGTCGTTTTTAAGCACACTTAAAAACTATCGGTCTGGGCCAGCTTTGAACCTGCAACCTTGGTATCAGTAGGCCAGTGTCTAACCAGACAGACATTGTGTTAGTCTGAAGTTGGCAGCAGTGTTTGTGGATTGACACAAACTACTAATATGTATATTGCTATAAACAACCTAATACTGCATAGAAGAAAGCCTCCCGTGGGGTACAGAAGCTTGTCGCATTTGACTGCAGCTATATAAGTTGCAAGATATGTCTTAAAAAAAGCCTATAATTCTATTGGCAAAAAAGGGATATTTCTACAGTATAAAACAGTCGTAATATTTGTATTTTACTAAGTTTTGTATAATTTGAATTTAAAAGTAGTGGATTAAAAACCCTAATACCTTGACAAACCACCTTCATGTTGTTGTTAGCTAATGCTGGATTTCTGACAATGAAGTCATTAATCCTCTTGCTCTCCAATATTTAATATACTGATAGAGCAATAGCAGTATAGTAACTGATTTTTAGAGAGCATGTAAAATATGCTACACCAGGCAGGTCTTAAAATGAACAGCAGCACTACTTGACTACTACATTTACTGCATTCTTTTACTTTACTTTTATGTTTAGACTTGTGTACATACACTGTATATGGCTAAGATAATATGATGGGTAATGTTGCTGCAAAACAGTCCAAGGGCCACGTAACATCAGGCAGGCAATATATGGGAAACAGTAATAGCAGCAATGTAACATTACTTGCACAACATTGGAAGTGTATAGTTGGCAAAATGTTTAAGTTACATATATGTGAAGAAAGTGGCATTCATTTTATCACTTGATATGGCAATTGGTAACCTTTAAATATGAATTCATGATTTCATGTAATTCTGCAGTAGCTACCTATATCATCTTAAAGTCTAAATATAGCTCCAAATAAATGTTTATTAATCAAATCTGTTCTATTTTTACTTTCTCTACTATGTTTACTAAAGTAGAGCAAGTATTGTATTCCACCCAAAATTTTGTTGTACAGATTTCACCAGAAATATAAGTTTTGAGGCCCCCTGAATACAAAAAAAAAAGCCTTTTTAGAAAAATGTCAGTGTGTTTGTGTGCGTCAGTAGATGGCATAGCTCAAAAACGAAAAGTTGGTTAAAAACCATAGTTGATATTTAAGTTTAATGTCTCTCAAGGATGCAACACAAAGATTTTAAAGAAAATTCTTCTGCCCCAAACTACCCTTCACATGGACAATTTTTCGAAAATTTTGATTTTCTTGAAAATGGCTCTAACAATTTTGATTGAAATGCCATATATTTGAGATATTTTTATGATAAATGAAATGTATATCTTGAATTTTCTGGCTGTAGCCCACGAAGTCCTATTTACTCTGAATCACATTGGATGGTGTGACCGTAGTACTGTGCTACTCTCAGCAGCTGATGCGGAGCTGTTTGGATCTCCAGGCGTAGAAATCGTCAAAGCTTTGAACAAAACGTCTGGAAGATTTTCCACTACACCACAGCCCGCAAGCCTGGATAATCATTCTGTATTTATGACACCGGCCGCAAAAGCCTACGCAATTTTATTCACAATAATTGGTTACAATTCATGTACATACACGGCTTGTGTATGTGACTGCCAGAGTTCTGACATCACTCTCTTGTTCCCACCACTCCAGTCACTTCTCCTTAATTTCTCCTCTCTCACGCATGTGCAGTGTCACCACCACCTGGACAAACTACATTGTTTACTATTGGCGATGTATTATTTCCAATGGCAGGCCTAGAGTTGCGAGTTTCACTTTTTATTACAATCCATATTGTGTTATTCTTCTTTGAAGAGTTAAGAATCTGTGCATCACAGTAATCATTTTTTGCAGCCTTTATTACATTATTAATACTTTATTTAAAGCACCACCATAAATACAGTGTTTTCTGCAATAAATATCTGCAACAGTATGGTTTGAGACATAAAGCATTTTTGTTGCCTATGAACTAACATGCATTTTTATTCACCTCAACAATGAAAGAATTCCTTAATACCGAATCTCCTATTTTGCCTTATTGACCCTTGTGTTTCTTATCCCTTTTAGATTTTTAAAAATACAATTTCCATATTGCACCCAAAAATTTGATTGGCAAGTTACCTCAATAAATGAATCATTTTTTGCAGAAAAGACATAAGAAGTCACTGTGTGAGCACAGAATCTAATAACAAAGCAAAGCAAAAAGCCATGGGTACAAATAAAAGGTGGCCTCATTGAGCTTTGTGTTTGTCTTCAGTGTTTAACCCTATGAAGTAAGTAAACATATGCTTCACTTCCGCTGTGCAGCTAATTGCTGCAATGAAAATATGCATTCAAGAGTCGCCACTTTCCTAACACAGTATTGGTATCTTTGTTTCTTTGGCTGGCAATGCTCCAAGCACCCAGGCCACACCCTCACCCTCTGTAGCAGAAGACAGTATCCAGTTGGAGGAGCTAGGCTGGTATTCTACAGATACCCCCTCCCCCCCCTCTGCTACACTTTGCATCTTAGGACCTGTCAATTCCTCTGCATCTGTAGAGAATCTGGGAAATCACATTGGGCTAAAGTGGTGACAAGTACTAAAATTTGTCTACATAACTTCCATTAGACTGTCACAGTTGCATATTTGCTAAAACACTTCACATTGTTTTTTGCCCACATACAGCATTACACTGCACCCATTTATTGCACAACTAGTAGCAACACATGTAATTAACCATAATCTGAAAATCTGAATACAGGATATAGTAGTTATGTGTATAGTTATGGAGATTATCCTGTAGAATAGCGGCGCCATGTGTTCGACAGGTAGCTGTGTTGTGACTGAAGAGTGGTGTTATCAGCTACCTGTCCTTTAACACGTTGGTGACGTATATGTCGCCAATGCCGGAAGTATGAAATCTACGGAAGCACGTTAATGTAGTTCCTACTCTTAGAGTTATTATTGTTTTGTAATTAAGTGATGTGATGTAAGTTCTTGTGCGGTACGGTTGTGGCTTTAATCTGTATTCTACATACCTTAAAAAATGAAAAATTGGACTGAGGAAGAGATATTGTCGCCTTTTAGCGAGTTGTATAATGTCAGGGTGGCAAAACATATTTGTGCATTACAGCGCTGTTCTTCCGTTGTATCTCCGTGACACACTACAACTGTCAGTGAACCATGTGACGCTGCTCATCTACAGCTTTACTGTTATAGATATATTTGGGATAAAGCAGTAATGCAGCCTACATTGCGTATTTGGGTCAACACTCATCACTAATTGCACACATGTAGCATTATAATGATGCACTCTTTTACTGCACAACTTATGGTAGCTAATATACATGTAACTGACAATAATTCACACTTCACACTAGGGATATGATAGTTACATTTATACATGTAGTTATATATATACAAATGATTGAAAAAGGAAGTTGCTCAAAGGGACGACCGATGGCCCCAACAACTTAAATGGGGCAACATGATCTTCTTTAACCACTACTTATCAACTTTGAATAACTTTGCACCCACACAGGATTCACCACCATAACTATTTCTGACGAAACAGCATTTTTAGCAGATATACAATCTTCCCGATGACCATATAATCTGAAATAATTGTGTTACAAATGACGGCCTCTTCATAAACGTCCCTTTGACTTTATTTTTAACCCCTCCCTAATCTCATAACTAAAAAATGATATTTTGGCGTTTAAGACGCTGTCAATGATTAGGATCACATCAGCGTTGCCGGTGTGCCGGAATTTCGTCCCACAGTTCTTTTACATGCCAGTAAATCTACTGACATGGAGCTGTCGTTTTTAATCACACTTAAAAACCATCGGTCTGGGCCGGATTTGAATCCGCGACTTTGGGATCAGTAGGCCAATGTCTAACTAACTGAGCAACCCAGACCGACTAGTCTCATGACTTCTCACCACCTGCCACCGTTTCAGTTTTACTCCTTATTTAAACTTACAATAGTCTAAGTTGACAATCTCCAACTGTGTTTGGTACTTGCTAGGCTACTACTGCGCTCTGCATATTTAATGCTAAATACTGACAAAATTTAACGAGAGTACCAGGCTTGTGAACTCCAATGCAGCAATATTAAAATACATCGTTTGCATAATTGTTTTTCACTTATCCGTTGTTTGCAAAGATTTTTACCTTCACATCACATTCATGTGCACTCTTACTTTAATCACAGTATATTTCCCGAACAACGCCCAATACACTATTGCACATAAAAACTTCCAGTGACAAAGTTGTCAAGGAAATAACGAAATTATTATTATATACATATAGAACATCTTCAGTACCAAGGCATACATGAATCACCATTTAAAGGCAAATGTTTACAGCGTGCAAAGCACACAGCCAACAAAACCCAGTCCTCCTGTCTTGGAGATCAAAACCAGATGTGGAGTCACAGTTGAAGGGCCAATAAAGGATTGTACTTCAGTGGAGGTTTTCAATAGGTTTTGGGTATCTGGGATGTGAGCATGTTTTACAAGTTCTCTGGTAATCGTGTGCATTGCAGTTAAGTGATCAGTGTGCAGTCGATCACAGAATAAAGGGTGAAATTATTAAAAGAACAATTCTTAGTGTTTGATAATAACAGTAACATAATAATAAACCTGGTTGTGAGCAAAAGAGCGATAATCACGGCGACGGAACATATGTAGCAACGCCGTGCTGGTTCTCCATAAGAGCCATTGTGCCTTCATGACGTGAAAACCCCTACAGATACAGCACTGCTCTCTTGCCACACTTTGCATCACTGGTCACCCGATGCTCCCCACTTTAACACACAAGCTGTGCCCATCTGCCTATCCATGCTTTATACTTTAATTTTAAAATGTGCTGTAGGTTGTTTCTAATAACAATCAAGGCTTCTAAGAGCTGACATAAGAAGCAATGCAAGCACGATGGCTATAGGGGATGCAATGCGAAGAACAAATGGCATAGACAGTTAACGAACACGTCTGCAAAGCAGGTGTAATATAAAGCTCCAAATTCGAATCCTGCTCCAATGACCATATACTTTTATTTTTTCTCAATCACCTGTACGTATAGCACCATTGTGTGACAGTGCCAGATGAATGGGAGGAGTGAGAGTGATGTTTAAGGGTCTGTCGACAGCTAGGTCATTTGGGCACCAAACCAGAGCATGAGAACTTCACAAACCTAGGAGCTCAAAGCTAAAACGTGAGTGACAAAGTTGAAATGGTAAAAGGTTAAAATGAAACAACGTTAATAAGTTAAAAGGATGAAAGCTAAAAAGTGCAAAAGGTTAAAAAGATGAAAGTTAAAACAGTATGGAAAATGATAAGACAGAATGTCAAAACACATCAACCTCTAATAGTCTAAAACATCCAAAAGCTAAAAAGCAGGTTAAACATGCTTCATGGACCCAATGTCTACGAGAACCACAGTGCCTTATCTACAGCAAGTGGGTTGTTGCCCAAAACGGAATGCAGTATATCACCCAGACCAAGGGACTGGCGCTCTTAACATGGGCAATCTAGTAAAACGTGACACAGAGAGTTGGACGTTGCACGTCAGACATATGGTGGCCAGGCAACAGATATCCATGAGTGGTGCAAGTGTGACCTATTCTTAAGCATGTTGAAATAACTTCTGACCTCCGACAGTCTGTGTAAGATGTCAGTCAGGGATCTACAGTGTCTTTGTCTGCAATTGAGTTCCAGGTAATGCCTCCCAAGATTGCTGCCAAACTGAAAAAAGTTGGCAACAGAAGAACTGCTGCACATCCATATAGTGCTTTTCTAATGAGAAGAGTTCTGATCTGCAGCCAATGAGATACATTTACATGCACTCATTACCCCCACTCTTCATGTTTCTTGGCACGCGTCAAGCCCCGCTTAAGGGGAAAGCAATATGACAACACAGCAGGACTCCGATTGGTTACTGGCCTTGTGATGCTCAAGGACAAACTCCTTCCCATTTCAAAAGCACTGCAGGAGACTGTGTGTGGACAACTCCGGCAAATGGCATGGAGGCTTAGTGGCCACACCTGGCATGGCAGGATGTTGCCAGAGAATTAGTCCTTTTCAATCTTATGGACTCCATGCCTAGCAAAATGAAGGCAGTTGTTGAAACTAGTGGTTTTTGGATGAGGCATTGGCCCTATACTGATGTATGGTTTGAGTTTTATTTCATATTTTCAAGAATAAGAACATTTAATATATATGTATATTTAAGGACATTCAGCTACTATGGTCATCAGCAGCGTTTTAAGGCTGGTTCAAAACCACCCCATTAACAACAGTTGGTTCACACCAGCCTGCTAACGGCAATGGGAATAGATAGTGGATATTGCACCTTGGGATGTTATTTATTTCTTTTGACCAATGAAAAAAATTTTAACCTGTGCTCCAATTCAGCTAACATAAAAACAGGTTAACCAATGGCAAATTTTGATAAAGTGAAGATCTAAACGTGAAGCTATTGCATATTTCCGATTTAAAAAAAAAAAAGGAGGAAGAGTCAGAGCTATTTTCTATTGCAAGAAGCACTGCTAAAATTATTTCTGGTTTGATTTTCCCAGAATTGTGACTAGTGATAGCTATGGTTCCCACTGTCGGTTGTAAACCAGCCTTTAAAACGAATCATGGCAAAAGTCAGAGATAAAGCTGAATAAAAAATCCTAGCAAAAGTAACCATTACAAACAAATATGCACTGTAATCATGCCAAAGGTCAGAATTAAAATACATTTACAAAAAGTCCAAAAGGTAAGATAACTCTGTACCTGTCTTACTAAACCTTTATTTAAAAGTTAACCATCTATAAATGTCTAAAAACTCTTGACTACTTGGTTATCATGCACCAGAAACTCTGCAAGACTGACTGCCAGTTGCAAAGATTCCCGAAAGTGCTCCAGGAAACACACTAGTAGCATGTGATGGAACAACAAATATTTACCACACAGCGGAAGAACAGGGTCCCTCTTAAAAAGGTAACCATGTGCAAAACAACAGTGGCTAATATGCAACTGTGCCAAGATCATCTCATGTTGAGATGTACGAAAGGAAGTTACCCAGTTTGTCGGAATTTCCATCACTACTTTCAATTTATTACTGTGGAGAGCTGACCTCTCCTCATACCAGAACCACTCTCCACACTTCAACCCTAAAGACTCCCAAAGTAACATGAGATATGGTAATACTGGGTTCTAAGGGGGCTGCTTTTGCTGCTTAATTTGCCATTTCATTTCTGGCAAACCAACATGACCAGGAATCCATGCACAAATCATGTTAATGCCAATAGCATTTAAAAACCAGAGGGCATACTAAATACTGTGAGCAATAGGATGGTAGTTGTGCAGCTCATTAAGGCTCTGAAATGCACTAACGAAACCACTCAAAATAAGGCAGTTACCCAATTTGTGACAGCACACATAAAAGGCTCAGTATATATCATTTAGCACTGTACTATAAATGGAAGTGCTACTATGAAAATCAAATGTATGCATTTTGGTTCCAAAAGCATAGGCACATTCAACACTGTTAGTGCTCTTAAATCCATAAGTCAGTGTAGCTTGTTTTAAAGTACCTATTTGTATAAACAGTAGGACAGGAGTAATCACTTGATGTTACCTTCATTGATGGCTGGCAAGTGGGAATGTAGCTTTAAGGGTGTTCTACAGGGTCATCAGCACACATAAAATGGACCGTGGCAAAGGCCAGAAATAAATTTCAATATAAAGTATTACTAAAAAAGCAAGTATACCAAAGAGGCAAAGGCAAGAATAAAACAATTATAAAATGGTCAAAAAAGTAAGAAATAAAGATATCTAACATTCTAAATCCTAAGGTTTGTGCTTATCTTTGCTACGAGCTTCAAAACTCATTTGACCACTTGTTTATCATCCATCAGGATCTCTGCAATGACAGAGAGTTGCAGAGAAGCCTGAAGATGTACTATGGAAGTGCATTCTAGCAGTTCGTGATGGACTGACAAAAAATCGCACAGTGGACAATGAGGAGCAGGGTGCTGTTTTAAAAGATAACCATGCATAAAATTGCAGTGGCCACTCCACAATTGAGCACTATCATCTCCTCACGAGAAATGTGAGAGGAGGTTCCCAGTTTATCTGAAGTTCTTTCACTTGTCTAAGCTTATTACTGTGGAGAGCTGACCAATCTTCGTTCCAGCATCACTCTGTGCACTTCACGCCTAAAGATTTCCAAATTAATATGAGAGATGGTAAAGCTTGGTTCTGTGGTTGCTGCATTTCCTGGCAAATCTGCCATTTCATTCCCAGGCAAACCTACACGATCAGGAATCCTGGATATGTTGTACAGCTCACCAAGGTTCTGAAGCGCACTAAGAGAATCACTCAAAATCAGGCAGCCACCCAATTTATGACAGTGCACACAGAGAACGGCTCGGTATATTGCATATAGCTCTGCAGTATAAATGGAAGTGCTATTATGAAAACCAAATGTGATTCAGCTTCATAAACTTAAGCACACCCAACACCGCTGGTGCTCTTAGATTCATCAGTGTGGATCAAACGTCGGTCAGTATAGCCTGACAAAAATTCGAAGAAACAAGTGCAGATATTAGAGTTAGGCATCGTAGACTTCCAGTATACAGTCATACCAAGATCTACATGGGACGTGCCATGCAACCAAAGGGGGTAGAGCCTCTCCACCTTGGGAAATATGTCAGGCATTTCAATAGTGATCTTAAGAAGCTCCTGGAAAGAAAGCCTGCCAGCCCTGGACTAGGGGAGCTCTATCTGTATTGTTTGTTTAATGTGCTGTTGAAAAAGAAAGCAAACCTTGTGTGCATAGGCATACGTGTAAGTGCACTATCATAATTTGCTAAGAGAATTTCATGCCGATATTCCAGAGGAGATTCTGCAGATTTGGTGTAAAGGCTCACAATTGGGCTAGTTAGTAAAGTTTCTACTGCCATGTGAATGCCCCAATTATGGGCTGTGTCTCTTCTCAGCACAGATGGTTGTGCGGAAACATAAACGACACATCCATAGTCTTCGGAACAATGTGTGATACATTTGCAGCAAAACTGCCTGATTCACACTCCAGTTTAGCTTCCTATCACAGATCAACCCCAAGAAACATGTCCCATCTGCAAATGGAAGTAAATCTGGATCAAAATGGAGCATCTCCTACGGTGCCAGAAATTAACCATATTGACTGCTCCGTTGAGAAATGAAAGCCATTTTTTGAGCTCCATTCTCAAAGATTGTCTAAACAGTTTTTTTGTAGTGTTTAACGCCTGCTTTTACTGCATACAGCACCACAGGCAGTGACACTGATGATGCATGGAATGAAGAGGGAGCATCGGTGGAATGAGATGGTGGGGGAAACTGGAGAACCTGGAGGAAACCTACCTCAGCACTACTTCGTCCACCACAAATCCCACAGGTGGTTGCCTGGGATAGAACCCAGTCCGCTTTGGTGAGAAGCAAACAGTCTAGCCACTCGGCTAAGAGATGGCCACCTAAACATTGATGCAGGTGCCGTTCCAAAAATGTGGTGCACCGAGAGATACAATAGACAGTAAAGTCGTCTACATATAGGCATGATCAAACTCCAAGTGGAACACATTTCCAGATGGAATTAATTGCCATAGCAAACAGTGTAACAATGCCAAACTCTGAGGTACTCCATTCTCTTGAGCAAAAGGATTACAAAAATCTGAGCCGACCCTTGCTTGGAAACCGCAGTCTTTATAAACTTCCGAATGAACAGTGATAGGCGTCCACGCAAGATCCAGGTATACAGGGAACGTAGAATTCCTGCTTCCCAACATTATATGCCTTCTTAAGGTCGTATATGGCAACGGTTTGACATTTCTTCATAAATCCATTCATTATCTGATATCTAATCTTCTGCTGCGCTGAAAGGCGATTAAGATTCATATGAAACTTATTATTTAACTAGCAAGTTTAGATATGATTTAAACACATACCATTAAGGACGCCTATAGACACCATTCAGAGCGGTTGCGTGCAATATCATTAACTTTTCAAATATTCGGCAGATTAAAGAATTTTGATCCACTTTTCGCCTGCTGTGGAGAAAGAGCACCCATCAGCTTCATATGAGTCTGAATATCAACAACTAGCATTTAATTCACAAGGATTATATGCAATTTACAAGCACTCACTTTCACGTAGACAACTCACTATATCAAACCAGAAGACAAGAGAACGGGCTTTTCCGGTTTTGGAGCCACTATGCGTTTGGTACCGGAAATCGATTATCTTGGGCAGCCATCAGATAGCGCGGAAGAGTAAGGCTGCGTTTTCTTAATACTTAACAATCTCTTCTATAATAATTTCGCTTTAAACTTTCCCAACGTAGAGAATTAAACTATGTACTCTATGGCTAACTAGGGCAATGGGTAAACTTATTTATCGGGGGGCCTCTTCCCGCTTCCCGCGCAATTGCTCTTTCTAGAGCTGTCTGCTGATGACGTCACACGGGAGTCACGTAGTACCGATACTCACACGTGCAGCTTACATTTTACGATATAATTCAAATCCCATCGTACTATCTAAGTATCTCTGCTCTAGTTTCCTTGTTTTCTGACATGAAATGTCAACGCAGGCATTTTAATTGAACAAAAACAAAGCTCTCACTGTGTAATATTTCGTAAAACAGAAATGAAAATTATCTGTAGGAGGAAGGAACAACAGTGTGCCACATAATCGTGTAATTATTACTTTGTTAAGAGCTTTCAACACGCTGTTTTCACTTTCTTTAGGATTTAGGTTATAATTGCAACGTAGCCCTTATTAAAAGGCCTTTTAATAATGTAATAAACGAAAACAGAATGTGATACTGACATTCTTTCCCTATTAAGACAGTATTTTATTGACTGAACTGTTCTTCTATGAATAGCTGTGTGGCCACTCTTTTTCAACAATATGAAAATGCAGCGCAGAGGAAAATGAAATAAAGAACACAATTACGACAGCTATCATTTTTGAAAATAGCAATATATTTGACACGAAGAGAGAGAGAGGGAGAGAGAGAGAGAGAGAGAGAGAAAGAGAGAGAGGGGGGGGGAGAAGGTTTGTCTATCGCCTTCACCTATGAATCCTTTATAATTTTATCTCTGTTAACATGAATATATAGAAGGATAAGCCTTGGTAAGAATACTTTGCGCAAGAGTGAGCAAAGAAAATTATTTGTATATAGCACATCAGATTTTTATCATTGAAATATATGCTGTGCATATTTTAATACATTAAACAACTATAAATAATTTTAGTTATACATATTGTGCGTTTTCATAGATGACCTCAGTGAGCAAAACTAGAGAAAATCTGATTTGAGGCTGTAAAATAATGTGATTAATTGCAAATTACGTTTATTTGCGAAATATCATCAAAGTATTGTATAATTGCAAGGCAATTCCAGCACCTTGCTCCTTTTCTTTAAAATGGGAAAGAAAATATTGTCCGTATTTCCCGAATGTGAAAAAACCACTGCATAGCTATACAGGAAGGGTCATTAGCCTTTCGTTCATGTTATACCTGAATTTCAGTACGGTTTGGGATAAGGCGGTGCACAGTCTTTGACAAAACAAAGGTAATTTTATTTCGCTTCCTTTTATCTTTCTGTTTATCTTAAAAGGGTTGGAGATATTCTGTCTGAGCCAGGGCGCATTTAAAATGGCACGAAGTAACATAATAAAACGTGCCGAATTGCCCTATGAGATGTATTTTGAGGTACGTGTTAACGCACTAATTTCTAAGACAGAAAATTTGGGAAGCAAAGACAGTGACTGTAATTTGCCAAAACAAGTGCCACAGGACTGGATTACAGTTATTTCAAAGGGGGAACTTGTTCGGCCAACTGAACAGCGGTGCCAAAAAGTGAAGGAATTTGAAGTTATATTTGCGGGATTCCATGGCTTTAATGTTTCAAAATGTGCTGGAGTGATGAAAGCGCTTACTGGCATGATGTGCTCTAAATTTCCTGAATTGGATGAAAGAATTGTTTCCCTATACGTCAGGACCCGCACTTTCATTAGGATACGGCATTTAAATAACAAACTAAAAGCTGTAAGTATGACAAAAACGAACGCGAGGAAGTGTCAGCAGTGGGCGTCAGCTACTTCTTCTGCAACAACATGACCAAATGTAAGTCTACTTTTAAGATCAAACAATAATTTGTTACTTCTTATTTTAATTGTAGTTTCGATGGCGGTGGTAAAATTGGTTTGTAATTAGTAGAATGTGTTGCCGAACGTTTCTAATGTGTTTTCAGTTAAGGTATCTTTTCTATCACACATCACTGTATTTTTCTACACTTTATTAATTATTGTTTAAGTGTTTACTCACTGGAACTGCCAGTCAATCCTTTAAATGGTAAATGTCGAAACGGGTTTAAAGCGCTCACTTTCTATTGCTGTCTGAACTGCGCGCGCTCTCGACCTCCATGTGACGTATGTTGCCTGCAACCAATGGCAGCAATTGTGCCGGAGTGGCCTACCTTCTTTCTCTAGTTACCTTGATTTATGGTATAAAAAGCCAAAAATGAAAAATGTCATTTTTGCCCATTTTTCACAGATGGGTTACCTTAAGGGCATAACTAAAGAAAAAAGTATTCACATTAATTCACACATATATTACAAATCTGAGCGTTTTCTACGTTAATTATTCTCATTAACATAATAAATGTGCATCTAATGAAATATGTAAATACATTATAATAATGTCCTGAGAGAAGTCGGTCTGGGTGGCACAGTTGGTTAGACGCTGGCCTACCGATTCCAAGGTCGCGGGTTCAAATCCGGCCCAGACCGACGGTTTTCAAGTGTGCTTAAGAACGACAACACCATGTCAGTAGATTTACTGGCATGTAAAAGAAGTCCTGAGGGACAACATTCCGGAACACCGGCGATGCTAATGCATACAGTTTGCTACCAGAAACACAAACATAAAAAGTAAACATTATAAACACAGTAACAAAACAACTATCCCAAACTGAAGTATTGGCATTTATAATGTCTTAATAAAAATATATGCAATGTGTTTGCAACAGTAACATAACTCTCAGGCTAATACAGAAAATGGCTACATTATATTTAGAAACGTAAAGTTGGCTAGGCCGGTAGCAGGCTGATCGCAACTTCTGCGAAACGAGAGGGAGGAAAATGCTCGTTCGTGGAAGCCGAGAAGGAAATGAATGACTTGTGCGGGAATGCAGGGCGCATGTGCGGTAAGAATCGCATCGCTCGGGTTTGTCGATTGTGCCCCTAGAAAGACTCTATGGCATTCGCCAGTGCTTGTTTCGCGTAGACGGCCAGGCACAAACGCCCTACACGTACCTATAATGTTATTACTAGGGCTCGGAAATTCATGCCCTAAAAACACTGAAATATGCATGCAAATATGCTCTTAAAAACTTGAAAATATGCCAAGAAATATGCACTATTGAATTAAAACAATGCCCCTTTGCAGTACACAAGGCGAGCTAGTATAAATAATAAATGAAGTTACCTTATTCCTTAGAGGTTGAAGCAAAAGTGGTCTCACCGCTAGTATTAACTGCTAAATTGCAGTTCACAACCAACACTTTGTGCAAATTTTCAACTGTAAAACATCGTCTGTTGTCTCGCAAAACACTTTTGTAACGTGAAAAACTTCTCTCCACGTCACAAGATGTTATCGTGGCATATTTAAATGATGTTAACTGTTTCACAGAGAGAATCAAGTCTCTTGGTGTGACAGATGGTTTTCTTTCAAGGATGTCTCGAATATCGCACATTTGTTTATAACCAGAATTTTTTTAAATTACATAATTCACTTTGTCTTATACTTTTTGTCCTATACCACCAGGAACCGAACTTAGATCACATTGTTTTTTCAAAGACAGTAAGTGATTCATGCGAAGGAGATCCTACAGCTTCCAATGCCTTGGAATCGGTAGGCCAGCGTCTAACCAACTGTGCCACCCAGACCGATTTCTCTCAGGAGATGCCAGGACATTATTATAATGTATTTACATATTTCATTAGATGCACATTTATTATGTTAATGAGAATAATTAACGTAGAAAACGCTCAGATTTGTAATATATGTGTGAATTAATGTGAATACTGTTTTCTTTAGTTATGCCCTTAAGGTAACCCATCTGTGAAAAATGGGCAAAAATGACAACATTTTTCATTTTTGGTTTTTTATACCATAAATAAGTTTAAACCTTTGACTTTCATTTTCATGCTTTTGTTTACTCATCAGCGGCCTTTAAATGACTTCACCGAGGGATTTAAATGGCCATGTGCTAGGTGGTATGTCAGTTTAATTGCGCAGAAACACTCCAAGCAAGGTAAGTAGAGTGCACTCGAAGTGCTTGCAATGTTTTTCCGACTAAATATCTGTTCAGATAGAGTTTGAATTACGCGATTTCTTGTGACAAATTAACTGAAGCATATTGGTTAACATGAGAATCATCTATATCAGAGCTACCTGTTGGGCTAATTCCAAAGTTCTTTGGTTTATCCAGGACCTTCTAGATTAACGGACCTGACACTGCCATCTAAGTTGTACAAAAATGGCGTCGGCTGGTGGCGATGATTTCTGAGGTGTTTCCACACGCTGTTTTTCGTATTATTTTCTGTCTTCGAGTTATTGTTTCTTATAATAATTCCTATGTAAGTTTGTCTTCATATTAGCAAAGCGAGTGTTTCAAAAGTTTTATTTGGGCAGTATAGGAACAGGAATAAATGTAATAACGTTTTGACTGTGCCGTGTGCTATCCACGTGTTCATGTTTATTGTGTTCCATCTAGGACTATGGCTACATTAGCCGTATAGTGTGGTTAATTTATCTGTTTGCAAGTACAATTTGTGTCACGATTACAGTGGTGAGAGGTTGTTGAAGAAAAACTGTTCCAGTAGTGTATATTAATGTTGCCATACTACAACCTAACCTCAAACACGACAATGCACCGTAACTGTTGCATTCCCGGATGCAAATTAAAAATCAGAAACTTTCAGTTAAAACAAAAGGTAAATTACAACATAAAGCTTCTAAATTCAGTATTTAATTACAATAAATTGCAGCGTTATGTGTATTAGTTGCCGGTGTGTATATAACATGGTGAATAGTGTGAATAGTCAAAGACAATAATTTCGAGTGAATTCAATTAGTGGCATCTGCAACACCAACAGTTTGTTTCACGTAAGTAGTATGCTGCTCATATTTGTACATTATCTTTTGTCTTTGTAATTTAAATGTGTAGCTGTAGTTTAGAAGAAATGTGTTATGTTGCTGCATGTAAAACTGTAGACTATAGCAAAGTTTGGTAAATATTTACAAAATCGTCCGCTCGAGAAAACGAATGAAACATAGTGCAATGGATGCAGTTTTTATTGCTGATTACGATCTTGTAAGTTTTATTGTGCGCTCAAGCTTCGTATTTTATTTATGAGAAAATTTCGTACGGTCGATGAAGTGGTTTTATTTCGCTTATGCGGCGGATATTTAGCTAATAAATGTGCATAAACGAGTGTAATATATGCTACAATGATTGATTAATGCATTTACGTTGAAATGATTGCATAAACACTACCCAAATTGTAAATATTTCGATAACACAGGACCCTGTCACCCCACTCATATGCAAAACTAACCTAACCTAAGCTAACACAATGTTGCTTTACAATACTGATTTAAGATTACGTATTTCATGTATTTCATTTACAGTGCTGTTTTACGGTTATTATTTTTAATATTTCATCTGCTTTTGTGGATTCCCCCTGTAAAATAAAGTGTCCTGAAGTGCTGAGTAATATGTTGTTGCAAACTGAGTAATCAAGTTCTCAGTAATAGTAAAAGCAAAATTTCACCCTAAAGGTTTTGAATTCAGTAGGTAGCTTTAGGTCATTCTAAATAGCAGCATTTGCATATCAGCCATCCAGTATAGTATGTTTTGTGTAGGTATATAACATTATGCACATTGTACAAATGTGAAAAACAGTGTAAACAATGATTAATAATTCTGAGTCAACTCACTGTCAACACTTCTGTTTTATTTAAGTAACATGCTGCTTGCAGTTTTGTCTATCTTCTTTGTAAGTTGAGTGTGTAATGCAGTTACATAATGGCATGTAAACCTGTAGATTGCATGAATGATATGTGAGGTTATATATTTCATTGCCCATGGTTTATCGTTTAATATTAAATGTCATTCTTTTTTGTTTACTTGAGTTTATGTTTAAGACAGTGTTTTTGTGTTTAACACAGCCCATATTCACAAAATAGGAGTGTTATTACACCACATTTTTATTTTACTGCGTTGAAATCGTAGCCTGTAGACGAGTTGTTTATAAGTAGTTCCCACCACATAGGCCGCCATCTTGAATCACAGTGTCAAGTCCGGTATTTAGGAGGTCCTGGTTTATCCTGGTTTATCCAGGACCTCCTAAATACCGGACTTGACACTGTGATTCAAGATGGCGGCCTATGTGGTGGGAACTACTTATAAACAACTCGTCTACAGGCTACGATTTCAACGCAGTAAAATAAAAATGTGGTGTAATAACACTCCTATTTTGTGAATATGGGCTGTTTTAAACACAAAAACACTGTCTTAAGCATAAACTCAAGTAAACAAAAAAGGATGACATTTAATATTAAACGATAACCCATGGGCAATGAAATATATAACCTTAAATATCATTCATACAATCTACAGGTCTACATGCCACTATGTAACTGCATTACACACTCAAATTACAAAGAAGGTAGACAAAACTGCAGGCAGCATGTTACTTAAATAAAACAGAAGTGTTTTTTTTTTTTTTTTCTTGGCCAAGAGCTCTATCGGAAGCTATACGGCCACACTAACTATAGAGGTAGTAATTTGTCGTACCAACAGTACGAAATTGAAGATATCATTAACCGAATGATATTGCGGGCACATTCATAAATGCAGGTTTACTACTAGATGCTAAAAGTAAGCAAAACGTGATTTAGTATATGATATAAAAATTCAGAGGAGAAGATCGGAGTAAAATAAAGAGTAAGAAAATATCAAAATCGAAAACCACAACGTTGTATATGACGAAAAATCGCCTGTAAAACGCGCTCATTTTTTATAGTCAATAAATAATTGATTGATACCGGAAAAACTATAATTTGGGAGTATAGGTCTGAATAAAATCGTTCTACCTTGTGTGCAAGGTTCGGACATCCTAATAAAAGATGGTCTAAGGTGGCCTCTTGACTACAGTTGCTATAAGGTGTGCTCCCAGAACCATAGCGGAACAAATACGCCGGAGTGTAACAGTGACCCACACGCATCCGCGAGAACAGTGAGATGAAGTGACGCGGGTAACGTAAAGAAGCAAACCATGGACGATTGAGGGGCTGCAAGAGTGGAAGACAGGGACAAAAAACATGTTTTGTATTAGTAAAGGCTTCCCACTCCTGAATCCATTGAGAAAGAAGAGAATGTCTGCCAGATCTAAATAATTCCCGTGGGGGTACAGTGATTGGAAAAATTTCATCGGAAAAGCAAGCAGATTTGGCTAATTTATCGGCGATCTCGTTACCATAGATACCAGAATGACTAGGTATCCAAGCAAAGAGCACGCTTGTGATCCCTAGGGTAAGATGGAGTGATTTGAGTGCCTGTACACACCAACAAGTACTGGGTGATAACGAAGGGCTATGTAGTGTCTGCAACACACTCAAGGAATCAGTATAAATATTCGCTGTTATGAATTCCGTATTTCTAAGAAAGTCTAGCACCTTGTAGATGGCGAAAAGCTCTGCAAAATAATTAGAGCAAAAATCCGGTAGCCGAAAGGTACGTCGTATTTCCAACTCTGGTGAGAAAAAAGCTGATCCTACCCTCGGAGGGTCCCCCTGTCGTGATCCATCGGTAAAAAAAGTTAGGCGGCCATCTCCTGCCACAGGAATAGGAGCCTGGAATAATAGTCGTGCTCGGAAGTCTACAGGATAATCTAAAATGCGCACACAGGCCGTAACATACGTAATGGTATGTAAGCCTGTGACAAAGTCAAAAGAATAGCATGGGTAACTTACTGCACGTTGTAAAAACCGGGCGTGATTTGTCAGAAGTCGGTAGGCTAGCATGAGTGGTAAGGTCATGACTTCCGTATGAAGCCGCCCTTCTGGACAGCGTTCCAGTAACAATTGTAACTTAGGGAATAGTGGAAAAGTTATACTGCCCCAGCGGGCGAGAAGATAACGTAAAGCCACCACTGGGGCAAGATGTTTCAAAGGGGTGAGGCCTAGTTCTCTGTGCATTACCATTATTGGTGTCGAGTGGGCATAGCCCACTATAAGTCGAAGAAATCGATTGAGGCTGACTTGTAAGGGCATTAATGCACCTGTAGCAGCTATACCCCAGAGAAAGATTCCATAGGTGATCATACTCTGCACCACAGCACTGTACAGGTGCAAAAGTACCTTGGGGTGGGAACCCCAGTTTTTCCATAATAACGCACGAAAGAAGTGGAGCTTACTGTCCAACCTGTTACGTAAGCAAGAAATATGTGCCCGCCAGTTTAGTCGATGATCAAGTGTGATACCCAAGAAGGTGTATGTATTAACCTCACGTACAGGTTGGGATTCCCAGTAAATTGGGGGAAGGCAAATGTGTCGACGATTGCGGGTAAAATGCACGAGAGCAGCTTTCTGTTTATTCACTGTTAGTCCGTTAGAGTCGGTCCACTCTCTCAAGGCTTTCACGGCGTTATTTAAGGAAACACGAGGTTGTGCTACATTGCCACCAGGCACGTATAGTACGATGTCATCCGCGTATACCAGTAGTCGAGCATGAGGTAGAACCACCTCCGCCATTCCTGTGATATAAACCAGAAATAGGAGTGGACTAAGGCATGAACCCTGTGGCAAACCCTCACTTGTAGTCCGGGGTCCCACCAAAGTACCCCCAGAACGCACTGTAATGCGGCGATCCACAAATAGCTGATATAATAAGTTACAAAATCGCATTGGTACACCGAGTTGTGTCAGCCGTTTAAAAAGTATGATCAGAGAAACACAATCAAAACCTCGTGCAATATCTAGAAAAAGTGCATCGAGAGTAGTATTATCTTTATAGGATAAGTAGATATCTGTTACCAGAAGGGATAAGCTATCGAGAGTAGAGCGGCCTCTGCGGAAGCCGTTGTACCATTTAGGGAAAAAATGTCGATGTTCCAGCCAATGATACAGCCGGTTGGTGAGGAGACGTTCAAATATTTTGCGGGGGCAAGAGGATAAAGCTATGGGTCGAAAGTTAGATGGAGAAGTGGGAGTTCTTCCTGGTTTCAAGAAGGGGAGCACTGTGAAGTGTTTCCAGGTAACAGGCAGAATACCATAACTCAGAAAATAATTAAAGCAAAGTAAAAGTTGCTCCTTCCAGGAATGTGGCAGCTGCCGGAGCATCGCATAGGTGATCTCATCAGGACCAGGGGAGGTGGATTTAGTACCGGACAGAGCAACTACAAACTCCGACTGGGTGAAAGGATCCAGTAAGGGATCATCAGGTATGGAAACAAGCGAAAGCATACAAGCTGGAGGAGGTGATATTGAATCAGGCGTACACATATACAAAAAACTAGTGAGGACCTCAGGTTCTAAGGGATTTTGTAAGCTACGTGAAGGTAATTCACCTCTAAAGGAACGATATAATGTCCACAGTTCCTGCATAGGAGTTTCGAAGGAAAAGGAACTGACCTTCCTTAGCCAAGCAAGTCTCTTTACTGAGCGGAGATACCTTCTTGTCACCGCTACCAGTTTTTTATAGTGTAGATAGTCCGCGAGGGATAGCGAGCGCCGGTAAGTAGCCATTGCTTGTCTGCGTCGAGTTATATAATTGGAACATTCTGGGGTCCACCAAATTGGAAATCGTCGTCTCCTTGCACGAGGTACGTAGTAGGGATGAAATGTATCCAAGTAGGCATGTAGAATCTCCATGAATTCGGTATACTTATGTATCCCACGAGAATTTGACAATAATCCTAAGCGCTCCTTAAGGAAATTTCGGAAGTTATCCCAATTGATATGGGACAGTCTACGACCGGGCATAGGAGGAGGTGTTACATATTGTGAAGGGGAGCGATATTGCAGCAATATAGGGAAATGGTCACTTCCCCACGAATCGGGTAAAATGGACCAATTCCAAAGAGTAGAGTTACCAGGGCTGCACAAGGCCAAATCAAGTACTGTTGGAACAGTACCTGGTGCAGGAGTGCGTGTAGGTAAAGGATGATTTAAGCAGCTAATCTGGCGATGAAGTAGACAGTGTGCTAGGGAATCACCTTCCCTCGTATCTAGAGAATTGCCCCAAAAGGAGTGTCGGAGATTAAAATCGCCTAAGATAATAAATGGTGGCCGCAAATGTTGGAAGAATCGATCCCATTGAGCCTCAGTAGGGCGAGAAGTAGGGGGATTATATATTGCAATAATTGTGAGGGAGCCGAGTAGTATTCCTACTGATTGTACGTTGGGTGGAGTGTACGGGCACATGTACTCCGTAAAAGAAAGTGATTGATGCACCATGAGTGCTACACCACCGTAACCATCCGCGCGGTCTGAACGGACAATACGAAAGGAAGGTAGAGAAAAGGGTACACCCGGTTTCAGCCACGTTTCGCAAAAGGCTGCCACATGTATATTATAGTTACATAGGTGAAATGTGAGTTCTGGAAGCTTAGAATGTAAACTTCGGGCATTCCACTGTAATAAATTAAGCATTGTCGGAAACTAGAGTTTCTAAGGAATCGGAGATATGAGGAATGTCACAAGAATAATCGGTAATAAGCTTCCGAGCGTAATCTAGAATTTGATGCATTTGGGTTACCGACAAATGGAGCCCAAAGTCTCGACTGAAACATTCTGAGAGTTGCATGGCCGGGGCCACGGGTAGTGGCTGAATATCCCTAGGAGAAGTGGAGGATCGGTCTCTCGGTAACATAGGGTTGCCGTCACCTCCAGTAGGGGAATATATAGCTGAATGAGAAACCGAGGGGCATCTACCCGACGGAGCGTATAAAGCATCAGTGTAAGATTTTAAGAGTTTTGGAGAGCCATGCTGTATGTTATCTTTCTGCAATTCTTTAACTTTGCGCTTTTTTGATGTGGTTGAAGAGAGGTGAGATGGAGCATTAGAAGAGTAAATGTGACCAGTCGGGGGCGTCACTGAGCACAAACTACTCAAAGCAGAGACGGCCACTCTTTCCGGTGTACTCAAAAACTCTTTGTGGAAAATGGGTTTGTTCTGTGTAATCCGTGGTATCTGTTTAGCCGCCTGTAAAAAGGTACAATTTTCAGAGAGCATCAGGCGTTGTATTTGTAGTTGGCGTATTCGTTCCGAACAGTTTGACTCATTGGCCTCATGCGGACCCCCGCAATGAATACAACGAGCCATTTCAGATGAGCATGCGGAGAGCAAATGGGCTTCACCACAACGCACACATCGGGCTTTGCTGCGGCAAACCGTTGAAGTATGTCCATATCGCACACAATTTGTACAGAACCGCAATGCCGGTAGATAAGGTTCCACAGGAAGAGAACAATAGTATAAATATATTTTGTCTGGAAGGGAGGAAGCACGCCAAGTAATTACAATTGATGCGGTCGGTAGGTATTGTACTATGCCGTCAATCACAACTTTCCTGTTTAACCGTCGGACTCGGCTAACCGGAAAACACCCATTGGCCTGTAATTCAGTCAAAATTTCAGATTCCGGGCAATCCTTATCTACCTGGCGGACAATGCCCTGCTTATAAAGTAGATTGAAGGGAATAAAGCCCTTCAAGTGGTGTATCACTAATAAAGGGGATTGTAACAAATTATTTGCCTGATCGGCAGTATTAAAAGTAACTATAACCTTTCGGTTACCACTTGGCCGGATAGAGTGTATTCCCCGAAAGTCATTTGTATGTAATAGTTTACCTATTGCAACGAAATTTAATAACTTACGTTCTTCCTGTAAGGGAACAAGATGGACTTCATATGGACCCAAATCGGTGTCCAGATACCTATCTGTACTCAGCGTGGGCCCTGGTGGGTCCTTCGGAGGTTGCGGGCGATCCTTCTCCATTTTTGGAACCCCTTCTAAATAGTCGTCACAAATGGGGACTCAAAAAGAACACACACAAACTTGAACGCTATGAAATAAAAAAAAAGTAATGTCCTCCTGCTAGTTAATGTAGCCAGCTGTCGACTGAGCTCTACCAAGCCTGAGAGGAAAGTGATATCCTTATTTCTTTTTTAATTAAAAGAAAATATATATAAGTGTTGACATTGTTGACATTGAGTTGACTCAATTATTAATCATTGTTTACACTGTTTGTCACACTTGTACAATGTACATAATGTTATATACCTACACAAAACATACTATACTGGATGGCTGATATACAAATGCTACCATTTAGGATAATTAACTACCTACTAAATTCAAAAGCTTTAGGGTGGAAATTTGCTTTTACTATTACTGAAAACTTTTGATTACTCAGTTTGCAACAACATATTACTCAGCACTTCAAGACACTTTATTTTACAGGGGGAATCCATAAAAGCAGATGAAATATTAAAAATAACCGTAAAACAGCACTGTAAATGAAATACATATATGAAATACGTAACCTTATATCAGCATTGTAAAGCAACATTGTGTTAGGTTAGGTTAGTGTATGTATATCAGTGGGGTGACAGGGTCCTGTTATCCAAATATTTACAATTTGGGCAGTATTTATGCAATCATTTCAACGTAAATGCACTAATCAATCATTGTAGCATATATTACACTCGTTTATACACATTTATTAGCTAACCGCATAAGCGAAATAAAACCATTTGATCGCACGTATGAAATTTTCTCATAAATAAAACACGAAGCTTGAGCGCACAATAAAACTTACAAGATCGTAATCAGCAATAAAAATTGCATCCATTGCACTATGTTTCATTCGTTTTCTCGAGCGGCCGATTTTGTAAATATTTACCAAACTTTGCTATAGCCTACAGTTTTACATGCAGCAACATGACACATTTCTTCTAAACAACAGCTACACATTTAAATTACAAAGAAAAAGGATAATGTATAAATACAAGCAGCATACTACTTACATGAAACCAATTGTTGGAGTTGCAGATGCCACTAATTGAGTTCACTCGAAATTATTGTCTTTCATATTCACCATGTTATATATGCACCGGCAACTAACACGCATAACGCTGCAATTTATAGTAATTAAATACTGAATTTAGAAGCTTTACGTTGCAATTTACCTTTTGTTTTAACTGAAAGTTTCTGATTTTTAATTTGCATCTGGGAATGCAACAGTTACGGGGCATTGTGATGTTTGAGGTTAGGTTGAGGTATGACTACATTAACGTACACTACTGGAACAGTTTTTCTTCAACAACCTCTCACCACTGTAATCGTGGCACAAATTGTACTTGCAAACATATAAATTAACCACACTATACGGCTAATGTAACCATAGTCTTAGATGAAACACAATAAACATGAACACGTGGTTAAACACACGGCACAGTTAACACGTTATTAGATTTATTCCTGTTCCCTATACTGCCCAAATAAAACTTTTGAAACACTCGCTTTGCTAATATGAAGACAAACTTACATAGGAATTATTATAACAAACAATAACTCAAAGACAGAAAATAATACGAAAAACAGCGTGTGGAAACACCTCAGAAATCACTCCCAACAGCCGACGCCATTTTTGTACAACTGGGATGCCAGGGTCAGGTCCGTTAATCTAGAGGGTCCTGGTTTATCCAGGACCCTCTGAATTTAGGAGGTCCTGGTTTATCTAGAGGGAAAATGTGCTAACCTCATGGTGCTCTGTAAAGAAATAGTAAAAAAATGCCGAAAGGAAAAATTTGTTTCAAAAAAGAAAACAGAAATTGGTGTAATATCTGAAATTAGTGAATACAATATGGGATGTGAAGCTTCACAGCATGCAAAGTATGAGGTTCAGGGTAGAAATTTCAATGAAATTAGGGACAAATTAAGTAAAATTAGGGATAAGTGTCATCTGGAGGATAGTGTTAGGCATTCCAAAAGGGGCTACAGAACTGCTAGGAAGCGACTGAAGTTTGAAAAAACAGCTAAAAGGACCTCTGAGGGTCCTACATATGGTGCAGGCCAGTTTTAATCAAGTACATTTGTATTATATAGTTGCTAAACTTTAGCTCCATTTTTCTCTGCTTATGATTTTCTGACACATGATTATGTACAAAATGCGCCTTGGTGCATAATTTTACAGATAACTTCTTGAAATTTGATACACACATTGTTCGGAGAATATGAATTAAAACATGGCTCCAAATTTTTGCTGTACCTTGATACAAAAGTGTTTATTTCAAAAAGGAATTTGGAAAATTGGTAAAATTCTCAGAAATTGAATTATGCAATTTTCAATTTTTTTTCTCCCAAACAAAATAAATTACTACAAAAAGACCAACAAAATTGTGTAGCACTATATGTCATTGATTAGCTGTAGAAGTTGAAATGTTCTTGGTTGAAAAGTATGCTCCGAGGGGCATTTTTCACATAACTTTACAGAAATAAAAGAAATTTAAAAAAAACTATTCAAAATATAAATTTCAAACTCATAATATTGTTTTAGCTCTGAGCAACAAGCCTATCCTCAAAAGGTGAAAAGAATTGGAGGAAAAATGGCAATTTTTCAAATTACACAAATGGGTTACCTTAATAGTTTCCAAATTTTCGGGGGGATACAACCTCCCTATTGCCCTCTTGGATCCAAACCTGCCACCCCTAGTGGTAAAAACACAGATCGCACACTGGCTGGAATACAATACTTCCTTCACCTATTGAAAGTGTGTTGTAGAGTAAGTAAGAATAATTTTTGCTAAGACTACAATAGATCAAAAGTTTTATACAGATATTAGGTACCAGATATTTTGTGTTTACTCCCAGTTGCGACTTTTCATTAATTTCCCCGCAAGATATCTCGACATTACCCATTGCCCTAGTTAGCCATAGGGTACATAGTTTAATTCTCGACATTGGGAAAGTTTATAGCAAAGTTATTATAGAAGAGGTTGTTAAGTATTAACAAGGTAACTAGAGAAAGAGAAGTATTAAGAAAACGCAGCCTTTCTCGTCCGCGCTATCTGATGGCTGCCCAAGATATTCGATTTCCGGTACCAAACGCATAGTGGCTCCAAAACCGGAAACGCCCGTTCTCTTGTCTTCTTTTTTGATGGCATGATTTGTCTGCCTGAAGGTGAGTGCTTGTAAATTGCATATAATCCTTGTTAATTAAATGCTAATTGTTGATATTCAGACTCATATGAAGCTGATGGGCGCTTTTCCACAGCAGGCAAAAAGTGGATCAAAATTCTTTAATCTGCCAAATATTTCAAAAGTTAAAGATATTGCATGAAACCGCTCTGATTGATGTCTATAGGCGTCCTTAATGGTATGTGTTTAAATCATATCTAAACTTGCTAGTTAAATAATAAGTTTCATATGAATCTTAATCGCCTTTCAGCGCAGCAGACGAAACGAGAGTCAAAATTCTTTAATATGCTCAAGTGCTCGAAGAGTTTAACTTTAAGCTTCCAAGGACGCCTAACGTCGCGAGCTATAAGGTACATCAGTAGCGCATTCATGTAGGTATCGTGATTTTCCGTAGCTAAATAATCAAGATTTGCCAGTTTGATTCCCGACTACTGGAATGTCGGAATTTCTTTTAGCCTTATTACCAGGACCCCCTGCCCCCCAGAGTGTGGAAGTATGAATGTGTGTGTGTGAGTTTAATGTAATTACCCAAAGTAATACAAATCCATCGATTAACTCACTAAACGAGTGAAGACCTTTGCTATTGAGCAATAGTTCCATTGGTAAAAGCTGTATTACCTTAGATGTTAATGGTGGCATTAAATGGAAGTTAAAATTAACATGTGTTCATTTCACGTGCAAATTATGCTTTAGCTATCTCACTATCCTTAAGAAACATAACATCCTACCTCTAGCGTGTATCTTTATAGCTGAATTATCAAATCATATTAAGAGAAATCAAGGAGAACTAGACACAAATACGGATATCCAGTCTCATAACACTAACTACCTCTAGCGTGTATCTTTATAGCTGAATTATCAAATCATATTAAGAGAAATCAAGGAGAACTAGACACAAATACGGATATCCAGTCTCATAACACTAGAGGGAAAAATTACCTTCATGTTCAGTTATGCAGAACAAATATTCAAAAAAATAACCTGACAAACTTAGGCATTAAATTATACAATAAACTACCAGCAAATATCAAAGAAATAACTATTATAAAAAAAATTAACAAAGAAGTCAAATCCTTTCTACTACAACATACCTTCTATTCAGTAAGTGAATATTTGACATTTTACTTGTAATATTGTAAAATTAGTTCTGTAAATCTTATAGAAATTGTTCTTTTGACGAAGCCCATATCATGTAAAATGATTTAAGTGGTTAATAAACATTATTATTATTATTATTATTATTATTATTATTATTATTATTATTATTATTATTATTATTATTATTATTATTATTATTATTATTATTATTATTATTATTATTATTATTATTATTATTATTATTATTATTATTATTATTATTATTATTATTATTATTATTATTATTAATTATCATTATTATTATATGGTCGGCCTTGCCTATTGGCAAGTGGTGTTACTTGTTTAACAGTGGGTTTTTCGGTCTTTGGGGTATTTATACTTTGAATTCACGCTCACACACACACATTCACACTTCCACTTCCTGGTGTTTTGCTCCTCACTGTAACTTTTCTATCTGACCTTACCTTGGTCATCTCTTGTTCTCTTCCGACCCCGATGCTATTAGGGTTACCGAGGGCTAGGGAGTCTTTATTTTTCCAACCTCTCCATTTCTCTAATTTCTCTACAAACTCTTAACCCCTAACATGCTGACCTGTCATGGCATGTAAATACGTCCTCTGATTGGTAATCAGAGGATATGGTCGGTGAATTTATTTTGTTAATTCTCCCGGTCAGGTCGGTGAGACCCGTAAACCAACGACAGGTGTGGTCCTCCAGACATTCTGGGGGTTGTGAGAGAGCGATGTGACCGCCAAAACATAAAAATATGGTGCTCTCTAAAAATCGGTTACTATACTGCTATTGCTCTATCAATATATTAAATATTGGAGAGCAAGAGGATTAATGGCTTCATTGTCAGAAATCCAGCATTAGCTAACAACAACAACACTTTCATTCATACTTCCAGACTCAGGGAAGGACGAGGAATAATCTTGGCTGGAGAAAAATTCCTACCCTCTGCCGGGAATCGAACCGGGGACCCCTAGCACAGCAAGGCAGGTGCTCTACCAACTGTGCCATGGGGCCAGCCGATTTTGAGCATAGGTACTCTTTAGCAGCAATTTTAAAAGCATTGAAATTGTCAACTTTTTCCTTAAGATCGTTAGGAGGAGCACAAAATATTTTGATGGTTTCATAATATACACCTTTCTGGAAGCAAGAAAGTTTTACACTGGGTTGATGGATGTTGCTCTTTTGTCTAGTGTTTATCTCATGAATTTCATTGTTTGTTATAAATGTGGATCGATTGCATATGAAGAATTTTAGGATCCAGAATATATACGTGCAAGGTAAAGTTAATATTTAGTCTTCTAAAAAGATCTTTACATGAATGTCTGTTATGGGTGTTAGAAATAATTCTTATAACCTTTTTTTGTATGAGGAATATTCGTTTGCTTTCTACTGAATTGCCCCAAAATAAAATTCCATTATAGAGTGGACGGGATGCATGAGACATGACCTTGAACCACCTATTCTAAATGAAAATATTATAGAACCTATATTGGTAAAGCACTGCTGTTAAAGGCTCCATGGGAATTAGCGAAGCCCACAAACCCACATTGTGAAGAGGAATGTTTCATGCATCTTCTCTTTACCATGTCTTTGCATAATCCTCCTTAAAATTATTGAAATGTATTGGCTTATATGGAAAGACACAACCACCAAATGGTGGCCTAAGCAAATCAGCAGTAGTATTGCTTTCCAAAGTTCCCCAACTGACCAGAGTTTCTAGAATATTGTATCTGTTAGCGCTTAAGTGTTTGTCTACCTCTGATTTACCATTTGTACAAAATTCCTTCCAAATGAAAACTTCATGGACCATTCCCAGAAAATTAAAGATTGCACTTTATTTGGCATGCTTATCTTAAATGTATTATTTTAATCAAAGCCATTTCAAGCTTTTCCATGTAAATTATACTTTGGGAGTGGGAGATTTTCTTGAACATTTTTATGTTGGTTCTTTGGAAGATACTCAGCTTAAATACTAAGTTTGGTGTTTATTGAAATTGCATTTTTTAATTATGCTGTTCAGATATACATAGATCTTCTTCTAAGAATGTTTTCATTTTGAATTCAGTGGGCCTCAAAACTTCTATTTTCAGTGAAATCTCCACATCAAATATTTGGTGGAAGGTAATATTTTATCTGTATGTAGAGACAGTGAAAACTGAAAATTCATTATAAACATTTTTAGGATTATTATTTTAACCAATTATAACTTGGTAACTGCTCCCCTGTAAACACCAAATATTATGTCAACTCTTCCTTAAACATCCATAATTCAAGACTAAAAAATAAAATCAGTACATTAAAAACAGTAATGGTTTTTAAAATTTGCTGATTGGTCGGTCGCCTTAAGTGAAGCATGCTGTTGTGATATACTGTCTCAATGGATTGAGTTGGCATGTAATTTAGTATCATTTCTGAACTTCTAAGCTAGAGAAATTTCCATTATTGAAGTATTTTATGGTTTAAAGATTGGCAAGATTAAATATTAAAAACATGGCTTAAGCCATAAATACTTTAATAAGAAAATGGTAGTCATAAACATTTTATGCTATCAAGTAGAGAAATCTCATTATATCATGAACCAAACGTTTACTTCTCGGCATTTAGGAACAATAAAACAGGACCACAAATGTATAAATATTCACTGGCACTCATCTAATAAAATGTTACTCTTTGTTAATTTCTGCTTTCTTTTACAGGAGAAATGAAGCAGCACATTGTATGAGCACTATTCAAAATATCACTAACAAAAAGTGTAGGCAGCCAGCTGAAGAAATTTGGTATTATAAAGTTTGTTCCAAACAGCAAAGAAGCATATGATGAGGAAAGGGAGATTCAAGATGCAGTGAAAGAAATGAGTGGAAACATATTACTGAGATGGCAGTATCATGAAGATATTTCTGACTTAACAAATCATACACAAGTTCCTTCAAATCCATGTCAGTCTGGGGAATTGCTGTCCAGTGTGATGGCCAAGAAAATATGCTCAGACTTTTGTCTTTACAGATTTCTTTGGGAAGATTTTAAGCTTTTATCAAATAGTACATTGCTTTATGTACTTTTAGAATTAAACATTTTTGCAATCAAGAATTTTTGTATTTCTCCTATACATTAAAGATATAACTGGCGCACACCAAGAAAGGGATTGACAGTTCATGGTGAGAGGTGACATTGCTGTTTATCGTGACCATGTGGAGAGCCCATTATGATTATGTGTATGAAGAAGATTGGATTGCACCTGGAATGCTGAGCACATATTATTTATATTTTCTGCGAGGACAGCAATAAAATGCTGAATGTCCATTCAAATGATGGAACATGCAAGTATATATCACTGTAAAGGTTTGCATTGAATATTGATGCTTATTCTAATGGGAAAATGCTGCTGATATCTAAATCCCTCTTATTCCTACTGATTCCTACAGCATGTGAGGTCACATCAAGTATTTTAGAGACGGGGATTAGAGCTAATTTCTCCTCTTTGAAATATTCTCCATGCTTGTCCTTTAATTGGGATACATTTACCACATACTTTTATTTGGTTCACAAGTATGCTCAATTTTTCATTTGACAGCAGTATCCTTGTAGCTATTTTTCACAACTGTTAAATACTCGTCAAAAGCTTTAGCACAATTGCAAAAGCTTGCAACACACGGGCATATACAACATAGACTCATACACATAAATACAAGGCAAATAACCATGTATAAGGAATGATGCAAGTTAACTTCTCAGCACACAGGCAATCTCTAACTGATGTAAGCTTTGGAAGCTCAGGCTACAGAAAGACATTATTTGTTTACATGCAGCGATAGCAGAACACAACACAAGCAATTTATGTTACTGCTGAGTTTGTCATCAGCCACATGCTATTCACATGTTACGTATTGGCAACAGGGTACCATTGCTATGGAAACACTTAGCTCTAATTGGTCCTTCTTTTCGTTCATGGCTAATGAAAAAGACAGGCTATGATGCGAATCGGAGTACTGGTAGTAATAGTAGTCCGATACATGGCTAACATTGTGTACCACCATGAGAAAACTGCATCTTTTGTATGAATTCAATGAGCAAGATTTTTGTTTGCTTAGAACATGGATCCATTAGGCAAATGTGGTTTTACTTCACTGGGCCATGATCAGACTAGGAGAATTACATCACTGCAGTTTGCGTCGTAGCCTGTCTTTTTCATTAGTCATGTTTTCGTTCCTATGACATCCATCCCCTCCAATATATTTACACCTTTCCACCACAAGGTTAACATCTGTCAATCCCCTTCTTAACTTATGCTGAGTACAGTTAATAGGTTTCCTGATACAAGGCAGAGGCTGCTACAGCTTCTCTTCAACTTCTGTACACCTTGTCACTATCAAGAACCAGCAGTTTTGCCATTGCTTAAATTATAAGATCCTCCTTTGTATGCTGCAGCAGGATCTTCAGCAACTGAAAAACACCTCCACTAAAATGAGTGACATTGGGAGATAGAATTGGAACTGAAAAATTCAATGCGACAGCCGGGATTTGAACCATAGGCTTTCCACCTGCAATGCAGTTGCTCTAACCATTAAGCTACTCTGACAACTTGCCAGAATGACATTGAGTTCTTCAATTCATATTTCTCCCAGTAGACCAAAAAGGAAGTCTCACATTAGAGACAAATACCCCAAGGGCAAAGTTTAAGAGGTAGAACTGGAACTTGCAATAGTAAGTCACCATTGGGGTAATTGTCTCTGATGTGAGACTGCCTTTGTGGTTTACCAGGAGAAATACGAACTGGCTTGAGAATTTAATGCCATTCTGGCAGTTTGTCACAATAGCTCAGTGGTTAGAGCGTCCGCCCGGCAAGCGGAAGGTCTGTGGTTCAAATCCCAGTTGTGGCATTGAATTTTTAAGTTCCAGTTCTACCTCTTAAACTTTGCCCACACACGGCTTGTGTGTTTAAAAACACCAACAGTAAGTTTGTTGGCATAAATAAATAATAACCCCAAGGGCAACTTACAATCATAAGTATTTTATGTCCCAGGATTAAATCATCTTTAGATGGTAATTATTATTGAAGTGAAACTTCTTATGGGAGGGCTTTGAAATTCTGATCCGCAAACTTTTTGTGTGATGAAAAGTGGTAGGGGTAAACACTGTGTGGGGTAGAATGGGAGCAGTGACTTGCTTGCTTTCTGGTATTGGAGAAGAGTGAGGCATACGTTCTTCTTACTTTCTTTCATTCTTGTCCATGTTTGTGTGTACTGCGTTCAGGCAACATGGCAATCACTGAGTACAGCTGTTGGTTGTCAACAGATCATCCATTGAAACATGTGTGTACAACCAACGCATTTTGAGTATTGTTTAGTGTTCTCGTTTATAATCTATTTTCTTCATTAAAATAACACTTTTGTTGTGAATATGCCTAAGTCAGGTGCAGAAAGAACAAGAGTGTGGCATGAGAGAGAATGTGTAGGTGAAGTGACAGTTTTAAAATGTGAAAAAAAGAAAAGGTAGATCTGAAATTATACGAGATAGTAGAGAATGGAGTAGAACACGTGCTAGTTTGGACAGTGTCAATAATGAAGACAATGAACCAGCAACTAGCACCTTGGCTCAGCCACCTCCTCTTGCACCTATCAGTGATCATTTCCAGTATTCTGATTTTAACAAATTCCAAGACTGCACATAATATTTTCAAGCGAGATTTTGTTCATAATCCATTTGGTTTGAAGTATAATTTTATATAAATAAGTGAATGATAAACATAATCTATGGTATTCAGCAGTGATTGATGAATAATTAAAAAGTTTCCCTGCAATACAAAAGCTTCACTTCCTTCGTGTGTCTTTTCAACATACCTTTTCTTTTTTATTTATTTATGTCAACAAACTTATTGCTTGTGATTTTAAAGACACAAGCCGTGTGTCGGCAGTGTTTGAGAGTAATTTTTTATTAATAAGCTTGTTGGCATAAATAAATGAGAGTGGGGGGGGGAGTTAAGGGCCCGTCGACAGCTAGGTCATTTGGGTGAATGAGAGTTGTTGCATAAGGCGTCTATGGTATGAAGGGAATTTCTTACAAACCTTCACTTTGTATCTTGAAGGGTACTGCAATTGCTGATTTACATAAATCTCAGTTAGCTTAGCTGAAATATGTTCAATATAATTTAAAAGGAATTTCTATGGTTCTAGATACCTAATTTAATAATTCTCCAAAAAATGAAAGTCTAGACTCCACATGAAAAAGACTTGTAAAGTTTTAACTTTTTTATTTTACATATTCCTTGAATAACTAGGTTTTATTTCATCCATAGAAACATGGTACATACAATATAGGATATATCAATTTAAAATTTAAAGAAAAATATACAATACTTAGATTATTACAAACGCAGAGATATAAGATCAGTGGCGTGTGGTCCATGTACGCAAGGTAAGCAGTGCTTACCCTGTACAATGCTACAAAATTATTTATATTACATTATCTAGCAGTGCGTTCTGATTCTATGTAGCTTTGCTATGTAGCTATGTAGCTTTGCTACTGCAGTGGACCTGAACTAAGATTTCCATTTTATGTACAACGATATGCTCTCAATACGTGCAATCATGCGTGCAACTACATACGGTGCCCGTGAGGATTCGTTTCCGTAGCTTTTCGGGTCAGCTTGGGCCCCATTGCGGCTTCGGCCCAAGAGAAGCACATGTGTTCAGTGTGGGACTAGGTGAATGACCTTCCAGCATTGTCGCAGTATAATAAGTGTGTTTCAAGCGAATACACAAGTAACGAGTGACTTTTTGCAGTGAGTTTAGCTTTATTATTCAATGACAAGTGCGATATCACTGACATCTTATTAACAGTTGATTTTTGATAGATTTTCAGATGGTTTATCACGTGCCGTGCTAGAGCGTGGTAAGCAGTTTCAAACGCTGTGTTCACTAGTGCTTGCAGCTTGGAGAGGGTACAAAACATGGAATCTTCGCTTTCTTTGGAGAGCAGAACTGCAGACGCGGATGGTTGCATTGTGTGCAATATTATCTCACCAAGTTTTTCTTCTAGAAATTATGAAGAAAAGATTAAAGTTGTGCAGGAAGGAAGACCAATGCCTGACCTAAACTTTATTGCTCGAATGAAAAGCTGTGTAAGAAAATTCAGTTCACAGCTATATATTGCTAATGAATGGCTTACTGGTTGTCAGTACAAACAAAAGCTTTATTATTGATGTTGTCTCCTGTTTGCTAACAAAAAATTTATGGTCTAGTGGCGGGTTGAGTGACATGGAGAACATCCATAAAGCAATTAAAAAACAGTTTGACTAGCACTCAGCTCTAAACCATTATTCTACCGGAAATATTCAGCAAATCCAGAATTGACCATTTACTGGATACTCACAAGAAAGTGAGGGAAAATCAGCACAACGAACTAGTAAGAAAAAAATAGAGAAGTAATGAAACACCTAATTGACATTGTTTGTTTTTTGGGGAAACAGGAATTAGCATTTAGGGGTCACGATGAATAATCAGAATCCAGCAGCAAGGGGAATTATGTAGAACTTGTAAACCTGCTTTGTCTGTATGACGACAAGTTAAGAACTTTCATGGAGCGAGGGGCAGTGTTCACTGGGCTATCAAATCTGATCCAGAACGACTTAATTGAGTCAATAAGTAATGTTCTAATAATGGAAATAAAGAGAGAAATCAAAGAGACCAGTTTTGTTGCCATTAGTTTGGATGAAAGTACAGATGCTGCAAATTTATCCCAACTTTCTGCAGTAATGAGATCCGTTGGACCTGACGGTGACGTTCAAGAAAGGTTTCTCCGCTTTATAAATATTTCAGATGATCGGTCAGCTGATGCATTATACACAATTGTAAAGGAACTCATGGGTGAATTTGACTCTGGGGAAAGCTTGTTGCTCAGACATATGATGGTGCGGCTGTTATGGTCTTCAAGCAAAAGTACGAGGATCATTTCCCCAAGCTCTATTTGTGCACTGTTTCGCCCATAGATTAAATCTAGTTCTGTCACAGGCGGTTTCACACATTCGAGAATGCAGGATATTCTTCATGACTGTTAATGGAATAGCAGCATTTTTGGAAAAGTCTTCTAAGAGAACTAAGGCCCTGGATAATGAGATGCACAGAAGATAGCCGCATGTTTCGCAAACGCGCTGGAGCTACAGCTCTTGTTTGGTGGAAAGAATATATGAATTCAGAGAATAACTTTTTCCACTGTTTGAAACTATTGCAAATGCAGATAAGAACTGGAATCAAGATACTTATACTGCTGCACGTGGTTTCATAAGCACAATGGAGGATTTCACCTTCAAATTTGTTAGAGATGTTTGCTATAATAGGTATTCCCCATCACGGACACTCTGTATGATATTCTCCTAGCAAAGTCATCTGATACTGGATATTGCTTATTGAAAGTTACGGAATTTCAGAGGGCCTTAGAAGAGAAGCGCAATTCCGTCGATGAAGTATGGGACAAAGTTGAAGAAGTTATTGGTGATCCACCGCCTACGAAACGTCATACCAGCAGTGATGGTTTGAATAGGAAAATGCACTATAAACGTTTGTATTGTGAGGTTCTGGATACGCTTCTACTCCATCTAAGAGAAAGATTTGGTAATATTGAGTCTGTGTTTTCTGGAATTGTTAACTTTTAAGAACTTCAACAAATACAAATCGTCTTTTCCAGAATTGTCTTTTCAGTCACTAAAATAGTCCTATGGGACAGTCTTTAAACTCTCTGTCACTTACATGTCTCCAGACATGTATCATAAATCTGGGAATGATCTTCTAGCCTTCATTAAAAAAAATAATGAACTGAACAGAGCGTATAGTGAAGTGGCAAAACTGTGATACTATTGTTTTTAATTGCATGTACTATGTATCAGCATATTTTTGTTTAACCATTTACAATGAGATTGCTTACCCTGGCCAATACATTCACCACACGCCACTGTATAAGATTCATTAAAAAAACTAAACTAAACCCCTGCACAATAGCCCAGGAAGGGCCTTAGCTTGCCGCTCAGCCGCTGCATCCCCCACCTCTGCCCACTACAGGCATCACTGGTGAGGTGCAGTACTGGAGGGTGGGACATGGTCAGCACCCCTAGCCCTCCCGGCCAGCTATGTGACTTTCGCAACTTGGGGCCACTACTTCTCCATCAAGTAGCTCCTCAATTGGTCCCTCTGGGACCTAACGAGGCTGAGTGCACCCTGTGCCAGACCTCCTAGCTGGGGAAAATCTCCATGCTGGTACCGGGGATCAAACCTGGGTCCTCCACACCAGAGGTAAGTGCACTAACAACTGCGATACAGAGGCGTCATAAGATTCATTGCAAATTTAAAATACAAAAGAAGGAAATACCAAGATACATACAAGAGTGCCTATACAGATATGAGTTGTACAAAATAATGATTTAGAAATGCGCAGTTTACCTTACTTCATGTTGTAGCAATGCACCTACACTGTAAAAGCGATAGTCCAATGAGAAATTAAATAAAATATTTTTGAACTTATGTTGCAATTCAATATCCCTCATATATTGAGGTAGTTATATAAATGCAGACAGAATATGAAAAGCTATTTTCATTGAGCATGGTACTGTGTGAATTTGCAAATAAGTTGTTTTACTCTAGTGTTATGTGAATGAACTTCAGCATTTATTTTGAAGGCATTTAAGTTTCCTGTGTGCAGTTCAGTGTTTCATATATAAACATGCATGGTATAGGCAAAATTTTATATTTAGTTTTATTGGAGACACCAGCCATGATTCTTATTACATTTTTTATTTTTTGCATCCTGAAAACCTTAATGCTGATTTTAGAGTTTCTCCATATGATTACGCCATATACAGGAGAGCAAAATGACACTGAATGGGATGCATAGTGTTTTGCCTGTTCACATCCTCGGCGCTTGTTGCCATCTGCTGCTATCATAGAAAGGCATGGATAAAACCATGCAACAGTTTTAAAACTATTTTTGAAGACCCTACTTACCAATTTGATGAAAGCAGATGCTGAAACTGTCCACCGTCATTTTTCATATATTTTTGGCACCTCGTTAGGAAACTATATATCTCTTGCCGTAGTTCACATTGAGAAATGCTGGCAATTTTCTGGCAGATATTTTGTTTTAATTCTTACGGAGTTTTAACTCTTACAGAGTGTGAGTTTGTCTCGTACATTTTATGTTTAGTTACCCCTGAGATAGAAATTGCAGGGGGTTAGGTCGGGGGACCAAGGGGGTCTCAAATCTCTGCTAACAATTCTGTCCTGAAACACACTTTCAATTATTCTCATCAAAAGATTGCCTGTATGAGCTGTAGCAGTCTTGTTGAAAAAAGGCAAAATCATGCTCCCTATCTTTTAATTCTCTACAAGAAGTGGCAAAATTGCATTCATGTATATACAGGCATCAACTGTTGACTCGAAAACAATTGGCCCTGTAACTCAGAACCTAATATTGTTTATGAAGTACCCCTTCATGATGAATTATGAACTTAGTGTACGATGTGCCATTAGCAGAGAAAGGTCTCTTAGAGCTCCAATAAGTGATTTCTATCTTTAGGGTAACTTAAAACAAAGTGTACAAGACAAACTCACACACCCTGGAAGAATTAAAATAAAATATCTGCCAGGAAATTGCTAGCAGTTCTCAATGTGAACTACGGCAAGTGATAGTCTCCTAAAGAGGTGCCAAAAATGTATTTATGGACAGTGGTGACCGGTTTCAGCTTCTTCTTTCATTAAGTTAGTCAGTAGAGCATTTAAAAGTAATTTTAAAAATGTTGTACAGTTTCATCCATGCCTTTCTATAATAATGGCAGACAGCAAGGAGCTCCAAAGATGCTGACAGGCAAAACACTGCACAGCCCGTTCGAAGGTTTCTTGCTCTCCTGTGACTAGTAGACTATGTATGATGCAAAATAAACTACCCTAAGAATATGTACACTGGACATAAATTTGACTGACCTTACTGAGAAACATGTTTTATTGAGTCAGGCTATCTATATGCATTTCCCAACTTAAATTTTCATCTAATAATGAACCCAGTTCAATTTTTATGCACATGATATTCTTATTAAGTTTGCTATGGAAGCTTAGGGCTACTGTTTTCTCTTTACTTAAAAGTTAGGATATATGTTGCATATATGATGGTCAGGATTATTTTCATTTTTTTCTGTTATAAAAATACTTGTGTCATCTGCATCACCTGCACATTCATCAAGCTATTTATATTGCCAGCTAAGTCATTTATGTGCAGTATGTACAACTGTGGCCCAAGGATATGCTCTTTACAATGACAATTATATTTTGTGTAATATTAACACTTTTTCCTCATAACAAATACAAAGTATTCAAAGTGTACACAAATAATAATAGGCATTTTCAACTTCTCTCTGTAGTATAGAATATAATTTTGAATCGTAACTTATACTGAAGAAAAACTTTTTAAGTTACCATAACACAATTAAAAGTGTTTGTGACAAGGCTTGGCACAGTGTTGTTAGCATGGCCTATGTAAGTGATCCCCTGTCTCAATGCAGGTAGCATTAACACATTTTCTTAACAGCTTCTACACTGTCATTGTTGGAATTGCTAGTTCTCAGCATATCCACTGCATTAAAGCTGTTCTAAAAGTTTCCACATTCTCATCCGACAAATGCAATCTTTCCTTTACAGACACCCCATCATCTGGATCTGAGTGTATTGTCTATGAATGTTTTTACCCATAGGGTTGTTGAGACCAAAACTTCACTTGCCTGCGAATACAACTTTACCTCAAAATATCAGAAGGGAAGAAGCATTCTAATGCAGATGCCTTGTTGAGAAGACCTTGCTCAGAGATGTGCGGTCACTGCAATACAACCTCAGTTGGCTGTGTGGCAGGCCCTAATGACCTAGTTGTCGACAGGCCCTTAAACACAATTCACTCACTCATGCACTCACAGGCTGTGTGGTTTCGGTGGTGCCTGTAGATGGATGGGATAGTGCAGGCCTGAGGAAAGAGCAGCTGGCAGACATCCATGTAGGGCCGCTCCTCTGAGAAGTGGAACCAAGTACTAGGTCGAGCTGGAAGGACATCGCACCCGGCGTAGCGAGTGTAAGTCCCACTGGCCATAATGGGATTCACTAAGGATCAAGGATGATGTGTTGTATCAGATCTTGAAGTCACCCAATGGAAAGACCCAGAGAGATAGAGAGCAGCAGGTGCTTCCACAGAGTAAGATTATGAAAATCCTGGAGAAAGTGCAATGTAAACAAAAGACTACATTATTATATTTAATGTACAGAGCTCACTTTCTTTCTGTTGTTCTTCCATTAAGAAAGGCCTTTTTGGGTTAAGTTTCCTGCCATATAAAGTTGGAAAGCATATTAATTTACATTTTGGTATTCTATTTCAAAGTTTGGTAAAAGTCTTTTTGAGTGGTGTGGAGGGGGCTTATTATGCAAAGTAGTAGTAGTAGTGCAGGGTAAGGAACACACAACTGCTGTGGTTATTAGCACCCAGCTTATTACACTGGTGTGCAATGAAAAGTTTTCAACAATGGAAATGAGTGTTTCTTATGTATTTTGAGCCCCCAAGCATGAAAATGTTATTTTTTTTGTAGCACCTTCATTATAGCATACTACATTATATAAGAATGGTTACAAAACAGCAATTAGGTAAATTTCTTAAGAATCTTCCAATAAGCTTTTGCTACTTGTGTGGGGAGTACACTATTAAATCATGCAGACCATGATTTAATGTGCTGACTATTAAACTATTATTTTAATTTTTATGTAAAGAACAATTTCTGTTTAGCGCAAATTTATACGGTTATCCGCAACAAATACTATAACTTTTGACAACAAAATAATGAATTAATATTAACTGATTGCAAAATTCTAACATTTGCCCCCCCCCCCCCCTGGAAAAAAGTCTGCCGACGTTCATGTTATTATTGTATCTTGCAAGTTAAGCTTTAAGTGGAGGGGATTGCAGTGCTATAAATCATTAAATAAGCTATCAAACTATGTATGTTGTGTCGTATGTGCGTTGTTATTCTTTGTACTGATATCGATATTCATTTGACATGTAGGTAAATGTTAGGTTATGTTGTCCCATTGAGATCATATATTTAAATTGGCATAGTTCCATGTATAACGTTTTAGTAATAATATTTTATATCACCGAATACAGTATTTTAGGCGATTATAAAAACAGTATATCAACCTAACTTATTTAATGTAAAGAAAGCTGAAAATCTGGGAGCAACTGACTGCATTTTCTCAATGTACTATGGTCTACTGTCATTTGATTTTAATCAAAATCGTCAGAGCCATTTTTGAAAAAATTAAAACTTTCTATGTAAAGAATAGTCTGGACTGTGGTCTGGACCCTCTAGAGGGTCCTGGATTAGTCTGGGTGGAGTTATGCTGTTCACAGACAAACACTTTTCTAAAACAGCTGCTTTTTTTATTCATGGAGTCTCAAAACATGTATTTCCGGTGAAATCTCGATATAAATTTTTGGATGGAATGCAATAGATGCCATACTAACTTTACTATGCATACGTGACAGAGAAAGGAAAAAGTAAATGCGATAGAAACACTTGACTATCGATAGCGTAACTGCACAAACTCTTGGTTTTTTCATCACAATTAAGTGACAGCTTTCCGAGAAATATTAAACTAATTTTCCTGTAGGTTGCAAAGCAATACTTAACAATAAATCATTGATCATTATCTGTTTGTAAAAGTGAATGTGGTCGAATTTGAACACATTTGAAATATTTGTTGTTTATTAACTAGTAGGGTAGGCTACTGTTTATTCCATTGAAGTTAGAAGGAGATATTCATTACAAAAATTAAACGCATCTTATTTGTGTAGTGAATATTACAGATGCAATGCGATCATTCTATTATGTTACAGTACCTGGGAGACCGAGCTTCGCTCGGATTTTCTTTTCTTTTCCTTTTGATAAATCGTTTATCTACTTATTTAGATAAACTTGAAAAGCAAAATGTTAGCTACATATAAATTTTTATCCTAATTGTTTGAGCTGTTTCCATGGCGAGACCTTTAATATCCTGGCTTGTTTGTTGAAACTGGCCCATTAAAAGAGAAATTATGGCCAAAATAAGGTTTAGAGTAATTGTGACTGTTACTCGTAAAATTGCGTTGTTGTTGTTGTTGTTTTTTTTTTTTCAGGAATGACGCCTATATAGATAAACTTAATAAGCAAAACCCTGTCTGAATACAAAATTTGATCGAAATCGTAAGAATTACTCATTTAACTATATAGGAATATAAATATAGTAGGTAGTTTAGCTTTTGTACATTGGCACGGTGGGACTTTTGTTTTCGGTATGTTTCACTCTCTTTTGTTCAACTGAAATACACGTTGCCATAGCATTTCAACATTTGGTGTGGTTTCCAAGCGAAAGCAAAATTCTTCAAGTAATCTAATTCTACACGAAAATCTAAATTCTACACGAAAATCTAAATTCTATACGAAAATGGGGAAGCCAGCGGCACCCGAAATCAGAAAAAGCGTTAAGAAAAGAAATATCCATAAAAAGCAGTGTATGTTAAGAGCGTTCGACGATGTGTCGAGAACTCTTATGAGCTGTCCAACTGACACGAACGAAGAGAAACTTTTTACTATGGATGAAAACCAAAGGAAAACATTTCTAAAGGCATTAAAAGATCAGGGCTCTATAAAAGCTGTCGGTTCCGTTTGTCGGAGAAGAAGATCGTCATGCCGGAAGAGAAGTTGTTCAAGAAGAAGGAGAAGGAGAAGTTGTTCAAGAAGAAGGAGGAGGAGTTCTACAAGAAGGAGGAGGAGGAGAAGTTGTTCAAGAAGAAGGAGAAGGAGAAGTTGTTCGAGAAGGAGGCGTAGAAGTAGCTCAAGAAGAAGACGACGTAGGTCCAGTGGCCGAAGACGAGGTGGAGACAGAGATATGTGATGGAACTTAACAGTTACAAATCAAAGCCGGTATCATTAAGCATCAGCTATAAACCTTGAAAAATTTATTAGTGTATAAAAATAATCCTTGCGATACTACTGTATTTAGGCTTCTAAATTATACAAGTAATGTATAACTTCAGTAAATATATTTTGACCAAGCAATTATACCTGTATCAATTTGTAGAAGTGGAGAAAGCGTTGAGACATTGTTTACACATACCTGGTTATTGATAGTAGGAGTAGATGTCTCTAACACAGGTCCCTGTCATCCTGTTCATATACTCACACTAACCTAGGTGTGCTTACCTAATATGGGCTACACGTGGACAGCACGGGGCCGTTTCATATAGGTAGGTACACATTCTCAACTCTGTGTGCAAGAACAAGATCGTGTGGCAAACTATTGTATTTCCTTTGATTAATGTCCAATATTTGGCTGTTCAAATATACATACTACCCAATTTTTTGACAGGAAAAATACAAAGATGCACGTATTCACTTGTTAAATCCAATTCATAAAAGAAATACAGATCGAAAGTCAGGCATGTGTTGAGTATAAGAACAGGAACCTATTTATTGAACAAATCTAACACTTGGTTTAAAACCTTGCCAATCTAGCGGATTTCAATCTCTCCATTAGGTTTATACTCGCGTCCGCGCATGCGCTATAGCAGCAAGATGTCGTGAGGATCATAGGCTCCAGAATTAAGGTAGTTAGTCTAGTTGTTATTTATTATTATTATCATCATTATTACTATTACTGTTCTTCTTCTTCTTCTTCTTCTTCTTCTTCTTCTTCTTCTTCTTCTTCTTCTTCTTCTTATTATTATTATTATTATTATTATTATTATTATTATTATTATTATTATTATTATTATTATTATTATTATTATTATTATTATTATTATTATTATTATTATTATTATTATTATTATTATTATTATTATTATTATTATTATTATTATTATTATTATTATTATTATTATTATTATTATTATTATTATTATTATTATTATTATTATTATTATTATTATTATTATTATTATTATTATTATTATTATTATTATTATTATTATTATTATTATTATTATTATTATTATTATTATTATTATTATTATTATTATTATTATTATTATTATTATTATTATTATTATTATTATTATTATTATTATTATTATTATTATTATTATTATTATTATTATTATTATTATTATTATTATTATTATTATTATTATATCATCGTTACTGTTATTACTATTATCATTATGGTTCTCATTATTCACCTTGAAGACATGGGCGTCGCGAAGGGGGGGAAAGGGGGACCGCGCCGCCCCCCCCCCCGCGGGAATTAGTGAATTTAATGGGCTGACTCTTAAACTATTATTTTAATTTTAATGTAAAGAACAATTTTAATGAGCACAAATTAATACGGTTATACGCAACAAATACTATAACTTTTGCCAACAAAATAATGAATTAATATTATCTTGATTGCAAAATTCCAACATTTGGCCCTCCCCTGGAAAAAAGTCTGCCGACGTTCTTGCTGGAATTACCTTGCAATTATACAATACTTTGATATTTCACAAATAAACGTAATTTGCAATTAATCACATTATTTTACAACCTCAAATCAGATTTTCTCTAGTTTTGATCATTGAGGTCATCTATGAAAACGCGCAATATGTATAACTAAAATTATTTATAGTTGTTTAATGTATTAAAATATGCACAGCATATATTTCAACGATAAAAATCTGATGTGCTATATACAAATGATTTTCTTTGCTCACTCTTGCGCAAAGTATTCTTACCAAGGCTTATCCTTCTATATATTCATGTTAACAGAGATAAACTTTCATTACACATTATAAAGGATTCATAGGTGAAAGCGATAGACAAACCTTCTCCCCCGCCCCTCTTTCTTTCTTTCTTTCTCTCTCTCTCTCTCTCTCTTCGTGTCAAATATATTGCTATTTTCAAAAATGATACCTGTCGTAATTGTGTTATTTATTTCATTTTCCTCTGCGCTGCATTTTCATATTGTTTTAAAAGAGTGGCCACACAGCTATTCTTAGAAGAACAGCTCAGTCAATAAAATACTGTCTTAATAGGGAAAGAATGTCAGTATCACATTCTGTTTTCGTTTATTACATTATTATAAGGCCTTTTAATAAGGGCTACGTTACAATTATAACCTAAATCCTAAAGAAAGTGAAAAAGGCATGTTGAAAGCTCTTAACAAAGTAATAATTGCACGATTATGTGGCACACTGTTGTTCCTTCCTCCTACAGATAATTTTCATTTCTGTTTTACGAAATATTACACAATGAGAGCTTTGTTTTTGTTCAATTAAAACGCCTGCGTTGACATTTCATGTCAGAAAACAAGAAAAGTAGAGTAGAGACAATTAGATACTACCATGGGATTTGAATTATACCGTGAAATGTGAGCTGCACGTGTGAATATCGGTACTACGTGACTCCCGTGTGACGTCATCAGCAGACAGCTCTAGGAAGAGCGATTGCGCGGGAAGCGGGAAGAGGCGCCCCGGCGGCTATCCAAGATTTAAGGTAAGGTGAGGTCATGAGGTGTAGGTCACGTGTAGGTGTTCTGTGGTGTGAGGTAAGGCAATTTGCTCCATGTATGGTGATTTGTACCTTGTTCATTATGTAAAATGTAATCACTTATTGAAACTAAATATACATATACATATATATATATATATATTCAAATTAATATCATTACCATGATTTAGGACATTCGTGACGCTTTATAATAGTTATAATTTGTGGGACCCAATTTGTTTTGTAACGACTACTAAGCAAGCTAGGTTAGGACCAGTTAGGACAAAGGATATATTAGGATATATTACAGCACTTACAAACGTTTGTGTTTAAGACTTCATATGGAATTTTTTGAAATAACGTGTTTAGTTATAAATATTATAATAGGGTGTATTTATGCTGTTTTAGGGCCACGGAGCTGTTTTGTATTTGGCTGCAAGTCAAATAATATAGTATTAAAACTCAGAGAAGCATCTCATTAAATGTTTAAGCACAACATAGCATCAACTCGGAAGGATCCTAGTGAAAGATGGAAGCAGAGACCTCAGGAAGAGGCAGCTTACGGAGAATGGTGTGAAAACAAGATTTTGTTATTTGAGGTGATGGCTGTTAAAACTTGAAAAATACTTCAGTTAACAATTTCAGGGTAGGTGCATATTAATCCTGAGTTAATAAGGGGCAGTTGGTGATCATTGGATTTTAGCTACATTGATGTTTCAGCTACATTTTCCCATCACTTCACAGTTGCAATCTACTGCTACACTCTGCTTATAAAAAACATCCCTGTGCTTAAGGCTTTTGGTGCATTTCACTATACTTACCTTGTAATTGTGTAGTATGCATATTTCAGCTCATGAAAGTTCCAATAGTCATACAGAACTACAAACTGTAAAAATCAATCTTAATGCAAATTATCATGCTGTAATGCCAATATTCAACCTGTAGATGCAGATAATGCAATTGACAGTGTGTAGTTTAAAAATGCAGGATTTAAGGTAAGAGTTTGACTATTGGGTCAAGCTGCCTTCTCTGTTCTATTGTATGCTATGGATGTGCGGATGCGGAGGGGAATGGCTGGATTGTCAGTGGCGGTCATTGATAACTCAAGGATGTATTTCCGAGAAACTACAAGCTATTTATGGTAAAGTTTAATTAAGAAATAATGGATTATAAGAGGCTGAGATTTACACAGGTCGGTTCTACAAAAATGCACATGCAAATTATCTTTGTCGAATGTGATGGTTATGAACATTTCTGTCTTCTAGCACATTATTTTTATGGTTATCATATAGAAGCAGGGGAAATATATTTCAACCTAAAAATTGGATATCTAAATTTCACTAGAAATACATGTTTTGAGACTCCCTGAATCTCGGAAAAACCATTTTTAGGAAAGGGTCTGTGTGCGTGAGTGAAGTATGTCTGGATCTTCTTCTTTTCCTCTCCCTTATGCCCTTTCTAGCATCAGGTTTCCTCAGCTGATCATTATCCATTTCCTGTATTTTGTCCTATTCCCAGCTAGTTGTTTAGCTTCACTCAGTCTTTCCTTCCATATTTACTATTTTCTTCACATAATCGCTCCATCTATTGTTGGTTGCTCTCTTCCTTCCCCTCTGGCCTCCCATACCTGTTTGTTTCCTGCTTTCATCCATCCTATTTATGTGTCCAAACCATCTCAAAGCATTTGTCTCTAATCTTTATTATTACTGGTTCCTGGTAAAGGATATTCCTTATTTGACAGTGTTTGCATCTTTTTAAAGCTTATTTTACGTTTTCTGTTTCTCTGTGGTATGCTTTTTTAATACTTGCCTGACCCAACAACGTTGATTTTAATGAGTACCAAGTTTGGTGTTTGGCCTTTTCCTTTTATATAGTGCTAACACAAACAAATCAAAAATTTAAATGCTATTTTTGGCTCCTGGATAGGATACATGTTAAGATCAATTATTTGCATCAAATCGTAAATTACAAGAAAATGGTGGTGGTTTATATGTATAAATGGATGGGGGATTTTATATTGATGTGGAGTTCATATAGAAATTTGTGCATATTGGAATAATAGTTTTCCATTTGACCGCTAATGAAATGTAATGTGAAATTTATTAATAAATTCTCACCTTGGTTGTCAGTTATGAAATGTTGTTAGACAGTCATTCCAAATGCTAAAAATTCTCAACGCTTGAGATAGTATTTGAAATTCTAATAAAATATTTATGGTTAATTTGCTGAGTGAGATAGCTCCACGGTAATGTGAGGTTCGCATTCAAGAGGTCATGTGTTTGATTCCCGTGGCTGACTTTTCTGACCCATGAATTTTTTCGGCCCAGTGCTAGGGGAATGCTGGGAAGGATAATTGCATTTCCTGAATTCCATGTCCCTCTATTTCACTTCACCTTTCATCCGGTTGGTTGTTTCAGGGCTTTAAATGTCGGTGGCAGTTCCAGCATACATGGCAGGTGCTTGCTCTTGTAAATACTTGTCCTCCAGACTGGGGGAGGTGTTAGAGTCCCAGGCCCCCCAAGGGAGGACCAGAGTATGAGCCGCCACCTGGGAGTTCAAATCTGTAGTTGTTAGGGGCCCTGCCCTCTGCTGCCCTCTCCCCTTAGGTTTGATCACCCTTCGTACCCTATCCTCACCTCTCCCTCCAGGGGGGTGCCCTATCAGGGATATAACCACAAAAGATCTACAGGTCGAGGTGATAAGTCCACTCTCCTAACCTTGTCTGTCCTATCTATGGTTAATTAAAAGACGCTGGGATTCTGCTCTTTGGCATGTAGGCATTACAGGTATGCTGGAGTTTTGTTTCACAGGGGTGCCTTAAGTACAATGAAGCATTTGCTCCAGAGTGAACGAGTGGAAAGGGTTCAACCTGAAAAAAATGTGTACCATGCAGTTTTGAAAAGGAAATATATGCATAGGCATATATGGGGGTTGTTTCCTATCTCTGATGACAAGTTTGGCTTTGTTCTTGTCTTACAAAAAGTTACGTCTCCACTACCAGTTACTCTCTATTTGTTGTTCCTTCATCTGAGCAATTGCTATGCACCTCAGTTTCCACTGGAGAAGGCTCCAATGTAATGCAATCATGTCCAGAAGTTCCCACTCTTCTTTACAGGCTTCCCAAAGACCATCACTTATTCAAGAACACCTACTTCAATGTCCTTTTCAAGAGTCCAAAAGTGCAATATGCCATCAGAGAGGCATCAGGAGATTTCACTGGAATGTTGCTGAACGGAATACCATGTATTCCAGTTTCCTGCTCCATTCTTTGCAAGAAAGCGAGAGTCAAAACAGAAGTGTGACTGGATGCCTTTCTTGGTGCACTCAGACGTTGTTTTGGTCTTTACCATAGAGAGCCAGGATTTCGGTGTGGTAAATTGGAGTGAGAACTTAATCCTGATAATACTTCAAATTGATTTTGGCCTTTTTAGCAACTGTATGAGTTATCAGTTTCCCATTGTAGCAGTAACTAGTGATAATCATAAATCTCTTTTAGAAACTTTCTCTGCATTCTACATACCATTTTTAAAAATTTGTTCCATTCCTTGGTTGGCAGTAATTTGTACTGGGTTTGTTGCAGTCACTAAGACAGACATATACCTCATCTAATTTGACCACAAATTTCCATTTTTTTTCCTGCCAGGTACTTCTCATAGAGCTTCTTGCTGTTGGTGCAATGTTCAGAGATGTGACATGTCAACAGCTTATGAACTCGACCTTTGTGCACACACAGAAATGCAGCAGCCACATTCGCAATTCGTTATCAGAGATCAGAAACAACACTCCGTACAATAATTAAGTATACTATTAAACGAGGTATAATAAAACAAGTTATTATGCAATAAACATTAATTATTGAATTATAATACCTCCCCATCTTACTCTAAATAATAGTAGAAAAAGAAAAGCTGAACCTTTTTCTTTTTTCTTAATGCATGCTATCTCAAAACATGTATTTCTGGTGAGATCTCAATATGCAATTTTTAGGCTGAAATACAATGCTTCACCTACTTACTCTCAGTAGTGGTAGAAAAACAAAAAGTTATTCTTTTTCTTTTTAATTGTCACAAAACATGTATTTCTGGTGACATCTTGATATCCAATTTTTGGGTGAAATACAGTACTACCACAAGTAAACAGTCAGTACATAGTAGCGAAAGTAAATAAATGTTTTGGTGCATACTCAAGTGACTTTCTCAGTCCTTTGGGTGTCTAAGCCCTTGCATATTTTGCTAATATGAAAAGTGACATTTCAATAAAATTGATGGCTTAACTTTCTGACATCCAACATTTTCAGAAAGATGTGCGTGAAAGGGAGAGTTTATTTTAAGATCTCCAGTCTTTCTGGGACGTGACATGGAAACTCCTCTTTACATGGAAGAAGGATGGGTATTTAATTTAAAAGGTGAGTTAATTAATAACACTGAACAACACTTACAACATATTTTTCCAGGACGCGTTTCGAAGGTTAACTTTCCACCATTATCAACCGGACAATAACTCTCTCGTTCCCGTCGTTCCCATCGTGTGGCTTGACCCATGTGTAATGAATTTTCCAGTCCTTCGTTTCCAGTATGTTTGTTATTGAAACTAATAAATTATGTTGGTTTTCCTGATTCCCAAGTAAATCTAAAGTAAGTCTGCTATCCGTGTGAATTCCTGCTGTTTTTTTTATGGATAGGAAAATAAAAAAGTTATTGTCTGGTTGATAATGGAGGAAAGTTAACCTTTGAAATGCATCCCGGAAAAATATTTTGTAAGTGTTGTTCAGTGTTATTAACTCACTTTTTAAATTAAATTAATTACAACAACACTGTTTTCAAACTTCTATGAAAGGAAGATAATAAAAGGATGGGTATGTTTAATTTTTTTGAAAAATGGCTTAATGATTGAAATACCTAATGTTTCAAATATTAAAATGAAAAACAAATGCATTCTTGTTGCTTCACTGTTAATAGCTTCATTTTCCTTAATTAACAAATGCAAATATTTAATTTTCAGAGAATGGTTTGTATCCCCTTACTCTTGGTGTTAATGACTTTAGAAAACTGTAAGGAATATTAAAAGACATACCACAGAAAAGTAAAAACATAAAGTAATCTTGAAAGTGCACCACACAAATTGAAATATTTTGTTGCCCTGGGAGACCAACAACAACCGAGTTCAGCTCTTGGGTGAGCCAAGTGCACAAGCACAGGGGCTTGAATATTTTCCTCGGAGGCCAATGACAGCTGAGTTTGGTCTTGTGTGAGCCAAGCTTATGTGTATGGGGCTTAGTTGTTTTCTTCAGAAGCCCATCTTCATCTAGCATACATTTATGTTTTATGAATGCTTCCAATTATGTTTATCCCATGATCCACATACTATTTTCTGTCACGTATACTGGGAAGGAAGGATGGGTAGGTTTCCTTGAACCCACATTATATTAATTTAAGGGCTATGGACTTTTAAATATTACCTTCTGCATTAAAAATGCACTCCAGCTGAAGGGCCTTTTGTTGCACCCAGATTTCAAATATTGGATAAAATTAGCAAAAATATGCAACAAATAGAAACTTAATAAATATGTATTCTGGTTTGCAGACATTTTTCTGAATTTTCTGCCTAGAGTTAACTGACACATTTTGCAACTCTTTCTGGGTGTTATCATACATCATGTCCTCATTAACGTGTAGGAAGTTATTTTACTGCACTCTCATTGTAGTAATTCAATTTTTACATTTGACTTCTCGTAGCAAAATGTCATAATACTAATGATTTTGTATTTTCCCCCCAAAAGTTCATATTATTAAAACAAAATTGTGCCATTATCATGCTGAACACATCACGTCACATGCCGACATTCTGCCCAGTTGAAAACGTTTAAACCACTCATAGCACTGTGTGTAATTCATACAGTCCTCCCCATATGCTTGACTAAGCATTTGCAATGTCTCTGTGAAAGTTTTGCCAAGTTTGTAGCAAAATTTCACACACACTTTGTCCTTCAAGCTCCTTCATGGTTGCTTTGTCACTAATCTGCCGAGCAGGCTGTACAAATGCTTACTGCAGTGGCTGTGGTTCACTTGCTAATTGTCCGAGCGAAATTCGTCAAACAGCAGTTTGTTGTCTAAACCTGCCACTGGGTGTGCTCAGTAGCTGCAGCACGCTCTCTCTGATGGTTGGCTCACTATTTCAAAAGTTCAGTTTCTTTTTGAACACACCTCGTAGAATGGGATGCTGAGAGCCATAGCAGTTAAGATTGGTTCACAACCACCCAATAATAGTAACCATAACAATTCCAGCAAGGGCAAGCAAGGTGGCACTGAATATTTTGGTTCACAACAGCCTTGGAGTGATAACAAGATACCAGAAAATGGAGAGGATATTGTGCTTTGGGAATTCATTTGTTTCTAACTGACCAAAAATATTTATTTTAGCTTGTGACTTGAGAGAGCTATATGAATTTCTAAGCAAAAGTCTAATATGCAGAAATATGAATCTAACATGCCGTGCCCAGTAATGGCATCAAATAACTTAAATCTTGGCCAAGTCTTCCTTCCTGTTAGCGGGGCCCAGGAAAGCTTCCTGTTGGTTGTGAACACTCCCATTTAAATACATGTATTTCAAGTTTATCGTTCTGGTTATGGTTACCATTGTCGGTGGTTGTGAACCAGGCTTAAGAGTATCCATAAATAAAACTCTATTATTGGGAGAAACACGAATTGGTTGGAGAATTAAATGTCATTCTGGCAGGTTGTCACACTGGCTTAATGGTCAGAGTGTCTACACATAAAGCGGAAGGTCTTTGGTTCAAATGCCAGCTGTGCCATTGAATTTTTCAGCTCCAATTCTACCTCTGAAGCTTCTTATTGTTTTTTAAAATTATTGATTTTGTATTTGGATCATCCTGAATTTTGGATTTGCAGGGTTCAGATTGACTGGGTTATATTGTATATAAATAGTATGGTGAGGATTCAGAGTTTTTTAAAACTAACATTGCATGTTTCAGGTATGGCTACGGATGATGAAATATACACAGTGCGTTCGTAGATTGGCCGGATCACCTCGTGGCGTCATCAGACTGAGCAAGGATGTTGCACCCTCCACCAGAGTTACACGTAAACTACCAGCAGGTCACAGGTATGGAACACTTAACTACTTTACTTACATTAGGCTTATCTGCATCACAACAGATATGAAAATGAGGACCGTCAACATGCACACATTGCCTTTATCTCTAGAAATAATGATGATGATGATGACGACGATGACAGTGTCCGCACATAAAGCGTATAAATAGAGTATGGTGAGGATTCTGAGTATTTTAAAACTCAGAGGTAGAGCTGGAACTGAAAAATTCAATGCCACAGCTGGGATTTGAACCACAGACCCTCCACTCATCAGGTGGGTGCTCTAACCATTAAGCCAACCTGCCAGAATTCTCCAACAAGTTCGTATTTTTACTGGTAAACCACAAAGGCAGTCTCACGTCAGAGACAATTACCCTAATGGTGACTTACTGTCATAAGTACTTTATATCCCAGGATTAAATAACCTTCAGATGGTAATTATTATTATTTATTTATGCCAACAAACTTTCTGTTGTTTTTAAACACACAAGCCGTGTGTGGGCAATGTTTGAGAGGTAGAACTGGAACTGAAAAATTCAATGCCACAGCTGGGATTTGAACCACAGACCCTCTGCTTACCAGGCTTGTGTTACTAACATTGGATGTTTTACTTCTTGGAATTTTTAAAATTATTCTTACTGCTCTTTTCTGTAATCCAAATATGTTTAACCTCTGTTTCGTTCCCACTGCTCCCCCTAACATGATCCCATACTTTAGATGCAAATGTATAAAAGTGTAAATTACTTTTATGCTCCACCATGGCATAATGTAGCACTTATACTCCACTGTATTGGGCCTCATTATATTCACCTCTTTACAATGGGCTTTTGTAAGAGATAATTGTTTTTGTGTCAATAGGACGAGTTAGCGTCGGCATGAGCGATGAGTACTCAGATGTGGTGCAGAAATAAGGCAAATTCAAGTCTGAACCTGATGCTTTAATTCAGTCATACTTTATACACTTTCAGCATAAAAATATCTTAGACAAATGGTATTTTAATCAAAATCGTTAGAGCCATTTTTGAGAAAATCAAAATTTTGAAAAATTTTCCAGGTAAAGGGTAGTTTAGGGTGGAGGCGTTTTCTTCAAAATCTTTGTGTTGCATCCTTGAAAGATATCAAACTGAAATACCAACTTTGGTTTTTGACTGACTTTCTGTTTTTGAGTTGTGCTGTTCACAGATACACACACATACACAGACCCTTTTCTAAAGCTGCTTTTTTAGATTTAGGGGGCCTCAAAACATATATTTTCATTGATACCTTGACATTGAAATTTTGGGTGGAATACAATACTTCCCCTACTTACTATACGTAGAAGAGAAGAAAATGAGGTTTGTACTAGTGCTTTCTAGATCATTAAAACAAAAGATGAGATTTGATATTAAAAACAAAATTTACTAGTTTAACACTGCACCACTCATAAACTTCACACAGTGAGGCAGAATATCCAGAGCCAAACTTCCATATCTTGCATATTAATCCAGCAGCTTACATCTTTGTGCCCATCACTGATGGCTACAGTATTAAACAACATGCAAAAGGACAGCAATGAAATGTTCTGAATAGTCTAGATAATTCCATGCACTGCAGAGAATATAACAACGCAAAAGTACACTGCAATAACTAGGTTTAAAGCACATCACTGAATTATAAATAATGTTAAATCATTATAATAGAGGGAGCACTTCTTTGGGAGGGAAGTAATTGTAGGGCTTGCCAAAATAAAACAAATCATAGTGACATTCACCTTTTACTTTGGATAAAAATGTAAGAATGTTGCATACCTTGTTACAGTATGCTCTTTTAGAATAGACAGCTCACGGTCACATTCCCCTCTTAAATGGCACACGTGCATTACCCCCACCCTGCCAGCACTTTCTTTGAACTCCATGTCATTGCAAAAAGCACTAATGATAACATTGTGCCTAAAACAGTAAACTAGTGTCAAAATGGCTGAACTGAGTTCCTTTACTTTAAATAAGCTTAGTATCAGAGAGTACTCTATAGGAATAATTCATAATATATATAATTTCTTCAATTATCTTTAGAAATGTGAAGAACCGGTGAATGTATTTTTTAGCAATGTGCAAAAGATTGCAGCAGACGCTTGTCAGGCATCTGATCTGTGCAATGCATATGTAATGAAGCCAATAGAAGTGCAGTTACTGACTTTGAAGCTCCATGACCATCCTTCAGTTCTCCGAAGAAAAATATCCACCAAGGCATAAACAGCTACAAACAGTTATCAAAGAGAGCTAAATTTAAATTGCATGTACGCTCATTAGGATTAGTACTGACAAATTAGTAGCTAGAATATAAACATATTTTATTCATTTGTTGTGGTATGCTTCTGTTTAAGTTACAAAACTGCAAGAATTGAACATTCTCATTCTTGGTTTGTTATGCCTTGTCTGGAAAGGTGGGAGGTCAGGCAACTGCACAGAAGGCGGTGTGCATTAGATTAGATTGGATTGCATTCAGCGAGTTCACAAGTAGCCGTGGAGGCTGGTGAACATTGAACATGTCAATAAATATACAGAATAGCATATAAAAACATATTTACAGGCACAAAAAGCAAAACAAAAGAGAAGAAAAAAAAACAGGTTAAAGGGGAAACTTCCCTGTAATTATAAGACTTACATTATGTATATTTACAGAATTGAGCTTTGTTTTAAACTTTGGCTAGGCTTTTCCTGCCACATTTATAATATAATTGGCAATGAATGTCATCTTTTGTCAGATTGTTCTATACATATACATTTAGGTAGCTTTCACATAGGCATCAAATGTTATTAACAATGATTTGTCACTAAAGAAGCTAGAGATTACTAAAAGACTATATAAGCATTAACAGGATAATTTGTCATTCAGATAATTGTGTACAGAATGAACAATTTTTTTTTTTTAATTATTCCATTTATATCCCGCCTTTAACTACAGAGGTCATATCAGATCACAACATTTTATTATCCAAGCTGAACAAATATGGAATTAGAGGAAGCATGAATACGTGGATTAAATCCTATCTTACCAATAGGAAGCAAGTAGTGGACATGAAACACAATAAGCTATCAAGCATCAGTAATTACCGATCTACCACTAAAGAAATTACGAGAGGGGTTCCTCAGGGCTCAGTACTGGGGCTCTGCTGTTTCTAATGTACATAAATGATATACCAAGCAATATTCATCAAGCTGAGGTAGTCCTCTTCGCAGATGATACAAACATTCTTGAACAAGGCGAAAATAAAACTATATTGCAAAACAAAGTTAACACAGTAATGACTAACCTTAGCAACTGGTTTAAGATAAGTGCACTAATTATAAACAAAGAGAAAACTATTGCAATGTCATTTCATACATGGCAATGTAAAAACAGTGTCAGACGTCAAATTTCTTTTGAAGCAAATAATATCGATTACAAGAAAGAAACACAATTGTTAGGTATATGCGTGAATGAAAACGTAAAATGGGATAGCCACATTCACATATTAGCAAGTAAACTTAGTTCTATGTGCTATATGCTCAAATATCTAAAATGTACAATAAATCTTGCTGGAATGAAAAATGTATATTTTGCCCAGTTTCATAGTCTACTAAAATATGGAATAAAATTTTCGGGTGGAAAATGTAAAAGAATATTTATAATCCAAAAGAGAGCTTTAAGAATCTTAAGTGAAATAGACAATGGTACATCCTGTAGATCCTATTTTAACCTCTTGAGGTTAATGGCGGATGAGCGATATGGGCGTCCTGTGCATTTAAGCATTTAACCCTTATTTATCCCTTATCCAACTCAACTTATTATAATTTTCCCTTTATGAAACATTTTAGTAAGGTCTATATACTTTATTGACTCAGGGGTCTCCATCTAGGGGACATGTGAATGGCGACCACAAGGTACCTAAGCTGAGCAGAACATTACTTCCACTTATTGGTGTTTTGCTCCTCACTGTAACTTTTCTATCTGACCTTACCTTGGTCATCTCTTGTTCTCTTCCGACCCCGATGCTATTAGGGTTCCTGAGGGCTAGGGAGTCTTTATTTTTCCAACCTCTCCATTTCTCTATAAAATCTTAACCCCTAACATGCCGACCTGTCATGGCATGTAATACGTCCTCTGATTGGTAACCAGAGGATATGGTCGGTGAATTTATTTTGATAATTCTCCCGGTCAGGTCGGTGAGACCCGTAAACCAACGACAGGTGTGGTCCTCCAGACATTCTGGGGGTTGTGAGAGAGCGATGTGACCGCCAAAACATAAAAATATGGTGCTCTCTAAAAAGCGGTTACTATTACTGCTATTGCTCTCTTCAATATCATCAGTGAAAAATATTGGAGAGCAAAAGGATTAATGACTTCATTGTCAGAAATCCAGCATTAGCTAACAACAATATACTTTATTGGCTTACCTTAATATGTTCGTTCTGCAGTGCTTTACCTCAAAACAGGGATAAACACACAAGGGTAGGTACATCTCCACATTCGCGAATTCCCTTCTTGCGACACACGAAACACTTTTGAAATGCGCGGGACTTCTTTGCTGTTGCTGGTATCCTTTTAGGATAATGTTTTCCTTGAAGTCTGAGGGGTGCAGGGGTTTTGAATTTTCAACCCCCAACGTGGTATTGTTCAATTAGGCTGCGAGTTATTTATAGTCGGTAGTCAAGGTCGGTCATTGTCCTGTGTGGGTTTAGAGAACTGTCCAAATCCCCAAACAATTGTATATGGTTATATCCAGTTGGTGCAAAAACACCTTTTTATACCACTTCTCCCTTCAGCTACAAGCAGGAAAGAATACGTATGTATTTCAACAAAGAAAGACACGGACTCTACTAAGTTACGAAACTCGCGTAAGCAAAAGTTGCAATGTTGACCTATTCTGATGACTAAGAGACCATGCATGCAGTAGCGATTTATTACACAGTATGCTGACGTATAAGGCACACATACAATGGGTGTTCCTTTACTGTTTCCTTCCAAGAACTTATATTAGATGCGTTCGACAGAGCAAAGTTGACTTTTCACCACAGAGAAACAAAATTGTGCCATTTCAACATTTTGTAAATACAACTCAACTTTGCTGATGACGTACATTTATACTGCAAATAACGAGTTTTATACCAGTTTTTGTTTCATTAAAATAACTTAATATTTACACAAAATACAGCTGTGTATATACGAAGCGCATTTAACAATTTAAATGCTAGCAGTTCTCGGCTCGCGGACGTTTAAATGGCCATCGCTCAAGAGGTTAATAACAATGGTGATCAATTTGGGTCCCGATCAACTTAACTTCAAGTCAGGAAATTATGGCTAGGGGAAAAGTGGCTCAAGGTCTAACATGTAAGAAACATACATTCCTTATGAGAAACAACGCTAATGCCCAATTTGGTAAGCTATGCCCCCTAATAAGTCTTAATAATGAACTAAACATTAACAAATGACTGGTACCAGAAAACACTGATCAGACCCATACTTAGTTAAGCTGTAAGATTACAAACCTTCCCAAACAGCGTTTTGGTGTAATTGTGCTGATACCCAGAATTGCATCCTAAGATGTGCTGCGACATGAAATGAAAATGCACACTATCGAACAATTCCTCAAGAAAGTAGCTAGTGACACTTAAGCAAAACAACCGACTCATTCAAAGACTTAAGAAATGGAAACAAACACAGCAAACCACTGCCTATCTTAGTCAGAAAACTAAGTGACAAACCAATTGATGACAGAGTACAAGAATTTCTGGACAGTCTCGTATAAGGCTAACATGACACAGACAGGAAATATGACTTTCTCTTACCCACCTGATCTCTTACTGTTACAGGCAATCCAGTCCATTCAGAGTCTTCAAAGACCTAGCACTATCCAGCAAAGGATGACAATAGGAGATTGAGGCCTCCCCTTGTGTACTTGTCTGCTTATCTGTGTGGGCACAATAACGAACAACATGGACATGGACTCATGCCTAATGAGCAAGGAATTCTTGCAACAATTAAAATAACAGTAACATCCAGGGAATCTTCACCTGGTGAATTCTCCTTTATGATGTGCCTATCATCCAGGGATAAGTGCTAAAAAGGTATGTTTGTAATCATAGGTTTAGGCAAACCCAAAGGAGCTTCTAATGTAGACGCATGTCACAAAACACATAGTGGACAATTGCACAAACAGTTGCAAGAACCTTTAGGTGACTAAACACCCAGAATTGCTCAGGGACTTTGTCATGTGTAATCCAGGGTAAGCAACATTTGACGAGCTCGCATGCAATGAATACCAGGTTCTCATCTTTTGTAGACTAACTGTAGGGCTATGCAGAACCCAGCAAACAAATGCATGTGAAACAATAGCTCACTGACAAGTGGAGAGGTTTCTTAAGGGGTATGGCCAACAGAAGGTGAGTCTCATACTCAGCTGTGCTGGGTTAGTGCATAAGAAGCATTCCCCCTCCACATTCCCCAAAAATTATCTAATAAAGTTGCTAATTCATCTTCTAAAAGAACATCAGAAAAACTTACATTCTTATTAACTTTGTGATGAAATCCCACAATACTTAAGTTTTTGTATATTGTAAGTAAACAACTAACCTGTAACAATTGCACAGTATTAAAAACAGGGTGTTCTTGCTAACCTCAAGCCAGGATGTTCACACAGCACATTTGAGAAACATTTGTGTGAGTATAGTGACATGGGATTCCGAAGCCTTGGCGCGCTTAATCCTGCATTCCCCTGCCTCACCCCTCCTTGCCCTTATCATAGTGAAGGCTGTGGCAGCAAGCATCCAGAGCCCTATTCTCCCCACTGCTCAGTGGCAGAATGAGAGATTCCATCCAATGTGCTAATTCTTCATGAAGGAAACAGGCTGGTATTGCAATTATTATTATTAATATTGCTTATTCATTTGTAGTTTACTTCAGATATGGGTTTCTTTGATAGCCCACTGGAAGGAAGTCATACTGAAATGGCACTCTGAAAGCAGTAACATGCCTAAAAAACTCGGAGCTCTCTTATCAAGAGAGAAGTGAAGCGTATTTTTACAGGAGGCTGCATAAGACACAATTTCTTTAACAATAAACTCAAATATTTAATTAGAATTTAGAATTTTCTCCCTAATCTCAAGTAGCATGGAATTCTTCAAACTTGTTTTAATTTAAAAGGTGAGTCAAATAATAACACTAAACAATACCTTTTAAATTAAATTAATTATAACAACACTGTTTTCAAACTTCTATGAAAGGGAGATTGTTTTAATTTCGTCCCATTTTTATTTGAAATCTGGACATTTTCTGGAATTTTTGTATACTTGGGGGTACACAAAGTTATTTCTTTTTTGGTTGACTTGTCAACCCTAGAGTCGTTTGTTTCCTTTATGTCACTGTTTTCAGAGGCAGTGAAATATACCTCAATGGGGCTGGGAACACCATTTAGATTTACTGTACCTGTACTATCACCAGGAGCTTTTTTCGTCGGTCTGGATGGCTCAGTTGGTTAGATGCTGGCCTACTGATCCCAAGGTCGCGGGTTCAAACCCGGCCCAGGCCGATGGTTTTTAAGTGTGCTTAAAAATGACAGCTCCATGTCAGTAGATTTACTGGCATGTAAAAGAACTCCTGCGGGACGAAATTCCGGCACACCGGCGACTGTGATGTGATCCTGCCAATTGACAGCATCGTTAAACAACAAAATAAATTAAACCAGGAGCTTCATCCCCATCAGACTATCTACAACAGTAAGACGAATCAAACATGAATTTCATTGGCAAATTTATTGTCACTAACAACATCAGCACTTCTTCTAGCATAATTCCTCTGAATATGATGTCCTAATTATTACAGGCTACATCTCTGAACATAATCTAAAAATACAGAAATAATAATACACATGGCAAATGCTTGCATACTGTAAGGTGGGAAACTAAAAGTGGCCTGGATGAGTGGCTATGATTGGACATGAGTTTGACATGAACACATTAATGAAGAGATTAGTGTGTGCTATGTTAGTGTGAGTTGATGAGTGAACAGGTGAGAATGGTATTCATAGTGCAGCAGAGGTGTTTGTTGTGGAAAGTTATGTTACAACAAAGTCGTGGAAAGAAGTGGTCGGTTGTTTGCTCATGAGTTTAATGGGGTTAAGGTGCCAGCAATGATAAGTCACAAAATGGTATCAGATAGGATCTGTTTTGAACAAGCCAAAAAACATTCTGAAACGTTTCCACACAGCAGAAAATGTGGATGCAGTTAACCACAAATGCTTCAGAGCCCTAAGAAATCAACGCAATAATTGCCGCAACAGACCGGCATATCATGTCGAACATGCAAACAAATACTCCACCTGGACATGAAAATTCATCCCTAAAAAGTGCCTCTTGTTCATGCATTAAGATCAACAGATCCTCCTCAGCACCTCCAGTTTTGTTATTCACTGTTCACTGAAATAGCAATGGATCTTTTCTTTACTTCTGATGAAGCCTAGTTGTGTCGACTCACAGAATGACAGGTACTGGGCCACAGAGAATCTGAATTGCTTCCACCATACACCATTGCATGATCAAAAGGTTGGTGTTTGGCATGTAGTGTCCACTTGCACCATTATTGGTTCCATTTTTTTTTCATCAGTCAGTGAATTCGGAGTGTTGTATTTCTAACAATTTCAATCCATTTGTTGCAGCATTTACCGAGAAGTAAAAGACCTACAGTTACTTCCAACAGGATGGTGCAACTGCCCATACATCCCACTGAACCATGGATCACATTCACACAATCTTCACTCCTGGCAGAGTTGTTAGCAGAGGTCAGTCTGATCTCGGCTCTAGCTGGTTACCCAGGTCACCAGATCTGTCAGTTTGTGACTACTTCTTGTGGGGAACCGTCCTGGCTAAGGTGTATTGCAACAACCCTCATAGTCTTCAACAATTGCAGCAAAACATTTCTGATGACATTGCAGCAATTCCAGCAGTCCAGCTTTGATCTAACTTCTGCCAGTCTTTAAAGACATCCTGGAAACCATTTTTTGAAAGGTCCTTCAAAATCGCCTCTGTAGAATTCACTACTGCTTTTGATGATGGATAATGCCTCCCACAAAGGCATTTCAAGTTAGGGAATAGAGAAAAGTCACATGGGGCTAAATCCGGACTATAGGGAGTGTGAGGGATGCACTTGATGTTGATTTTTGTAACATATTCAGCAACAACATTGGCGATATGGGACCACGAATTATCGTGGGGCAGTATCCAGCCTGCTCCACAGAAATGTGCTCTTTTGCACCCTATATGGACTTGCAGTGTTTTCAGGACATCCCTGTAGTATTGTCCATTACTGATGTGTGTGCAGGTACAACATGCTGATAAACCATTCCATGAATACCAAAAAATGAGAAGCACCCACTTTTGCTTTTTTAGGGGTTGGTGATGGAGATTTCCACACTGAGCTTTGCTATTTGCTCTCAGGATCAAAATGATGTAGCCAAGTTTCATCAGCAGTGATTACATTTGAAAGAAACCCCAGATCTTCCCACCAATTTTAACTGCATGCAAATGTCCTTTTGTTTGGGAATCAATAGTCTTGGAACCTACTGTATACAAACATGTCTCATGTGTAATGTTTCTGTCACCAACGTATGGGTAGCACCCAATGAAATGTTGAGTATTTCAGAAAGTGATCTTAAGGTAATTTGTCAATTCTCTCTCACAATGGCAGCAGCCGTGTTAATGTTTTCTTCCTTAAGAGCAGTAACTGGAGCACCGGGTTCACCTTCCTTTGAAATTGTCTCCCCTCTTTAAACATTTTAAACCACCTTCAAGCTGTGCTGTAGGGAAGAACAGACTCTCCATAGGCCTCCTGTTATATTGTATAGGCCTCAGCTGAAGATTTGTTGACATGAAAGCAGAATTTCAATGCCGCATATTGTTCCTCACAGGTTACCTTCATTGCAGTGGTAGGCAATATTGAACATGTCTGAACTTGCATGCTTCTCACAGGCATGAACCAGGAGTACCAACAATGAAACTACTACTGCGTGTTTGTTTCACATTAACCTAACAGAATATCATAAGATTGAATTTTAGCAAGACAAATTATGACCATAAAAAAATTATGATCATTCTTTATTGAGCCCTCATATTAAAGCAAGTCAAGAGGGTAACGTAACAAGGAAAGAAATAACAATGTGCTTTCACTGCAGTCATTTGCACCTTAAAATTTTAAATTAATACACTAGTCAAAATTATTATTTATTTATGCCAACAAGCTTACTGTTGGTGTTTTTAAGCACACAAGCCATGTGTGGACAATGTTTAAGAGGTGGAATAGGACTGAAAAATTCAATGCCATAGCAGGGATTTGAACTACGGATCTTCTACTTATCAAGCAGTTACTTTAACCACTAAGCTTTAACCACTGGCTAACTTGCCAGTATTTACAATAAAAATGTAAGTCGCCCTTGGGGTATTTATCTCTGATGTCAGATTCCCTTGTGGTCTAACTGAGAAAAGTACGAATCAGCTGGGGAATTTAATATTATACTGGCAAGTGGACCATGGTAGCTTAGTGGTTAAAGCAGCTGCTCGATAAGCAGAAGATCCATGGTTCAAATCCCGGCTGTGGCTTTGAATTTTTCAGTCCTGATTCCACTTCTTAAACTATTCAATATTCTCATTTTTAAAAGACAATGTGTACACATAGCATCAATGGTGACATACATGGTGAAAGTGACTTGCAAATTTATGTAAACTAAGAGAAAAAGTAACATCTGTAGCAGTCTAAAATAGACCACACCACTTGCATTAATAGGTTAAATACATTGTTATGTGAAGACAGCTTCACACATTGAGAACATAGTATGACGGGAATGGAAGGGTTGAAACTATCAAGTCTCCCCATTAAATATGACATAACACTTGCATCTTAGTAATTCTTGATGCAGCTTTCATTCCTGATTACTGTGGACCACCCTTTAAATTTTGGGTTGTCATATTATCAACCTTCCTATTTGTGATACTATTAAAAGCTAATATTGCTGAAATATTGCAAGTATGTAGATTTTCCTTGAGCAGAATGGAGATCATTGTACACAAACCACCCTCTGCATTTCATATGTCCATTAAAAGTAAAGTATATATTTAAACAAGTGATATATATATATATAATTATTTATTGATCAATCAGCACATGTGTGCTCTACAGACCATTGATGAAATACACATAAGAAATAAAATATAATAGATAACATTGAAATGAGGTAAACCCTATTGGGCCCCTCACTGACAGTATTAGTTGAAATTAAATCAGGTCTTCCTGTGATAACTGGTCCAGATGACTCTTGATGCGGGTTGGAAACCTGGATTTTCTGCCAAGAGGGTAGTGAATAGATACATGTTCTTTAGATTGCTATAAAACTGAGTTAGCTGCCTAGGAATTTTTTCTTCTGAAACAGCAGAGCGTGGCCATTGCAGAATTTCAGGAGCTGGAGAGGGCGTGTGTGATGACAACTTCAGAAAATTTTCCATGTTTAGCTTTGAGGATGTTGGTGTTATTAATGGTTGAATCGGTTATACTGTAGGAGTTCGTCCTCATGTGGTCGATAGGCAGTTGCTTTGTGACTGAAGAGTGTTCATTTCCTTTAACTCATTGGTGATGTATATATTGCCAATGCTGGAAAATTGAAATCAGCGGAAGCATGTGAATGTTGCCAACCAACTTGTTAACGTTATTTGTTGTTGTTATTTAGAGTTATTGTTGTTTTGTAATTAAGTGATGTGACGTAAGTTCTTGCGCGGTGCGGTTGTGGTTTTAATTGGTATTCTACACTGATCAAAGGTACAACAATCCTTATTTGAGATTGTAAAATACGGTAATTTTATTACCGATTACGCAGTATTAACAACAATAATAATAACATTAACAATGATGATGATGATGATAAGAATAAGAATAATAATGAGGTTGTATAATACAGTAATTTTATTACAGATTACGCAGTATTAACAACAATATTAATAAATAATACTACATTGTTTTGACATTTTGTGATGTATGGTTGGTAGTTTTAGCGAGTTGTAGAATGTTAAGTTGGCAACAGATATTTCTGCTTTGCAGCACCATCTTCTTCCGTTGTAGGTCAGTGACATAATAGAACTGTCAGTGAATCACGTGACGACGTTCTCCTACAGTTTTACCGGTTGAATCACCCTTGCATTGGCTTTCTTTTTCAATTGTAGGTACTAACGATAACCTTTGAAATTTGCCAGATGTGCTTCTCCACAATTCATACAGGAGGGCTGAGTGTCTTTGTCTTTTGTGCATTCAGAAGAGTGGTGATTTGAGGGGTATTTCACACATCGAGGTGTGAGTGGACAGCAGTTCTTAGCATGCCCGTAGCGTTGGCATCATGTGCATTATGGAATGTTTGCGGACTTCTTGTGGTACTCGGCTTTGTTTATGGCATGGTAGATATGTTTGACTTCGAAGATCTTCTTAGCCTAGTCATTGTTTTCTAATGCTACGGCACACAGTGGCATAGGTTGTTGGTCTTTATAAAAAAGTCTGGTAACTTTTAATACTGGTAAGTTCAGAGAGGTTAGTTCTGTAGTGATATCGTCATCTGTAAGAGTGTAGGGAACATTTCTTAAAATAACTTGTCTTTTGGGGTTTGGATCATGGAAGATGTGAAAAGGAAGCTTCAATTATTTCAGTAATCTTGTTCCAGTGTGGAGGTCATTTGCTGAAGTTGTGTTTATCTTAAGGACTTTGTTTTGTTGCTGACAGACACACACACACAGGCGCACGGACCTTTTACTAAAAAGCCTTTTTTTGTTATTCAGGGGATCTCAAAACATGTATTTCTGGTGAAATCTCAACATATAAGCTTTGTGTAAAACCTTATATTTGCCCATATTTAGGGCTGGCAGTTTAAGCAGTAGTATAGCATTTAGCAGGTTTCATGTTTTCAATCTCTGTTGGTAAAAATTCTCATGGACTTAAACTGTTAAACTTTGTTCTTCTTCCTCTTCTTCTTCACCTGTTTACCCCTCACCTTATGTAGGACTTAAAGCCAGTGCCTACGGTCAGACCGAGGAGCACAGGAACCTATGGATAGACATAGTGAAGTGGTCAGTATGATAGTGAGGAAGCGATTACCCCCCCAGCCCTTATGTAGGACTTACAAGCCACTGCCTAGGGTCAGACACCTGTCGGGGAGCACAGGAACCTATGGACTGAACTGAGTGAAGACCTGGAAGCGGGTGGTCAGCCAAGCAACAGGGATGAGAGTGAGAAAGGGGATGACATGAAATGCACCCAAAACTGATGGGTAGAAAGGTGATGATAGAGCAATTGGTGGAATGAATGGCAAGGGAACCCAGAGAAAACCAACCCAGATGCTGCTTCGTCCATCACAAATACCACGTGTGGGTCCCTCAGAATGAACCTGGGCCACCTAGCTGGTAGGCAAGTGATCTAACTGCTTGGCCACGGTGCTGCCTAAAAATTTGTACTAAAGTAAGAATCTTATAATTAATGTTGCAACAGGAAGCCACTGTTAATGATAATAAAATAAACATTTGTATCTGTCAGTACAAAATTATTGCCGATGGAAATAATTACTAATCATATGTAGCTGCTAGTTGAAATTCATTCCATACTTAAAATACCCATTTCCACAAAAGTTGGGACAGTGCAAAATATATGAGTAACACAACATATTTATTTGGAGTATGTTTATATCAACTCAATACAATACATAAACTACTTAAACAAAACATTAGGGCATTGGATCACATTTATGGTATGCTTAAATAAAGATCTAGATGATTGTCCTTTTTGGCCCATGCAACACACTCCAGAAACGTTGTTACAGCACTGTGTTTACCATGGTATGGTGTCACCTCTACTCTTAATGACACACTGCATTTTTCTGGGCGTCGATGACACCAACTTTCCTCCAACACGACTGGAATACTGTCCATTCCTGCTGGATGTAGGTTTTCAGCTGTTCAGCCATCCAGGCTCGTCACTGTCTTAGTTTTCATTTCATAATACGCCAAACATTTTCTATTGGTGACAGATCAAGGCTGCAAGCAGGCCAATCCAACTTATGAATGTATTGCCTATGTAGCCATTCAGAGCCATATGCATGCTGTATGAGGTTTGGCATTGTCTTGTTGAAATATATAATGACATCGACCAAACAGGCGTCTCTTAGAAGGCAACATGGCTTATTCCAGGATCTGTATATATGCTTCAGCATTGACAGTGCCATTTCAGATGTGCAAGGCTCCCAGTCCCTGGCCACTCATGCAGCCCCATACCGTTATAGATACTGGTTTCTGTACCAAATGAATGTAGCACTTGGGAATCTCCTTTTCGTGTTTGGTCCTCAGCATAGGGCATCCATTATTTCCATAAATAATCTTAAAGGTTGACTCATCGGACCATAATATGTTCATTCAGCATGCTTGGGGCCAATTGCGATGCACCAGAGCCCATATCACATGATGCTGTTTGTCGTTTGTGGAGGCACTTGCATACAGTATTCCATGATAATGGCTTCCCAAAGAATGTGCGGGCCAATGTGACTATATCCCTAATCGTGGCATACCTATGCACGATGCAGTGACGTAGGAGGATCTGAAGAGCTGGGGCATTCAGAATAGGTTTCCTACCTTGGCCTTTACAAACTGTTATTTCACCACTTTCATGGTAGTGCTTGATAATATTATGTACTGTAGATGATAACAGCTTAAACCTCTTGGCTGTGGCATGCTGAGAAACGTTTCTAAATTCCTGTATGATTCAGACACAAAGATCTTCACTAACTGGTTTGTCTCGAACCATCATTAAGAATAAGTGACCAGAACTTCAAATGACAAATGCTATTTATGTAGAATGTGGTATGCTGTCATCATTCTAGATTATTCCTGACCAATCGTGACAGTCCCACTACTAACAGTGCATTCGTCTACTTCTGTCCCAACTGTTTCAGAACATGTTGCAACACACCCATTCAACATCAACATTCTGGCCACAATACACAATGGTTTAGTACACGCATTATATTTGAGTTTGTAAAGGTATCATCTTTTTAATATTTGCCAGAGAGGTGTATGTGACATCAGTCATTTTGTTCATTTGGATATATTTTGCACTATCCAAATGCCTTTGGAAATGGGTATTGTACCTCTAGATGCATGAATATATTGACGGCATTATCCAGCACTCTTAAGTTGGCAAAAAGGAGCACTAGTCCAGATCTGTCATCCCAGAAAATATATGGGGTAGTTGTTATCACAATTGACAGTAAGAAAATAGAAAATGTTGGGAAAATATTACAGTATATTCTAGATGAGCATCTGCACTTCTCAGAAAATTACAACATGGCCAAAAACTGATGTTGAACTAAATGACATGTAGAAACTATTGCTAAGTGTGTTTTGTAATGTCAAAATGTTAAAATATGTTAATTAACCTCATGAAAGATTATTACCTGAATATTTGGTTTCACAAGTCTGCTATAAATCAAGTCCAAAACATTCTTACACTTCACGTAACATTGTCTAATTATTTTATAAAGGAAACAAGTCCTGAATATAAAAAGTGTTCTGTAAATCAATGAAATGCAAAATTAAGGTCACTAAATAGCCCAGGCAATCAATACTGTATAGATCTGCAAGTTATCTACAGAACTTAAATTTCCAAGATGCCAACTTTGGATGTTATTAAGCTTTTCTTGGTTTTCCAAACACTGTGGTTGTAGGACTTACTTCCCTTTTCTAATCAGCTATTCAATTTTTTCATTACTAATAAGTAATTTATGCATGTTTATCATCTAAGTACTCTTTAATGGAGTAGTAACATTTGTATAGCAAATACATTTTTAGTCTTCTTTTAAAATTTTCAAATGATGTGATGGGTTTTGTTTGTGAGGGATGTGTGAAACAAACTCGGATTTGAAGCCCAACTCATACAACTTTTCTGCTTATGAAAGGTGATGCGCAGGTGAGGTCTTTTCCTGACATCGTTATGAATTTCAGGGCTTTTATTACATTTTTCTGTATTTGCTAGTATTTTATTAATGCGTAAGCAAGGCAGTGGCAATATTTTAAGATTTTAAAACAATTCCTTAATGCTGATGGTTTTTCTCAGATTCTCATTGTTTTAATAAACCTTTTTTGCATTCTGAATATTTTAATCATGCCATTACTGTTCTTATGTGTTAATCCATACATTAAGAGCCAGTGAAAATATGAAAAATATATTATTATTAAGTGAGTTTTAAGACAATAAATTTAGAACGTACCTGGTGCCCGTTAAGAAAACAGTTACATGAAAGCCACATCTAATGGCTTCATTGCCAGATGCAAGGCACTAGAAAACAACAACAACAACAACAATTCAGAACGTACTTTGCTTGGATTCTTCAATGACTGAGTATGCATTTTTTAATTTAGATTTTCATCCACTCATATACCTAGAAATTTAGCATTTTGTATGTAATTAATTACATTATCACTTAGATCAAATTTGGGATAATTAATTCTCTTATTTAATTGATGGTGAACCCATAGGATTTGATGCTTCTCTTTTTTAGAGCCATCTTATTTTCAAGAAACCATTTATCTGTTTAAAGCTTTTGTTAATATTGTTTTACAGTTAATGATATCATGACCCCAGGAGCACCACTTTCCGTTCTTGAAGTATGGAGCATGCAGAAATGAAAGTGCAGATCAGCAGCCAAGTTTGAGCACAACTGCAGCAGTAGATCTGCCACCCAGCCTCCCAGCAGAGGATATGGTCTAAGCCTGGCAAAGAAAAGAACCAGCCTGGGACCCAGGAACACCCAGATGTGGCACCTGTACATCTGTCAGGTACAACTATCCACACCCATAGACACCAATTTCACAGCTAGGTTTGTTGACAATGGACACGAGCAACTCATGATAACATAAGGTATGTATTTCTCAGTGAGTATAAGCAATTAGATTAATGCAGTGTTTTCACTGATGGATGGGGCACTGGAAGTGGCCGGGCATATTTGAAGATGGTCTTGGTCCATTTCCTCTTGCAGATCACATAGAGTGATAGGAAATTGTTTTTTGCTCTATTTAAATGGCAGCTTTAATAACTAAGGCCATGTCATGGAACAATTGCTCATTGGCAATGATGTTCACTTGTTTACTATTTATGTAACTAGGTTTTATTTATAAACGTTAAATTCACATACACATTTACATTCTCACTCACACTTCCAGACTCTAGAGAGGTTGGTTAAAGAAAAATACCCGTTCCCCAGCCAGGAGTCAAACCTAGGACCTCTGGAATTAGAAGGTAGCATGCCAGGACATTTACGTTGGTGGTAAATGATAATGGGAAGCAAAAGTGGTCTCAAAATTTTCCTCACAATGAAAGAGACATTTCTCATATTCCAATAAAATGGGAAACGAAAAGACTTATTTACATTTCTTAATTGTCAAGCAAGAGTATAATGAAATTTTAATTTAAACATGACACCTGGTGACACATGATCAAATAAATCCCTGAGAGGTAAAATTGGAACTGAAACATTGCCCACACATGGCTTGTGTGTTTAAAAACACCAACAGTAAGTCTGTTGGCATGAATAAAAAATAAATCCCTATTTGTTAAAGTAGTGTGTGTAAACTTTCAGGACATTAAAACAGTTACTTGTAAACTGCATTGTATTTAGCTTTTCATAATACTGCACAATCCTTAACTCATAATAACGTTCTAACATATATTGCAGGTTAAACTTAATAATTGAGGTTTGTATTATAGTTTCAATTGCTTTGACTTGATGCCGTTTTTAATGGGAACTAATGGAATGGGCTGTGCTATGAGACTCGTTTTCTATCTACAGGGTCGTGGTAACAGATGGAATGCATATATCAATGTTTCTTTATCACAATGTATTTATTTATTAACACTTCGATATTTTACACTCTCAGCACCATATTAAACACTTAAAAACCTTTACATTTTTCCTTATTTAGTAGAATTTATGCTGGATAAAAGTTTGGTGAAAGTTCCATGTTCGCATGCTACCAAAACACGTCTTATCACCTTGAACATATAGACGCTACTGAATCGTTTCTTGGCATCGCTTTGGCACGACACTCCGCCATTTTTATTTTCATCCGCGGTATTCATCCGCGCAAATAGTTTTTATTGTTAAAACACAAACAATTCTAATATTTATACACTTTTAACAAACATTTATATGAACGATTTTCTATTGGGGTCTAATATTCTGTCTCATATGCCCCTTGTTTTGTTTTTCAAGTTGTCACCTATATTTACAATCTTGAAACACAATACAATACTTCTCCCTACTCCTCTGATTCAATCACTTTGTACAATATATATATATATATTTTTTTTTTTTTTTTTTTTTTTTACAGTCTTCTTCGCTGTTTGTCTTTGTCTTTTGTTTTGGCATGATACAGCATGTCTTTATAAATTTCACATATCCAATTACTACACAATATATGTTCAGTTGTTATACATCACATATTCAGTTATTATACAATATATATTCAGTTATTGTACAACACATTCAGTTATTACACAACATATCCAGTTATTATACAATACATATTCAGTTATTGTACAATATATCCAATTATCATACCACATATGTTCTGTTATTATACAATACATATTCAGTTATTATACAATACATATTCAGTTATTGTACAACACATTTAGTTATTACACAACATATCCAGTTATTATACAATACATATTCAGTTATTGTACAACACATATTCAGTTCTTATACAACACATACTCAGTTATTGTACTTTTGACATTGACACAAATATAATTTAAGTGTATCATGGTTTATTATGTGGTTTTTGACTTGTATTCTTTGTTATGAGGAGAGAAAAACAGGATAGAAATTTTGAGCTAATGATTATGATCATGTTTATGGCAATATTTTTTTTTTGCCTTCTTTGTCTTGTAAGCTTATTATGTATAGGCAAGTCATTGAGTCGGTTCTTAAACTCTGATGTTACTAATGGTACCATTTTTCTTAATTGGGTTATTATTCATTATTATTTGGTTCAATATTTCTTCGAGCTTAGCATCTGCTATATCCACCTTAATTCATGGGCATTGCTTTTCTGATTATGGTTTTTCTTACTTCACTAATTGCCACCTCTTTGTCTCTTATTTCTATAAGAGAAAACTTCTATACTTATAATTATTCTGCAATTGTATTATTTTTCTTCTCAATTCACCCTCGACATCTTTGTGTCGAAATATTATATCTTTGTCATCATAATTGATTCCTTTTTATTTTTGTCCCAGACATCCTTATGTCAAAAACATATTATCTTCCGTCGCTATAATTCATTTCTTTAATGAAAATTAGTGTCCTCATCTGTCTTTGTTGACAATGCTCTTTGTGGTCAATATAGCCAACGACTATGTTGATTTTCTTTTTTTGTCGTATTTTCTAATCTGAACATAATTTTCTATAAGTAACCCATTAAAAATTGTTATTTTCCATCATCTCTACTATTCCTGCCTTACATATTTGTTGACAAAGACTATTTGGTCCTTTCTTTGTATGGCTTTAATTTATTTTTATGGTATCTTCCTACCAACTTGCCATTTGTATTCTGTAGCTCATACGTGTGGTCACCCAGCTGTTTTGTTATGACCAGTGGTCCAGTGTACAATAGCTCCATCTTTCTCTCTGTGTAGCCATCATGGTGTCGATGTCAATTGTAAATTGCTGAGATTTTGTTGTTTGTCATCCACTCGGTTGGGATGAACTTAGTTGTTGTAATTTCCCTGAGTGTTGGTGGTGGTTGTTGTTTCTGTATTCTGTGCAGCACCTGCCCTATTTGGCACATTTTCATCTACTTCCTGCTGTCTCATGTTGCCAGTGTACCATTGGTCTCTGCCCCTTTGGCGTGAACCTCTGTTGTATGACGGTCTTTGGTTGTCGAAGTATTCCCTACAGAATTGTATGTGATTCACTTGATGGGTACGGTCTCCTGGTCTCCCCAGATCATATCTATGCGTTCTGTATCTCGATTCACCCCTCGGTATTGTGTCGTGGTACCGCTGTCTTGTGTTCTCCATCCTCTCGCCATGATTATGTGGTTGTGGGAAATGGTGTGCCCCTCTCCCCCTTTCATGGGTGCTCCTAGTATTTCTATCTTCTCCCTCACTCTGGTTGTTCGTAGCCGTGCTCCGGTTTAAGATGGGTGAGTTTGGGTGACCGTTCCTATGTCTATGCTCATTAGGCCGACCATTTTGTGTTTCGAAGGCTGTCAGCAATTCTATCATATCTGCAAAATCTACTGGCCTCGCAACAATTAACCCTGTTCTCACTGTGTCTGGGAAATGTCTTGTTATGCTGGTAATTAGATCTGCTTCCGACAAGTTGGGGTCTAATAGCTTTCCTTTGTTGGCTACTTTCATAAAATAATCGACTAGCGATAACCCTTTGGTTGGATCATATCTACCTGTCGCTAGCTCTACCCTAGTTTGGTTTTGCTTAGCTGGGCCCCAATACCTTGATAGGAATAAATTGCTGAATGAACTATACGACTCATGACCAGCTAGTGTTAACCTGAGCCATTCTAATGCCTTGTTTTTTAAGCTTTTCTTAACTATCATCATCCTAAGCTCATTTGGTATCCTTTTCACTTTAAAATATTCTTCCATCTCTTTAACAAAGAGTTTTGGATCATCTCCCTTCTCCTCGTCAAATGTAGGTGGTGTGATTTCATGTAATATACTGTTGGTGTGACATGTGTTATGTGTTGTGTCATTGTTTGGTTGTGAACCTCTTTCTCTGTATGGTGAGTCAACATTTTGTACATTATTCAAATAACTCTCATCTTGTACATTACTTACATCTAAATCATCTTGCCTTTGTAGTGCATTCACAACATCATTTACATTAGCTAAGCTTTCTTTCCCTTTTTTCATTTCTTCACAAATTGATTTTAAATCATTCTTTATTTCTAAGTGACTCTGTTTCATATCATTTGTAGCATCTTGTTGTAAATGCACCACATCAGTCATCGTCTTAATTTTAGGAATTACAATTTGTTCTACAGTTTCATTAATAATGTCTTTCTTTACTACCTCAATCTCTTTCCTTAATTCCTCAATTATTTCTGCTTTTACATTTGTAATCTTACAGTCTACACTTGTATTGCATTCTGTTATTTCATCTCTACATCTAGCAATTTCTCCTTCTAACACAATCTTATTTTCTCTCATTTCCGATTCTATTTTTCCCATCCTATCTCCTATGGTTTCTATCCTAGCTTCTAAGGCTTCCTTTGTCTCATTTAAGTTTTTATGTACTAATTTTAAATTAGTTTCCATTACTTTCATATTTTCTTTACACTCCTGTCCTCCTAATTCTATTTTCTGTTCTAAGTTCTGTCTTCCTAATTCCATTTTCTGTTCTAAGTTCTAAGTTCTAAGTCCTTTCTCACTTCCTCCATTTTCTGACCTAAACTTTGTTCTATGTCCTGTTTTAATTCTACCTTATTTTGTTCCATCTTCTGACCTAAACTTTGTTCTAGTCTTTCAAACATGATCATTAATAACCTTTGGTCTTTTCCTATTTCAACTTGTTCCTCACTTTCAGGTTCTACCTGATAACTAGGCCTATCTGCCCCTTCCCCCACTCCTGTTTCTATCTCTTTTCGCGACATTTTAATTTCTTTATTCAATTCACTTAGGGTTAAAAGTCCCACTACTTTGCCGCTTCTCAGTAACATAAAAATGAAAATAAACTGTATGTGAAAACAAAAATTTTTGATCCTACTTTTTTTTTTTCGTTGCTTCGTCCAGTTATGTACGTCTCCTGGGCAGTTGGCTTCGCTAGATGATCTCCGGTGTTTTCCCGCGTTGATTATCCGTGCATCTATGTTCTGATGTATCGTTGATATCAAACGATGGTCTAATGGCGTCTTCTTTCCTGCGCGATGAGATGGCGTCACTTGATGTTTATCGTGATTTCAATTCCCGTAATTTGCATTCCATCCTAAATTCGAGTTCCACGTTGGGTAAGCCATTTTGGTGCAGTTTTTAAATAATTAATACGGGAATTGGCTGTGCTATGCGACTCGTTTTCCATCTACAGGGTCGTGGTAACAGATGGAATGCATATATCAATGTTACTTTATCACAATGTATTTATTTATTAACACTTCGATATTTTACACTCTCAGCACCATATTAAACACTTAAAAACCTTTACATTTTTCCTTATTTAGTAGAATTTATGCTGGATAAAAGTTTGGTGAAAGTTCCATGTTCGCATGCTACCAAAACACGTCTTATCACCTTGAACATATAGACGCTACTGAATCGTTTCTTGGCGTCGCTTTGGCACGACACTCCGCCATTTTTATTTTCATCCGCGGTATTCATCCGCGCAAATAGTTTTAATTGTTAAAACACAAACAATTCTAATATTTATACACTTTTAACAAACATTTATATGAACGATTTTCTATTGGGGTCTAATATTCTGTCTCAGACTAATGTTACTTAAATGATGACTAAAGTTCAACAAGCACTTATACAATTATAAAAGTATATCTAAAGTTCCAACAGCCATAAATCCATCAATTTGATGAAATTCATCGTGGACAAAAAGAAAGCAATACTGACAATATGCAGCATGGTGGATTCTGGGAATACCCCCAATCACAATATTAAGTGCTCTCAGGGTTAAAACTCTGTTCAGGGATTAACAAGGTGAATGCAGTTCCTCTAACACACAGACTAATACCAACTCAATGTGCTGCATAGGGGCTATTTCCTGAGTTGGTAATGCAACTAACTACATTATCTATTGATCATGCCTGCCGACTTCTTTTCAATACCATGGAAGGAAACTGAAAGAAGTGCAAGTTATAAATGAATCCACCAACGGTTCTAATGGTCTTCTCAAACTGGAGAGAAAGTTGTTCAAAACACAACTGACTTTATGCAAAAGCTGCACTCCTTTCAGTTTGCCTTATGCAGATTAACCTCTTGAGCGCTGGCCATTTAAAAGCTCCACAGGCCGAGAACTGCTACCCAATATCCAGTGCAGTTAAATGCGCTCTAAGTGCTTCGTAAATACACAGCTGTATTTTGCATAAATATTAAGTTATTTTAATGAAACAAAGATTGGTATAAAACTCGTTATATGCAGTATGCATATTCATCATAAGCAAAGTAGGACTGCATTAAGAAATTGTTGAGATGGCCGTATTTTGTTTACTGTGGTGAAAAGTAAACTTTCTGTATCGAACGCATCTAATATAAGTTCTCTGAAAGAAACAGTAGTCGAGCCAGTGTGTGTGTAGCCTTATGAAATATAGCGTGGCCTGGAGTCATCAGAATAAAGCATGTCTGCAACTTTTCCTCATGCGTGTTTCCTAATTTGGGTAGCAGGCTCCGTTTCTTTCTATGCTGAAATACATGCATATGCTTTCCTGCTTGTAGCTGAAGTGAGAAGCTTTTGAATGTTACATCTAAGAGCTAAACCATGGCATCAACAAGCAGTGCCACAAAAAGGTTAGCAAGTGATGGAAGTGTAAGGGTTTCTGAAATTACACAAGATAATGTGGAGGACTTCTTGCTGTATGACAGCAATTTGGATATTGATGGCAAATTTTCCAAATTTGAGGGGGCTGTTGAGGATATAGGTACGAGTAGCAGTGAGGAAGAATGTGACCAACTTCCTTTAGGTGTTAGTGAAGAGTCAACATTGTGGAGTGCTGAAAACAACTGCAACACAAATAGGCACATTTTCAAGAGCACAGCCTCTGGTGTTCAACCCCAGGCTCAGCTGACTTCCGACAGCCAACCAATTGACATTTTCACAAAATTTTTTACTAGTGACTTAGTGTCTCTCATTGCTATGGAAACAAATGTGTATGCAAGTAAGGTGAAGGAAGACCTGCTCTCTAAAGGTACATTAGGTCCTAAGAGCAGAATTCAAAGGTGGACAGAAGTAATATTCAATGAGATTTACAGGCTACTTGGTCTAATTATACTTATGGGTGTTATTCGTAAACCTGCATTATACATGTACTGGTCCACACATGACATGCTAGCTACTCCTTCTTTTGGAAAATGTATGTCAAGTAACAGGTTTACTTCAATTTTGCGGTTCCTTCATTTCACCTGCACAGAGAATGTAAATGACAAACTGCACAAAATTAGGCCTGTTTTCTATTATATTATTTCAAAATTCAAAGAAAATTATGTGTCTGGTGAAAAGGTCACTGTTGATGAAAGCCTAATGCTTTGAAAGGGCTGCTTAGGTTGGAAGCAATACATCAAAACAAAAAGGGCCAGATTTGGCATAAAGAGTTTTGATGTTCGCAAAAGTAAAATGGGATATTTTTACAATAGCTGCATTTACATTGGTCAAGGGACTGACAATACTGGAGACAAAGATTTGGGCTTATCTGTCTCCATAGTAATGCACTTAATGGAACCTGTGCTTGACCAGGGTGGGACTGTGTACTTTGACAACTGGTATAGCTCTCCTAAATTATACATGGCCCTATACAAAAGAAAGAGTAATGCAAATGGAACAGCATGTTCAAATCGCATTGGTATGCCAAAAGATGTGAATACGAAGGTTCTAAGGAGAGGGAAAATGGGGGTGCGTCAGCTCCCAACTTTGACCTACCTTGCCTGGCAGGACAGGAGGGCATTTACCCCATTATCCAATTGCAGTTCTAAGATTTTGATAATTGACACTGGAAAAACAGATGCCCATACCAAAATGTGCATTTTCAAGCCTGAAGTTATCCAGGAATACAATATGCATATGGGTGGTGTCGATCTAGTAGATCAGGTATATCCCTCTTTACGAAAAACAGTTAAATTGTATAAAAAGGTATTTTTGCACCAGCTGGATTTGGATTTGGATTTGGTTTAAGGGCGCTCAACTTCAAGGTCATCAGCGCCCTGCACCAGCTGGATATAACCATATACAATTGCTTGGTAATTTGGAGAGTTCTAAACCCACACAAGACAATGACCTACCTGGACTTCCGACTATCAATAGCTCACAGCCTAATTGAACAATACCACATTGAGAGGCCTCTTCAAACTGGGGGTAGAAAATCCAGAATCCCTGCACCCCTCAGACTTCAAGGAAAACATTATCCTAAAAGGATACCGCCAACAGCAAAGAAGTCACACCCATCTTGAAAATGTTTCGTGTGCCGCAAGAAGGGAATTTGCAAGGAAACTGGGATGATGTGTTGCACATGTGGAGATGTGCCCTTGTGTGTTTATACTTGTTTTGAGGCATATCACTGCAGAAGGAACATATAAGGTTAAGCCAGTAAAGTATATAGAATTTACTTAAATATTTCATAACAGGGGAAAATTAGAATAAGTTGAGTTAGATAGGGGATAAATAAGGGTTAAATGCACAAACGTACAGGACATGTATACACGCCTATAGCACTTCTCTGTCATTTTAAATGGACGTGATTTTACGTCCATATAGCTCAAGAGGTTAACATTATTTTTAATTGTCTAAAATTGTCAATGATTTTATTCATTAGCAACAATGTGGGAAAATAGAAAATGCTGCAGTTTACTTTTATGTAATGTTACTCTTTGTACACAGTGGTTAACCATTCATTAATTTAAAAGCTGCTAACCTGCAGTGGCAGAAATGTCATTGATTTGTATCCTAAAATGGTATACAAATTACAAAAGCTATGATGTCCTATAATATACAAGGAATGTGAGCATTTACTTTCATGTGAAACATCTTACAATAATTTGAGAGGTAGAACTGGAACTTAAAACTTCAATGGAAGCAAACTTGGAATTTGAACCACAGACCCTCCGCTTACCACGAGGGTGCTCTGACCATTAAGCCACTGTGACAACCTGCCAGAATGACATTGAATTCTCAAACCAGTTCATATTTCTGCCTACACACAGCTTGTGTGTTTAAAAACACCAACAGTAAGTTTGTTGGCATAAATAATAATTACCAAACGATAAATTAACACGTGTCTTGAGAAACACTAAACATTGAAATGATGCATTAACTTATGTGTCACAGTCTTGAGCAAAATGAAAAAAACTATCTGATGTGTTGCACTCACATGACTTTCTCTACTCTTGTACTAACCATTCTTAAAAACTCTTGTTCCTATATCTTCTTCATATTAGTTGAGATAAACATTTGTACAAATTATCTCATTGCTCATTTCCTTGTAGGTGCAAGGGGAATATGAGAATACAGTAGACTGTGAGCGATAGTCAAATCTTTTAAAGCTTTGAGATTACGTTCTCCTTGCATGGTTAACATAAAAAAATTAACAACAATGTTGCATTTGGCAAAAGTTTAAGTTTTCTGAAACTGACACAAATAAGAAATATCTCTGAAATGGTTCACTCTATTTATATGGATATAAATTGTGTGCTTTAGGCACATCTACATCTTTTGTAGAGTAAGATTTTGTCTATCTCTTATGATTTACGAGTTATTCAAAAGTCGCCCAGAGTAAACAGCAGTACAGAGGATATAGCCAGAAAATTCAAAATATACATTTCATTTGTCATAAAAATATCTTAAACATGTCATTTTAATCAAAATTGCTTGTCATTTTCAAGAAAATCAACATTTTCAAAAAATTTTCCATGTAAAGGGTAGTTTAGGGTGGAGTGATTTTCTTCAAAATCTTTATGTTGCATCCTTAAAAGAGATTAAACTTAAATACCGAACTGTGTTTTGATCAACTTTACATATTTGTGTTATGGTGTCCACAGACTGACAGACACACACACAGAGAAGTTTTTCTAAAAATGCTTTTTTGGATTCAGGGGACCTAAAAACATATATTTCTGGTGAAATCTTGACATCAAAGTTTTGGTTGGAATAGAATACTTCCTCTATTTACTATACATAGTAGAGAAAGTAAAACTGAAGCTATTAACAATGAAGCAAACTAAACCCAGATGCATATATATATATATATATATATATATATATATATATATACAGTGGATGTCCCAAAAAAGCATCGACAATGCTCAGTATGTTATGCAGGATGGCAAACTGATGGGTTTTCAAATAGGAGCCCCTGTCCGGAAGTGCAAGGTTTGGAAGCTGGAGAGCGTCGAAGTTTCAGAACGAACGGTTGTGATAGTTGCTTAACATTCATTTTGGTATCTTAATATGGAAGGTATACAACCCTTTAGCCATCTGTGTACCAGCATGAATGAACTGAGCATAGCAACATTCCTGTGCACGCACTAAACCTCTCCATACAGTACTAAGTGCGCATCTTATAGCGTTACTTATGTAGTTTCCAGCACAGTAACATTTTTAACAGCAATGCAACATGTATCAGAACACAGCTGACATGAGCTCCAGCAATTTTTTATGTAAATGTGCAGAATCACCTCAAGATCGCATATTCAAATCAATCGATTGGTAAAGGTGGACCAGTTCCATGGCCAACATGGTTAATAATCTGACACCTCTCAACTATTTCTGGTGGAGTTGTATGGAGAATATGGTGTGTGGCACTCCTGTAATGTCAGCGGAGGTCATAATGACTCAAGTCCATGGAGCAATTGAAAATCTTCAAAGACAACCACAGGTATTGGGTCATTTGTGTGTGAGGGTCAGTAGCGCTGATATAGGCTGAGCAATGACGTAGGAGGTACACAGTTTGAAGCCCCTTTGTAATGTTGCTTGATAATGCTGGATTTCTGACAATGAAGTCATTAATCTTCTTGCTCTCCAATATTTTTCACTGATGGTTGGGGTGCTAGAATTGGAGAAAATTAGCAGTAAAAGTAACTGCTTTTTAGAGAGCACCATGTTTTTACATTTAGGCAGTCACATCACTCTCACAACTCCCAGAATGTCTGGAGGACCACACCTGTTGTTGGTTTATGGGTCTCACTGACCTGACCAGGAGAATTATCAAAATAAATTCACCGACCATATCCTCTGATTACCAATCAAAGGACGCATTACATGCCAAAATAGGTCAGCTTGTTAGGAGTTAAGAGGTTGGTGCTGTTTTTATATTAAGTTGCTTTGTATGCGCTGAGCTATGAGATTCTTTTTCTACCCCAGGTCATGGTACTAGATGGAATGCACAAACACTCAATGTTTATTTCACTATAATATATTGCTTTATTAACACTTTTTCTGGTCTTCACACTTTCGTCGCACCAATTTATATTATATTGATAGTCTTTCCAGTTTTTTAACAACTTTAGAACAAAAGCTTCATGAAAGTTTGATCAATTTTCTACTCACATCCAAGAGCGCTATAAAAACATGTCTTCTCATATCAAGCACACAGACGCCTATAACGATTTCAGCGCCACATGATGTTACCTTTCTTTTCTATACATCCGCGTATGCGTTCATCAAATAGTTCCCGTATTGTTAGGGAAGCGATCTTTAGCTATTCTCCCTTCGCTTTCAATATTGAACACATATAATTCTTTTATTTATACATATATATTAAATTTAAATATGGAAATATTTATGACATCTTTAAACAAACCTAATTTTTATAACAATGAACAATAGCAACACGATTTTGTTACTCAACCAACTCGTACCAACACCAAAAACAAATTACACTCTTAACAAATATTCACATAAATGATTTTCTTTTGGGGTCTTACAATATCCTGTCTCAAGGTTATAGAGAAATCAGAGAAATGGAAAGGTTGGAAAAATAAAGACTCCCTAGCCCTCGGGTACCCTAATAGCATCGGTGTCGAATAAGAAAACGAGATGACCAAGGTAAGGTCATAATATCAGATAGAAAAGCTACAGTGAGGAGCAAAACACCAGTGGAAGTAATGTTCTGCTCAGCTTGTGTACCTAGTGGTCGCGATCCACATATCCCCTAGACAGGGATCCTGTAGACAGCCCCATATTAGGTTTGTTGACGAAATTTGAATGCCCACCGATCTCACACTTGGATACACTACAACATTCAAACCGATGCAGCCATAGCCGAAACATTCAATAAATATTATGCTAATTCACATAAAGTAACAAGAAATAATAAAAAGGAACGTAAAGAATTTAAGAAAGGTTTGAAACAAGAAAGAGAATGTGATCCTCACACTCAGTGCAATATCTTTTTCCAAAATTTTAATATGCAAGAACTAAACATTGCAATAAATAATCTAAAAAACAAAAAGTCTCCTGGACCTGATCACATACATCCAGAGTTCATAAAAAAACCTTGGAAAAACAGCAAAACAACAACTACTAAAACTCTACAATCTATCCTGGAAAACCACTGTACCTGATGAATGGCGAAAGGCAATAATTGCCCCACTCTTGAAGAAAGACAAAACAGCGTCAGAAATAAAAAATTATAGACCAATAGCTCTTACTAGCATAATAGCAAAAGTGATGGAAAGAATGGTGTCAAACAGGTTAAATTGGTTTCTTGAACCAAAAAATTTAATTTCCCCATGTCAAGCTGGATTTAGAGAGTTCCACTCTACAAATGAACAAGTCTTACTTCTCAGTCAAGAAATCAAAGACTCCTTCAATAGAAAAGAAGATAATTTATCAGTTTTTATTGATTTCCAAAGTGCATATGATTCTATATGCAGAACAAAATTACTAAAGAAAGTAAAAATATCGGGATACAAGGTCCAATGTTTTCATGGCTATGTCATTTCCTAACACAACGCTTTATTGCAACCAGATATGGAAGAAACATATCTAAATACAAACAAGTACACCATGGCTTACCACAAGGTGCAGTACTCAGCACAACACTTTTTAATATATTTATTAACGATCTGCCACAACAAATACAAGAATCAGGTGTGAAGTGTGCACTATTTGCTGATGACTTAGTAATGTGGACTTCAAAACCAAAAAGCAAAAGTACACAACTAGAAAAAAACCATGCAACAATCCTTAACCAAATTACAAAGGTGGACCAAAGAAAATTTAATGACTGTTAATACAACAAAATCAAACTACCAAATCTTTTCACTAAGAAAAAAGCCACTAAAAATAAAACTAAATTTTGAGGGTCAACAATTACCAGAAACAAAGGAAGCAAAGTATTTAGGAGTTACATTTGATACTAAACTTACATGGACCAAACAAATAGAAAATGTAATACAAAGAGCAGAGAGGCGCCTTTCACTGTTAAAACGTCTAACAGGAATGAAGTGGGGAAGTTCCAGAGCAACACAACATACAATGTATATATAAAGCCATTATTTACTTACTGCAGTGAAGTTCTTGTAACAGTAAATACAACAACAAAAATTCAAATCTTTCAAAACCAAAGTCTGAGATTAATTACAGGTGCTATCAAAACCACACCAATAGCAGCTATGGAAACACTAACAAACCAATGCCCCATTGAATATGAAATAGAAAAAGCGGCTCTTATTCAACACGAAAAGTTGATCAGACTCCCATTCAATACATGGCACCAGAGAAATTTTAGGATATTGTTTAGAAAAGCTTACGCAAGCACTTGGCCAGAATTTCGGCAAAGTCCCACTCGGCAGTGTGTACGAATGGTCACGAAAGTTGCCGAAGTTGCTGTGTTAATGCAGCACTGCCAACAGCAGAATGTCCCTAGGAGTTTGTTGCCAATAGTAAGTTTGAATGTTTTTGCGGGAGTTGGCAGTATGCTGCTGACCTTCTTAGAAGCAACTAGTGCAACGGATCACTTTATCAGTATATTAGATTTGGCGCCTCTGTGCTTTAATGAGGAGTCATGCATGCAGTTCCTGTACGACGAGGGCCTGCTGAGGACTCGAATGCTGTGCAGGGAATGTAATGTGCCCTAGGGCGAAGCCCACAGTCCCCCATCTGTGCCATCCCAGCGCATGGGGCTCCGTAAATGGATTTTTTCTCCACTCGAAAATTAAAAAATAAATCAATAAAAATAAATAAAAAAGAACGACAATTAATAAAAATAATATAAATATAATAATATAATACTATAAATATAATATTATATATATAATATTAAATAATAATAATACAATAAAATAATATAATATGTTGTTTTCTAGTGCCTTGCATCTGGCAATGAAGCCCTTAGCATTATATTATAATATAAAATAAATAAAAAAGAACGATAAAGAATAAAAATAATATAAAGATGATATATATAATATAAATCTAATAACATTAAAAATAATAATATAAAATAAATAAACAAAAAAGAACGATAAATAGTAAACATAATAAAAATATAATAATATATATATAATATATATATAATATTTTATATATAAAAATATATATAATAAATATAATAACATTAGATAATAAAATAATAATAAATATATATAAATAATATATATAATATAAATGTAATAATCATCATCATATGCGATAGCAGTATGTCTGTGGTGGCAACGACGCGAGTGAGTGCATTTGTGTTTAATGTGTTGGCAACGAAAACTAGTGTAGTGTAAAAAGCAATGTTGGCAGATGTGAAAATTGTCTGCAAGTCATGCAGTGAAATCTAGAGGGCGATTGTGAAACTACTGACGGTGCATGTACAGTAAGTAAGTTCGGACTTAGAATCTGGCTGGCAAGTGGAAAGTGAGCTGTTCTAAACTTGAGCCAAATTTTATACATACACTAAAGACTCAGGAGAGCTTTCTTTCCAAAATTCAAGACATCAAGAAGAATGTATACCTTCCTAATTCAAAGGAAAACTTCATATCTAAAGTCAATCCGACACAAACATTAGACATCACATATTATTTACACCTGACAGAAGAAGTTAAGAAAAGTGATACTCCAACTAGTGTTCTAAAATTATTGGCATTAGAGACAATCCATACTAGATTTCCAGAGCACGAATGGCTCCATATTTATACTGATGGATCACTAATATCAAACCAAGATGGAGCAGGTGCTGGAGTCACATGTCACCTCTTTTCCTATTACAAATCTTTAAGTTATGGAACTACAAACTTTGATGGAGAAATTCAAGCAATTCGAATGGCCCTACAAAATCTTTTGTACAGAATTTCACATTTTCAGCAAGCAGTTATTCTCTCAGATTCCAGGGCAGCAATTATAGCAATTATTTCCAAGTTGTCACCACAAAGCAAACAATTATAGAATGTTGGAAAATCCTTATCCATCTAACAGCACTTCAAAAACACCTAGTCTTCCAATGGATACCAGCTCACTGTGGACTGAGTGGTAATGAGAAAGCTGATTTTCTTGCAAAAAAGGGCACCGGCAATGTGCAGAAATCAATAGTTAATCTACCATTTTATGCAGCTAAAAGATTAGTCAACTCTGAATTCAAAAAAATTATTGCAAAATATTACTATGAAAAATCAATGAATAAATGATGGGATCTACCAAACATTCAAACAGTAATTCCTGAGTATCCTCGAAAAACAGCAGTTGCAACCTTCAGGTTGATTACAGGACATGATTGTCTGGCAAAACATTTAAACAGAATTGGGATATATTCTTCACCACTCTGTCCTCTATATGATCTACAAGAGGAAATGGATCGAGACCACCTTCAAATATGCCCGGCCACTTCTAATGCCCCATCCATCAGTGAAAAATATTGGAGAGCAAGAGGATTAATGACTTCATTGTCAGAAATCGAGCATTAGCTAACAACAACAACTACGTCCAAACCGTACTTTTCCAGACAGGGGTTCCTCTTTGAAAACCAGTCAGTTTGCCATCCCATACAACATACTACGCATTTTCTGTGTTTTTTTGGGACATCCTGTCCATGCAAAAATCAATTGCCATGTGTTAGTCTCACAAAAACTCAAAAATGGCTCAACCGACTTGAATGATTTCTTAAAAAGGGAAGAAATATGTATTCTAAATTGTTTGTATACTCTGAATGCACTCATGCTTACTGTTTTGGAAGGCACAATGAAGTGTCCTACCTAACAAGAACAGAAAACCACAGAAGCTGAGGAAGCAACTACAAATTTTAATATAATTTATTTATGCCAACAAAGTTACTGTTGATGTTTTAAACACGCAAGCCTTGTGGGCAATGTTTGAGAGGTAGAACTGGAACTCAAAAATTCGATGCCACAGCTGGGACCTGAACCACAGACCCTCCACCCACAAACCAGTTCGTATTTCTCCCAGTAAATAGGAATTGAGAATTCAATGTCATTCTAGCGGGTTGTCACAGTGGCTTGCTGCTTGGAGCACCCACCAGGTGGGCGGAGGGTCTGCAGCAGTGGCGGCTCGCAGTCAAAATTTTAGGGTAAGCAAAGTGTAACAGCAGCAACAACAACAACAATAATAATAATAATAATAATAATAATAATAAACTCCATTTATCAGAAATATAGGGGGCGAAGTCATTGCGGATAACGCAAACAATATATTGTTTGGTTGTTTAATAAGAGCAGACTGAATGAGTGTGACTTACAGACGAATTACCGCCAAAACTAAAATCACGAGTGTCGGCAGACTTTTTTCCAGGGGGGGGGGGGGGGGCACATATTGGAAATTTGCAATCATATAATATTAAATCATTATTTTACTGTCAAAATTTATAGTATTTGTTGCAGATAACCTTATTAATTTGTGCTAAACAAAAATTGTTCTTTACGCCAAAATTAAAATAATAGTTTATTAGTCAGTAACTGACTGCACATTAAGTTCACCAACTTCCAAGGGAGGGGGAGGGGTGGCGCCCCTTGCCCCCGTTTCTCGATGCCCATGACTAAAATGGATTTAAGAAATTGAAAAATTGTCTGACTGCAGCTTTGTGTTAAATAGCTGAAACACTCCTCTTTTCATTGTCAGTGAACCGCGAAAGTGGAATTTGTAATAGTTCACTAATTAAGTTGTTCATACTGGTATTACACAGAGTGATAATGGCACGATTCAGATCTCTGAGATCTTCACTCGTGGAGTATGGCTGTTCGGAAAATGTCGCATAAATTCAGATTTGGGCAGGCAAGTGTTCAGAGTGCTGGCAGACGCATCTACGCATGCTCGGAGTGCGTATACAGATGGAATATTTCCTTATCCATGTTCAAGGGCCTCATACTGAGGAAAAGGGGCCGGGCAGGCAGAGGTTAAGCTAGCTGGCTCTCCACTACCCAGGTTCCATGCGTATCATTTCTGCCGCGCGTTTCAAACACGCTGCGCAGTTTTGATGAATCGGAATTAAGATTAAAGGATTTGACCATGCGCTGGTCATTAGAACTGAGAAAACGTTTCTTGAACTGCGATTAGGGGAAAATTACGGTTCAAATGATAAAATGCAGAATCATAGTTAAACATTATTTGTTTATGTATTAAGATAGGGTAGGCATTGCCTACCCTGAGTAGCCGCACCTGGTCTGTAGTTTGAGTCCCAGCTGTGGCATTGAGTCTTTGAGTTCCAGTTCTACCTCTTATACAGATTATAAGTTTGAAACACAATTATATTGTTATTCTATGGATCCATGACACTTCAAATTCAGCACAGATTTACAGCCTGTGGGCATTTGGTCCAGCCATTAGCAGGGAATGGAGGAGCAAGGGGATAAGCCAAATCCATGCCAGTTAGTAGCTGTCAAGGCTATCTATTTCAGCGCATGTCAATCGGATGTACCAACTAATTTATACTTAAGACTAGTATGCTATATTTAAAAGTGAGAAATAGGCACTTATCATTACTTTACAGTGTAAAAGTTAGTGGAAAGATGTGTTTTGTTATGTCGCATTTGTCAATCATTTCCCATTGCTCATACTTAAAGTTAAATAATCATGTTTTCTAATAATGTTACCTGCATTGCCAAGAGTACAGCGGAGGTCCGCTTGTGCTATGAAACTAAGAACTGCTGAGTGTACAAATACTGCATTGAGATATTTTCATTACTTAACTGACATGAATGGAGTAAGTTGTTCACTAAATTCTACTTTATCATTAGAAGGCAAGGTAAAACTGAAATACATGGGAAGACCTGCTCCTGATCTGCATTTAAATATAAAACAAAAAATCTGATGTGTTGCAGTCACATGACTTTCTCTAATCTTGTTCTAATCATTCTTAGGCACTCTGTTTTATGCTTGTTACTTGGTGCTCCATTTAGACATATGTAACCTTGATATGGGTACAATTTTATTCATTTTAAGCATACATTTGGAATTAGAATTATAATTAGGAAGAAGATATACATTTTCTTATAATTTGAATATCTGTTGAGAAACAGTTTGTTAGTTTGAAGAGTCGCTGGACTTTGAGGTTCTGGCTCATCATGTCTGATATCCTGGTGCTTTTTGTGTTGGACTGCGGCAAGTATTTGCATGCAGACACAATGGACGGTAACATCGTCTCGGAGCATGTGGTGTGGTTCACTACTGTTTATGGGAGCTGATATGAATACCCCTTGACCAAAGTTCCTCAGGTGGAAACATAAACTGCAGTGGCCAAAAACAAACTGGGTGGAAGATGTTTGTTCATTTGCCTCATTTTGATGATCTTTTCCTTCGTTTTCTTCTGTGGTTCTTGTTTTGCGCTTGTTACTTGGTGCTCCATTTAGACATATGTAACCTTGATATGCATACAATTTTATTCATTTTAAGCATACAATTGGAATTAGAATTAGGAAGAAGATATACATTTTCATATAATTTGGATATCTGTTGAGAAACAGTTTGTTAGTTTGAAGAGTCGCTGGACTTTGAGGTTCTGGCTCATCATGTCTGATAGCCTGGTGCTTTTTGTGTTGGACTGCGGCAAGTATTTGCATGCAGACACAATGGACGGTAACATCGTCTCGGAGCATGTGGTGTGGTTCACTACTGTTTATGGGAGCTGATACGAATACCCCTTGACCAAAGTTCCTCAGGTGGAAACATAAACTGTAGTGGCCAAAAACAAACTGGGTGGAAGATGTTTGTTCATTTGCCTCATTTTGATGATCTTTTCCTTCGTTTTCTTCTGTGGTTCTTGTTTTGTGCTTGTTACTTGGTGCTCCATTTAGACATATGTAACCTTGATATGGGTACAATTTTATTCATTTTAAGCCTACAATTGGAATTAGAATTAGGAAGAAGATATACATTTTCTTATAATTTGGATATCTGTTGAGAAACAGTTTGTTAGTTTGAAGAGTCGCTGGACTTTGAGGTTCTGGCTCATCATGTCTGATATCCTGGTGCTTTTGGTGTTGGACTGCGGCAAGTATTTGCATGCGGACACAATGGACAATAACCATTGCCTCGGAGCGTGTGGTGTGGTTCACTACTGTTTATGGGAGCTGATACAAATACCCCTTGACCAAGGCTCCTCAGGTGGAAACAAACTGTAGTGACCAAAAACAAACTGGGTGGAAGATGTTGGTTCATTTGCCTCATTTTGATGATCCCTGTCCTCGTTTTGTTCTGTGGTTCTTGCTTTGTGCTTGTTAGTTGACGCTCCTGTGTGCTCCTTCCCCGCCTTTACCTGTTTCTGCTGTCATTTAATACCAAAATAGACCCCATACTTCACATGAGCCAATCATATATTCACCCTGTGGAGCAAAAAAGTAATTCAGCCTCTCTTATCGGGGTTAAATCATTCTTCTCGCTTCAAACTGTTAACAAACCCTGCCTGTGCAATGACCGTTCGTCCCTATAGTTTGGTCATCAAAGTTCCTCCAATATTCCTCCAATAAAAGCGAAAACTTATAGTTGTTCGACATCTTGTCCGGTTATTAGTAATGTTATTTTCATATTTATATTTACTTACATTATTTATATACTGCAACTAAAATTTTTCCGTAACTACAAACCATCAGCTATAACAATGAAAAAATTTCCGTTTTTTTTTTTTTTTTTTTTTTTTTTTTTTTTTTTTTTTTTTTTTTTTTTTCCCCCTTGGCCAAGAGCTCTATCGGAAGCTATACGGATTACGGCCACACTAACTATACTGAGGTAGTAAGTAGTAATGTGTCGTACCAACACAACGAAATTGAAGATATCATTAACCGAATGATATTGCGGGCACATTCATAAATGCAGGTTTACTACTAGATGCTAAAAGTAAGCAAAACGTGATTTAGTATATGATATAAAAATGCAGAGGAGAAGATCGGAGTAAAATAAAGAGAAAGTAAAATGTCAAAATCGAAAACCACAACGTTGTGTATGACGAAAAAGCGTCTGTAAAACGCGCTCATTTTTTTATAGTCAATAAATAGTTAATTGACACCGGAAAAACTAGAAGTCGGGAGTATAGTTCTGAATAAAATCGTTCTACCTTGTGTGCAAGGTTCGGACATCCTAATAAAAGATGGTCTAAGATGGCCTCTTGACCACAGTTGCAATAAGGTGTGGTCCCAGAACCATAGCGGAACAAGTACGCCGGAGTGTAGCAGAGACCCACACGCATCCGCGTAAACAGTGAGATGAAGTGACGTGGGTAACGTAAAGAAGCAAACCAAGGTCGATTGAGAGGCTGCAGGGGTGGAAGACAGGGTCAAAAAACATGTTCTGTATTAGTAAAGGCTTCCCACTCCTGTATCCATTGAGAAAGAAGAGAATGTCTGCTAGATCTAAATAATTCCCGCGGGGGTACAGTATTGGAAAAATTTCATCGGAAAAGCAAGCAGATTTGGCTAATCGATCGGCGATCTCGTTACCATAGATACCAGAATGACTAGGTATCCAAGCAAAGAGCACACTTGTGATCCCTAGGGTAAGATGGAGCGATTTGAGTGCCTCTACATACCAACAAGTACTGGGTGATAACGAAGGACTCTGTAGCGTCTGCAATACACTCAAGGAATCAGTATAAATATTCGCTGTTATGAATTCCGTATTTCTAAGAAAGTCTAGCACCTTGTAGATGGCGAAAAGCTCTGCAAAATAATTAGAGCAAAAATCCGCTAGCCGAAAGGTACGTCGTATTTCCAACCCTGGTGAGAAAAAAAGCTGATCCTACCCTCGGGGGGTCCCCCTGACGTGAGCAATCGGTATAAAAAGTTAGGCGGCCATCTGCTGCCACAGGAATAGAAGCCTGGAATAATAGTCGTGCTCGGAAGTCTACAGGATAATCTAAAATGCGCACACAGGCCGTAACATACGTAATGGTATGTAAGCCTGTGACCTAGTCAAAAGAATAGCATGGGTAAGTTTCTGCACGTTGTAAAAACCGGGGGTGGTTTGTCAGAAAGCGGTAGGCTAGCATGAGTGGTAAGGTCATGACTTCCGCATGAAGCCGCCCTTCTGGACAGCGTTCCAGTAACAACTGTAACTTAGGGAATAATGGAAAGGTTATACTGCCCCAATGGGCGAGAAGATAGCGTAAAGCCACCACCGGGGCAAGATGTTTCAAAGGAGTGAGGCCTAGTTCTCTGTGCATTACCATTATTGGTGTCGAGTGGGCATAGCCCACCATAAGTCGAAGAAATCGATTGAGACTGACTTGTAAGGGCAATAATGCACTTATAGTAGTTATAAGTTAGAAAAAGGGACGCAGGAATTAGCAGTACCTGGAATTACATCTGGAGAAGCTGATTTAATGAAGGTTGTGGATGATTGTGATTCGTTCTTGCGGCGCATGGAATCAGAACGCGGTGTGTTTAAGGAGCTGTTCCGGAAGATTGTTTCCGAAGTGGATGCTCTCGCACACACTATTGTGAATATTCCGAACACCAAAAAGGAGATAAAACGGGCTGTTGGCAGGTTAGCTGAATACTCTCAGCGTTTACCGCTTGCAACAGATTTTATTGATGAACTATTGAATCAACATGCGGCTGTCGTGCATCAGACATGTTCCGATATGACTCCGGCTGTGACTGAAGTAGGTACGCAAACTTTTAGCCCTCAGCAACTTGCTGCTGACAGACTGATTGCGCAGATTGAACCGGAACTTCGACGTGATCTTCCTGATAAGGAGTTTCTAGATTTAATTGAGCTCAAATGGCCTGAAGAGCTTTACCAACTTTGTACTGTGCAAAGGGATACTGTTACTAAAGTGGTGTCGGATCAGATCATTATTATGCCCCTGGATGAAGAACGATGTGATCAGATTCTTGAGAATGTGTTACCTACTAATCCCTGCTTGTTGAAGATGTTGTTGTTGTTGTTGTTGTAGTGTTTAACGCCCGCTTTTACTACTACGGCACCGCAGGCGGTGACACTGATGATACATGAAGATGGAGCACCGGTGGAATGAGATGGCGGGGGAAACCGGAGTACCCGGAGAAAACCCGCCCTGACGCCGCTTCGTCCACCACGAATACCACATGCGGGTCCCTGGGATCGAACCCGGGCCGCCTAGGTGGTAGGCGAGCGCGCTAACCGCTCGGCCACGGCGCCGCCGTTGAAGATGCTGGATGAGCAACAATTGACGTCAGGTAAATTAATATGTAGTGTCGCCAGAAATGGATGTCTAGACGAGAGCGAAAGCGTTACCTCTAGCACTGAGCTTTTTACATATCTGATTGTAACGGACGCAGATGGAGGCAGTGCGATGGATCGGACTGTTTTAAGACGAAATTTAGAAAAGGTGATGGATATTGCTAAGAAACATGGAAGGATCCCTACCCTCTGTGCTGTCACCCGTCACGTAGATGCTTCCACTGTTCGCAAGATACTCGAATATGTATGTAGACAACGGTCTGTGTCTATACCGTTACAAATGCATCCTACGTGTAAGTCCCGTATGAGGCCTGCCTTAAAATCTGACATAGCGGAATTTGTCCACCCAAAAGGGATCCGGAATGTAGAGACTATTGTCCTAGAGCCACTTCCTGGAACTTCATATGCTGAAATGCTCAAGAATATGAAAACAGATGTTCCACCTGAAGGGATTTCGGTGGAAAGAGTTATTAAATCGAATGATGGTACCGTGCATATTAAAATCAAAGGTCCAGAGGTGGGAAGACGACAGGCCTTCCGGGAACAACTTACTACAAAAATGAATAATCTGGCTAAGGTCAATCTACAGTCAGTGACACAGACAGTAATGATATTAGATATTGACGAGCTTGTTGATGAAACTGGTGTTAAAGAGGTGATTACCGCTACGCTTGGTAAAACCTTGGGAGAAATATCAGTTAAATTGGCGAATAAGCCCAATAGCAATGGCGTTCGATATGCATTTGTTACTATCCATAAAGTTTCGGCCCAGCGGTTGCTGGCGCAACAACGAATAGGTCGTGGTTGGGAGAGATGGAGGGTGCGTGAAACCACCCGTCTGCCCAGATGCTATAACTGCCACCGATTGGGTCATATAGCCAGAGGATGCAAATTGACACCTGCTGCGGAACTCTGCCATAATTGTGGTAAAAGTGACCACCTGCGAAAGGATTGTACCAACACGCCATCTTGCTATATATACAATGTTGAAGGTCACAGAACAGAGTCGATGCGATGTCCCAAGTATAGGGCACTAATCCATCAACAGAGGGAGAAAAGGGATCGGATGCATCCTGTTCAATTAAACTTCTACAACTGAATGCTGATCGGAGTAAGAGGGCCATGGATTTATTACGGCACAAGTGTACCTCTGAAAATCTACACTTTGCCATTGTGGCGGAACCCAATAAAAATATGACGAAATATAGTTCTAAATGGCTTACAGACAATAGACTTGATGCGGCTATTTATCTACCTCATGATTACTTTAAAGTGCGTGCCACCGGAGGTGGAGACGGTTTTGTATGGATAGACATTGGTGATTTTGTAGTGTATTCGTGCTACATTTCTCCAGCATGCAATATTGACGCTTTTCAGCATTTTCTTTTTGCTTTGACCACCAGTTTACAACAACACCGTAGGCGTCTGCTAATAGGTGGAGACTTTAATGCTAAAGCACACTGCTGGGGCTCCCCAATTGAGGACAGAAAGGGTAGTGCATTGGCAGAATGGGCTGGTGAATGTAATCTTATCATTTTAAATGATGGGGTGCTGCCTACTTTTGAAAGAAATGGAGGTTCTTCCTACATTGATCTAACCTTGTGTAGTGTGGATCTTAGGAACAAGGTACGGAATTGGAATGTGAGCGATGAGGAAAATTTAAGCTATCATAGAAGTATCTATTTTGAAGTGGTGATGCCCGTTCCATCTCTATCACCTTCCGGTAAATCTATGGGCTGGATTTTTCGAGACGAGAAGAAGGATCAATTGTTGGCTCATCTTGAGGAACAAATTAGTTCCAGCTTTCTTCATCAAGCGTATGGAATAGACCAGGCTATCTGCAACGCCTGTGATTCAGTATTACCAAAGAAATACTTTTGTGGTCGCCGCAAAGGAGTCTATTGGTGGAATGATGACATAGCTGATTTACGGAGGCAATGTAATAAGGCTAAACGCTGCCTTACTAGAATTAACAGACGTAATGTCGGTTATGATGAAAAGCAACTTGCCTTACGTAACTATAAGGATTGTCGTAATGCTCTTAAAGGTGCCATTTTTAAAGCGAAAAGAGATGCCTGGAACACACTTTGTGCAGAAGTTGATGAGGATATTTGGGGTATAGGTTATAAAATTGTTACTGGAAAATTAGGCTTGCGTTCGCCATTAGTTCTCACCGATGAAGAACAAGTCTTGGTAGCCAAAACTTTGTTTCCTGCACATGCTTTGCTCATTTGGCCGGAGATTAATGTTCCCATTGTAACTATTCCCACTTGTACCACTGAGGAGATTCGCGCTGCAGGTCGTCGGATCAAGTCTGGGAAGATGGGAGGCCCGGATGGTGTTCCTCCAGAAGTTGTGAAGCTCCTTGCTATAGAGAAACCAGAGTTACTCCTAGACATCTTTAATTCCATTTTATGTACTGGTGAGTTCCCTAGTAAATGGAAACTTGGAAGGTTACTTCTTATTGAAAAACCTAGTTCACGAGGAGGGAGTAAGTCTTACAGACCAATTTGTTTGCTTGATGTTCTGGGTAAACTCATGGAACATATACTGAATAGACGTTTAATTGCTGAGATTGAGGCAGGGGATGGATTTTCTCCTCGTCAATTTGGTTTTCGACAAGGATTGTCTACCATAGATGCTATTCACGCTGTGCAAACATTTGTGAACGACGCACAGACCCTCTCTCCTAGGTATGTTGTCTTGGTGATACTGGATGTTAAGAATGCCTTTAATTCAGCACCGTGGAAAGGCATCATTGCTGAACTTAGGCGACGTCAAGTCGCCCCTTACTTAACTAGGCTTCTTTGTAGTTATCTCCATAACCGGATAATTCTGGTGGGTGACACCAAGAAACTGGATATGACGTGCGGTGTGCCTCAAGGTTCGGTTTTGGGACCCACGCTGTGGAACATTTATTATGATGATGTCCTCCGAGTGCAGTTGCCATCGGGAGTTACCTCTCTTGCTTACGCCGATGATTTAGCCCTTCTTGTATCCGGAGAATTCCGCGAAGAGGTGGAGGTTAAGATAGAATGGGCTACACACCAAATTGAAATGTGGATGTTGCGAAAGGGCCTACAGTTGGCTTCACAGAAGACCGAACTTGTCATTCTGGAAGGGAGACGTTCCTTACGAGAAGTGACTGTCAATATTAGCGGAATGTCACTGAGGTCTCAAAGACAACTGCGCTATCTTGGACTTCAGTTTGGCCATAACATGAACATGGGTGCACACCTTAAATATGTGGTTGGTAGAGCAGAAAAGACGATCGCTGCTCTGAGTCGCTTAATGCCCAATGTCGGCGGTCCCAAACCAGCTACCAGAAAACTCCTTGGAAGCGTGGTAAATTCCATCCTCCTTTATGGTGCGCCTGCTTGGAAGGAATATATATGTAATAAAGCAATATACAGAACTTGGCTAGAGCGAGTACAACGGAAGGTTGCACTACGTATATGTAGTGCCTATAGAACAACCTCAACGAAGGCTCTACAGGTTATAGCTGGGATCATTCCCATACATCTATTAATCCAAGAACGCACTTATGATGCGGGGGCTAACTCTAGGGGACACAAGATCTTGGTCCGAGAACAGACCCTTCGACAGTGGCAGACGGAGTGGACACAGGAAGTGACAAAAGCTCAATGGACTAAGCTGCTGATTCCTGAGCTAGTCCCCTGGATATCTCGGAGACACGGGGATGTCGGATATTATCTGACCCAATTTTTGACTGGTCATGGCCGTTTCAAATCATACCTGCACCGCATGGGGCTGGTCGATAGAGACATATGCTCATACTGCACTGAAATTGACACTCCGGAGCATACGATCCTACACTGCTCCAATTGGACCGCTATTCGCCACAGGACATACGCCCAACTAGGCCTGACAGTCACACTGAGCAATATCTTACCTCTAATGTTAGAGTCACAGGAAAATTGGCGCAGAATTGATCAAATGATTAGTTCCATCCTCCGGGCGAAGGAGCAAGATGCACGCATCAAACAACCTTGACGTGGCCTGCGCTGCAGAACATGTGATGGCTACCCTGGTACATCAGTTTGCTGACCATCTCTTCCCGAAGTAACCGTTTGGTGGTTCCAGGAAGAACCTCTCATGGCCTATCGACTGTGTGCCTTTCTTTGTATAATAGCCTGAATGTGAATAACTGTAATACAATTTTGAGTAAATAAATTAAAAAAGATAGTAGTGATACCCCAGAGAAAGATTCCATAGGTGATCATACCCTGCACTATAGCTTTGTATAGGTGCAAAAGTACCTTGGGGTGGGAGCCCCAGTTTTTCCATAATAACGCACGAAAGAAGTGGAGCTTACTGTCCAACCTGTTACGTAAGCGAGAAATATGTGCCCGCCAGTTTAGTCGATGATCAAGTGTGGTACCCAATAAGGTGTATGTATTAACCTCACGTACAGGTTGGGATTCCCTGTAAATTGGGGGAAGGCGAATGTGTCGACGATTGCGGGTAAAATGCACGAGAGCAGCTTTCTGTTTATTCACTGCTAGTCCGTTAGAGTCGGTCCACTCTCTCAAGGCTTTCACGGCGTTATTTAAGGAAACACGAGGTTGTGGTATATTGCCACCAGGCACGTATATTACAATGTCATCCGCGTACACCAGCAGTCGAGCATGAGGTAGAACCACCTCCACCATTCCTGTGATGTAAACCAGAAATAGTAGTGGACTAAGGCATGAACCCTGTGGCAAACCCTCACTTGTAGTCCGGGGTCCCACAAAAGTACCCCCAGGACGCACTGTAATGCGGCGCTCCACAAACAGCTGATATAATAAGTTACAAAATCACGTTGGAACGCCGAGTTGTGTCAGCCGTTTAAAAAGTATGAGCAGCGAAACACAATCAAAACCTCGTGCAATATCTAGAAAAAGTGCATCGAGAGTAGTATTTTCTTTATAGGATAAGTAGATATCTGTTACCAGAAGGGATAAGCTATCGAGAGTAGAGCGGTCTCTGCGGAAGCCGTTGTACCATTTAGGGAAAAAATGTCGATGTTCCAGCCAATGATACAGCCGGGTGGCGAGTAGGCGTTCAAATATTTTGCGGGGGCAAGAGGATAAAGCAATGAGTCGAAAATTAGATGGAGAAGTGGGAGGTCTTAATGGTTTCAAGAAGGGGAGTACTGTGAAGTGCTTCCAGGTAACAGGCAGAACACCATAACTCAGAAAATAATTAAAGCAAAATAAAAGTTGCTCCTTCCAGGAGTGTGGCAGCTGCCGGAGCATCGCATAGGAGATCTTATCAGGACCAGGGGAGGTGGATTTATTACCCGACAGAGCAACTACAAACTCCGACTGGGTGAAAGGATCCAGAAAGGGATCATCAAGCATGGAAACAAGCGAAAGAATGCAAGGTGGAGGAGGTGATGTTGAATCAGGCGTACACATATACAAAAAATTGGTGAGGACCTCAGGTACTACGGGATTCTGTAAGCTACGTGAAGGTAACTCACCTCTAAGGGAACGATACAATGTCCACAGTTCCTGCATAGGAGTTTCGAAGGAAAAGGAACTGACCTTCCTTAGCCAAGCAAGTCTCTTTACTGAGCGGAGATACCTTCTTGTCACCGCTACCAGTTTTTTATAGTGTAGATAGTCCGCGAGGGATAGCGAGCGCCGGTAAGTAGCCATTGCTTATCTGCGTCGAGATATATAACTGGAACATTCTGGGGTACACCAAATCGGAAATCGTCGTCTCCTGGCACGAGGTACGTAGTAGGGATGAAATGTATCGAAGTAGGCATGTAGAATCTCCATGAATTCGGTATACTTATGTATCCCACGAGAATTTGACAATAATCCTAAGCGCTCCTCAAGGAAATTTCGAAAGTCATCCCAATTGATATGGGGACAGTCTACGACGGGGCATAGGAGGAGGTGTTACATATTGGGAAGAGGAGCGATATTGCAGCAATATAGGGAAATGGTCACTTCCCCACGAATCGGGTAAAATGGACCAATCCCAAAGAGTGGAGCGACCAGGGCTGCACAAGGCCAAATCAAGCACTGTTGGAACAGTACCTGGAGCAGAAGTGCGTGTAGGTAAAGGAAGATTTAAGCAGCTAATCTGGCGATGAAGTAGACAGTGTACTAGGGAAGCACCTTCCCTCTATCTAGAGAATTGCCCCAAAAGGAGTGTCAGAGATTAAAATCGCCTAAGATAATAAATGGTGGCCGCAAATGTTGGAAGAATCGATCCCATTGTGCCTCAGTAGGGCGAGAAGTAGGGGGATTATATAGTGCAATAATTGTGAGTGAGCCGAGTAGTATTCCTATTGATTGTACGTTGGGTGGAGTGTACGGGCACATGTACTCCGTAAAAGAAATTGATTGATATACCATGAGTGCTACACCACCGTAACCATCCGCACGGTCTGAACGGAGAATACTAAAGGAAGGTAGAGGAAAGGGTACACCCGGTTTTAGCCACGTTTCGCAAAAGGCTGCCACATGTATATTATAATTCCATAGATGAAATGTGAGTTCTGGAAGCTTAGAATGTAAACTTCGGGCATTCCACTGCAATAAATTAAGCATGGTTGGAAACTAGAGTTTCTAAGGAAACGGAGGTGCGAGGAATGTCATAGCTGTATGAGAAACCGAGGGGCATCTACCCGACCGAGCGTATAAAGCATCAGTGTAAGATTTTAGGAGTTTTGGAGGGCCATGCTGTATGTTATCTTTCTGCAATTCTTCAACTTTGCGCTTTTTTGCTGTGGTTGAAGAGAGGCGAGATGGAGCATTAGAAGAGTAAATGTGACCAGTCGGGGGCGTCACTGAGCACAAGCTACTCAAAGCAGAGACGGCCACCATTTCCGGTGTACTCAAAAACTCTTTGTGGAAAAGAGGGATGTTCTGTGTAATCCGTGCTATCTGTTTAGCCACCTGTAAAAAGGTACAATTTTCAGAGAGCATCAGGCGTTGTATTTGTAGTTGGCGTATTCGTTCCGAACAGTTTGACTCACTGGCCTCATGCGGACCCCCGCAATGAATACAACGAGCCATTTCAGATGAGCATGCGGAGAGCAAATGGGCTTCACCACAACGCACACATCGGGCTTTGTTGCGGCAAACCGTTGAAGTATGGCCATATCGCACACAATTTGTACAGAACCGCAAGGCCGGTAGATAAGGTTCCACAGGAAGAGAACAATAGTATAAATATATTTTGTCTGGAAGGGAGAACGCACGCCAAGTAATTACAATTGATGCGGTCGGTAGGTATTGTACTATGCCGTCAATCACAACTTTCTTGTTTAACCGGCGGACTCAACTAACAGGAAAACGCCCATTGGCCTGTAATTCAATCAAAATCTCAGACTCGCCTACCACCTAGGCGGCCCGGGTTCGATCCCAGGGACCCGCATGTGGTATTCGTGGTGGACGAAGCGGCGTCTGGGCGGGTTTTCTCCGGGTTCTCCGGTTTCCCCCGCCATCTCATTCCACCGGTGCTCCATCTTCATTCCATGTATCATCAGTGTCACCGCCTGTGGTGCCGTAGTAGTAAAAGCGGGCGTTAAACACTACACACTAAAATCTCAGATTCCGGTCAATCCTTATCTACCTTGCGGACAATGCCCTGCTTATAAAGTAGATTGAAGGGAATGAAGCCGTTCAAGTGGCGTACCACTAATAAAGGGGATTGCAACAAATCGTTTGCCTGATCGGCAGTAGTAAAGGTGACTATATCCTTTCGGTTACCACTTGGTCGGATAGAGTGTATTCCCCGAAAGTCATTTGTATGTAATAGTTTACCTATTGCAACGAAATTTAATGACTTACATTCTTCCTGTAAGGGAACAAGATGGACTTCATATGGACCCAAATCGGTGTCCAGATACCTATCTGTACTCAGCGTGGGCCCTGGTGGGTCCTTCATAGGTTACGGACGATCCTTCTCCATTTTTGGAACCCCTCCTAAATCGTCGTCACAAATGCGGACTCAAAAAGAAAACACACACAAACCTGAACGCTACGAAATTTAAAAAAAAAAAAAAAAAAAAAAAAAAAAAAAAAAAAAAAAAATGTCCTCCTGCCAGTTAATGTAGCCAGCTGTCGACTGAGCTCTAACAAGTCTGAGAGGAAAGTGATATCCTTATTTCTTTTTTAATTAAAAGAAAAAATATATCTTTTCACCACGCTATCTAACGCACAAGATGGAGTCCCACTCGCCTTGAAAAAAAATATTTCCGTTCCATACTTTCGATTGTTTGTTGTTTTCAAAGCCATCCGGGATATCCGATTACACTAATCCAACTCGCTATAAGCATAGAGGAATACATTCATATGGCCATGCAAACACAGAGCATCCATGCAAAGAATTGTTGATGGATTATAAATAACGCATGACAGAGGTATACCACTGAATAGGTTTGCTTCGGTTATGTTTAACAATTCTGCTATTTAAATGGGATAATTAGAAAATTATTCGGTGTGATATTTACAATTTCATTTAACAGGAAAATCCCAGTGATTAATTTCCGTGGTGTTGGAGTAGCGAGTCTGCGTCACAAACAAGGGGTCATGAGTTCGAATCTTGGCTACGGTGCGTTACATAAATAAAGGTTTCCTTTATAAAAGATTAATGTGAGGTAACCAAAATCCATGGACCGTTGTCTCATTTGAGCATCGTTTGACCCATTTTATTCATTCTTCGTCCGAAAGAAAATTCCAACATCCTATATTATATTTTATAATAAAACTGTTCGTCAAATTGCATTTTGTGAAATACGACTCCAACGATTTTTGTTAAATACATTTGAAATATTGACATGAGGAATAAAGTGCATGTCCTTACTTTTCTATGAAAGGGCCATGGCGTTCTCTTTGTTACGATTAATTAATGTTAGGTATATGCTTTTGTATAGTTGGGAAATCCTGGGAGCTAAGGCAGTCCCGGATCTAGTGCAAAATGGGGGGAGGGGGCGGCTCTGGTCCACTACCACTTCAGAATAATTAAATTCATGCTAAAACAAGGCTAGCTAAACATTTACTGAAATAAATAATGTTTCAACTACCAGCTACCACCTATCTTGGAAGAAGGCGCTGTTTGTAACCGCCACAGTCCCACCAATCAAATGTTTACAAAATACTTCTATTATGGATATGACATCCGAACATTAGCCTGAAATTCCAGAGAATGGGACTGGTGCACTTAGTGATTAATTAATTGAATTTTACGATTTATTTAACTAGAAACCAACTGTACTACGAAAAATAGGATGTTGTGTTGTAACTTACATGCCAATGACACTGCAGTCTCCTGGTGTGTCTTTTTTTCCCTTTTTTTCCGAAAAGGCTCCTCCAGAGTCACCTCAATGTTGCGGTGGATGTTAAGCAGCACTAAACCATCCAGTCTATCTTGTTTCATACTGGAGCTTAGATACCTACGTCTTCACACGCCTTAAAGTAGAGAATGGTCGTTCGGCTGTGCATGTTGTTGCTGGTATGACGCACATGATGATTAAAACTTCCTTGGTGTGGATAAGAATTTCAAATGCAATTTTAGGTTTATTTTGTTGAGTTTTTCAAAGGTTAACCCATATGTTTATTTCCCCTCGAAGTTCTGTAATGGTGCCGGGAAAGTTTTGTTCGTAAATGCCTGCAGCGTTTTCTATATCGTTAATATTGGAGGTAAGATCACTTTGAAAACTAGGAATCAAGCGCTGAAGCTTAAGAATGTGCTTGCGTTTATCATTAGAGAATCTATGTAGTGGATAATTCATTGAATAGGTAATCCAAGAATGGAAGGAAAACGTTAATGCGATAATGATCTTCTGGAGAAGATGTAGGAATGTTACTTCAATAAGTTTGCCTGGATGCTATTCGAGGAACACTAACTTCTACATAAACATTTTTAGCTATTGTGATAGCGTTCTCAAAAACAAAATGAAAAGTTTGGTTATCACGACACTCTTTTAGTGTATCTTTAATTGTTTCAATCATTCCGTAACAATCAATGGATCAAGAGTTGGATTTTGGAGCTGCCGGGAAAGAGGTAGTCATTCCCAATATGTCAGCTACGTTAATTAGCGAAATTATAAACTCAAACTTTAGGATAGAGTTCAGTAAAATGTGTGCAGTTTTATTAAAGGACCCTGCCTCTTCTAGAAATGATACTCTTGCAGGGAAAATTTCCTTTAACTGTAAAACAGCATCATGCCGTTCCATCCACCTAGTTTCACACAGCGATGCCAGTTTAGTTTTCTTATGCTCAGAGCACACTTCACTAATTTTTTGTTTCAAGAGTGAAGACCGCTTATTAGATTCCCTAATGAAATTAGCAATCTCGCCAATTGTGTCTAGAGCTTGTCTAATTGAAGTGACAGAACAAGCTTTAAAAGCGACAGATTCAGGCAATGCGTGGCACAGTGTGTATAGAACGCGAGAGGTTGAACAGCTGTTGTTGTTGTAGTGTTTAACTCCCGCTTTTACTACTACAGCACCGCAGGCGGTGACACTGATGATACATGGAATGAAGATGGAGCACCGGTGGAAAGAGATGGCGGGGAAACCGGAGCACCCGGAGAAAACCCGCTCTGACGCCGCTTCGTCCACCACCAATACCACATGCGGGTCCCTGGGATCGAACCCGGGCCGCCTAGGTGGTAGGCGAGCGCGCTAACCGGCGCCACCGTTGAACGGCTGAAATTCGGGATTGAACACCACGAAACTGCCCTGAAAAAATTTGCACCACCATCGTAGCCTTGTCCATGAAGGTTCGGAATTTCTAGCCTCAAGCCTCGCAGTTCATTCAGTATTAACTTATAATAGCCCTTCACCACTCAAATCGTGCGTTAGAATAAATATTAGGAATTCTTCCCTCACACAACCCGTATCTAGGCCAACAAAGCGCACGCATAATGCTAACTGCTCATTTGCACTGATGTCTGTAGTTTCATCAACTAGAATAGAAAAATATTTCCCCCTCTTAACATCGTGTATAACCTTTTTTTCAATTATAGTAGGTAGCACAATTTATCCAAACATTTCGGGCAGTTTTGCTTGTTAGAGTAGAATTTTCACACTGTGTAACTTTTGCAGTGCACAGATATAAAATTTTCCGAAAATAATTAATTTAAAAAATTGTAACACTTAACTGAATAAACATAGAGAATTCAAAGTTGTCAGGTAGTAGCACTATAGTTTACTCTAGCTAAGAAAAACATATAAGCGTATTCTAGCAATTAGTTTGTTAGTGCGTGATGAGCATAGAAACAGCAAATATCGGACTTCTATTAAAAAAAATGTTCTCTGAAGAAATATGGATCTATAGAAGTTTATAATGACTCTAAAAAGGATATAACCTGATAGAGAAAAAATTCTGCGTAAGATAATGTGTTCAAACCTGAAATTCATAGCAACTCAATATTTACACCATGCTATTAGGAACCTGGCAATAGCGCAAGGGTAGAAAATAACGAGGCTAATGGTAACTTGTAGGTATGTCATTGATCAGCTGTAGAAGTTGAAATGTTCTTGGTTGAAAAGTATGCTCCGAGGGGCATTTTTCACATAACTTTACAGAAATAAAAAAGAATTTAAAAAAAAACTATTCAAGATATAAATTTCAAACTCATAACATTGTTTTAACTCTGAGCAACAAGTCTATCCTCAAAAGTTGAGAAGAATTGGATGAAAAATGGCAATTTTTCAAATTTCACAGATGGGTTACCTTAATAGTTTCCAAATATTTGGGGGATACGACCTCCCTATTCCCCCCCTTGGATCCGAACCTGCCGCCCCTAGTGGTAAAAACACAGATCTCGCACTGGCTGGAATACAATACTTCCTTCACCTACTGAAAGTGCGTTGTAGAGTAAGTAAGAATGATTTTTGCTAAGACTACAATAGATCAAAAGTTCTTTACAGATATTAGGTACCAGATATTTTGTGTTTACTCCCAGTTGCGACTTTTCATTAATTTCCCCGCAAGATGTCTCGACATTGCCCATTGCCCTAGTTAGCCATAGAGTACATAGTTCAATTCTCTACGTTGGGAAAGATTATAGCGAAGTTATTATAGAAGAGATTGTTAAGTATTAAGAAAACGCAGCCTTTCTCGTCCGCGCTATCTGATGGCTGCCCTAGGTATTCGATTTCCGGTACCAAACGTATATGGTATAGTGGCTCCAAAACCGGAAACACCCGTTCCCTTGTCGTCTTTTTCTTGATGGCGAAGTTTGTGTGCTTGAAGGTGAGTTCTTGTAAATTGCATATAATCCTTGTTAATTAAATACTAATTGTTGATATTCAGACTCATATGAAGCTGATGGGCGCTCTTTCTCCACAGAAGACGAAAAGTGGATCAAATTTCTTTAATCTGCCGAATATTTCAAAAGTTAATGATATTGCATGCAACCGCTCTGAATGGTGTGTATAGGCGTCCTTAATGGTATGTGTTTAAATCATATCTAAACTTGCTAGTTAAATAATAAGTTTCATATGAATCTTAATCGCCTTTCAGCGCAGCAGCCGAAACGTGAGTCAAAATTCTTTAATATGCTCAAGTGCTCGAAGAGTTTAACTTTAAGCTTCCAAGGACGCGTAATGTCGCGAGCTATAAGGTACATCAGTAGTGCATTCATGTAGGTATCGTGACTTTCCGTAGCTAAATAATCAAGATTCGCCAGTTCGATTCCCGACTACTGGAATTTCTTTTAGCCTTATTCCCAGGCCCCCCTCCCCCCAGAGTGTGGAAGTATGAATGTGTGTGTGTGAGTTTAATGTAATTACCCAAAGTAATACAAATCCATCGAATAACCCACTAAACGAGTGAAGACCTTTGCTATTGAGCAATAGTTCCATTGGTAAAAGCTGTATTACCTTAGATGTTAATGGTGGCATTAAATGGAAGTTAAAATTAACATGCATTCATTTCACATGCAAATGATGCTTTATCTATCCCACTATCCTTAATAACAATGATGATCAATTTGGGTCCCGATCAACCTAACTTCATGTCAGGAAATTATGGCTAGGGGAAAAATGGCTCAAGGTTTAACATGTAAGAAACATACTATTCCTTATGAGAAACAACGCTAATGCCCGATTGGGTAAGCTATGCCCCCTAATAAGCCTTAATAATGAACTAAACATTAACAAATGACTGGTACCAGAAAACACTAATCAGACCCATACTTAGTTAAGCTGCAAGATTACAAACCTTCCCAAACAGTGTTTTAGTGTAATTGTGCTGATACCCAGAATTGAATCCTAAGATGTGCTGCAACATGAAATGAAAATGCACACTATCGAACAATTCCTCAAGAAAGTAGCTAGTGACACTTAAGCAAAACAACCGACTCATTCAAAGACTTAAGAAATGGAAACAAACACAGCAGACCACTGCCTATCTTGTCAGAAAACTTAAGTGAGAAACCAATTGATGACAAAGTACAAGAATTTCTGGACAGCCTCGTACAAGACTAACATGACACAGGCAGGAAATATGACTTTCACCTACCCACCCGATCTCTTACTGTTACAGGCAAACCAGTCCATTCAGAGTCTTTGAAGACCTAGCACTATACAGCAAAGGATGACAATAGGAGATTGAGGCCTCCCCTTGTGTAGTTATCTGCTTATCTGTGTGGGCACAATAACAAACAACATGGTCATGGGGTCATGCCTAATGAGCAAGGAATTCTTGCAACAATTAAAATAACGGTAACATCCAGGGAATCTTCACCTGGTGAATTCTCCTTTATGATGTGCCTATCATCTAGGGATAAGTGCTAAAAAGGTATGTTTGTAATCATAGGTTTAGGCAAACCCAAAGGAGCTTTTAATGCACACGCATATCACAAAACACATAGTGGACAATTGCACAAACAGTTGCAAGAACCTTTAGGTGATTAAGCACCCAGAATTGCTCAGGGACTTTGTCATGTGTAATCCAGGGTAAGCAACATTTGACAAGCTTGCATGCAATGAATGCCAGGTTCTCATCTTTTGTAGACTAACTGTAGGGCTATGCAGAACCCAGCAAACAAATGCATGTGAAACAATAGCTCGCTGACAAGTGAAGGGGTTTCTTAAGGGGTATGGCCAACAGAAGGTGAGCCTCACACTCAGCTAGGCTGGGTTAGTGCATAAGAAGCATTCCCCCTCCACATTCCCCAAAAATTATCTAATAAGGTTGCTAATTCATCTTCTGAAAGAACATCAGGAAAACTTACATTCTTATTAACTTTGTGAGGAAATCCCACAATACTTAAGTTTTTGTATATTGTAAGTAAACAACTATGAAATCTGTTGCCACATCAATGTTAGCTTTAAGTACTTGTTTACGTTTAGCAGAAATGAAAATACTCATATTGTAAGCAAAAAGATTAAATTTAGATTTATATGGTCACGGTTTTTAGCCAGGTTTTTAATGTAAAGTAACATTTCCATCTAAAGATTACTTAAACCCAGGACATAAAGTACTTACTATCACAAATTGCCCTTGGGGTATTTATCTCTGATGTGAGATTCCCTTGTGGTCTAACCGGGAAAGTATGAATCAGCTGGGGAATTTAATGTCATACTGGCAACCTGGCCATGTTAACTTAGTGGTTAGAGCAGCTACTCAATAAGTGGAAGATCTGTGGTTCAAATTCCAGCTATGGCATTGAATTTTTCAGTCCTGATACAACCTCTTAAACATTGCCCACACATGACTTGTGTGTTTAGAAACACCAGCATCAAGTTTGTTGGCATAAATAAATAATAATTATCTTCTATCGGTGCCAAAATTGAAACATATTGAATAAGTATCAGAGGTTTAGGTAGACAGAAAATTAGAAATGGAGAGATAAAGACAGAAAAGGGAATAGTCACTACACTATAAATAGTTATAATATTTATGCTACAGTAGAATCTCTCGAAACAAGGTTCTTGGCAGACATGTTTTAGCCCTGTGTAGTAACAACTCCGCAGTATAATGAAATGTGAGCTTAGAAGTGAGAAAAGCAATCCTGTGGAGGTGGTGGGAAACCTTGTACAATTATAAATTACAGAACATTGTAAAGTATGTAATATACGGTAAGGTGCAGAATTTTCAAAAGCAATTACACAACAGTTATACTAGTGGTTTATTCCAGTCCTGCAACTGATCTTAATGTATACAGCACATACAATTACACTGTACCCATTTTACGCTAATCTAGTTTTGCATTGTGTTAAAGAAAAAGTAAGTTTTATTTGGCAACATAATTCACAACATTTTTTTTTTCCCTGCATATTGTTTGATTGTAGCAAGATGGAGATAAATACTGTTTAATTCATTTTGCTCCTCCATACACAGAATCATCCTGTTTATGGTACTTATCACTTCACTAACATGGAGAATATATTCTCCAGTGTGCATGTCTCACTATACTAAAGTTCAGGCTATGAGCAATACAAACCAGAACTACCTTGCATCACATGTCTTGGCATGCAGTATTGCAACATCATGGTGGGCTTTACAAACAGTGCATTTGCACTATTAAAGCATGATTTGCAAGTGAGAAGTAAATCAGACATGTGAGACATCTATGAATCAAACATCCATAAAATTACAAGAAAGAAAAAGAAGTAAAGGAATTATCTTTGAAAAAACAATTCCTGCAGTGCTAAACACCCAAATCAGAGTTGCCATCATCAACATTGTCTGTTTCTGAACCACCTTCAGAGCTGCTAACAGATATCAGAACACTGTCATGAATTATTTCAATCATGTCTGCATTCCACATATTTTTCTCGCACTGTATCACATGATTCACAAGTATTTTCCAGTTATCCATCGTAACATTTAAAACACCTTGTTTCATTAGCTCTTTAATTGCTGCTAATTTGAAATCCTTATTCCTGGCAGCTGTGTATCTCTTAACCTGGCTCCAAACACTTTCGATGGGATTAAGTTCTGGGTGATAAGGAGGAAGGTGCAAAATTGTGATTCCAGCTACTGTTGCTTATTTTGTGATACAATATTGCTTGCAATATCAAATGCAAACACTGTATAATATTTTTACTAATTTTAACTTACTGCTGTCCTCTCTGAACGGTATGGTTTTGCTCTTTAACCAGGTCATTATGACATCCTTCATACTGTCTTTCCTGGCAATTTCTCACAGTGAGCAGAGTGGTAACTCACACTATCCATAAAAATTACAGAACCTGGTGGAACATTTGGCAGAATATCTGTTACAAAACTCTTTTCATACATGGGTGTGTCCTTTCTTTGTGGTATTCTTCGTGTTTCTTCCCGTCAAACAAAAGTATGGAACCAGGTACAAACCCTTCTTCAGAGTCAGCATGTGGAAGAATAATCCTTTCGCCTTTACCTGTTGGACAGTTAATTCCTGTTGTTGATCCCTTGCTCCAGGCCTATGTGGGAGTCTTAATAGTGGTATTGGTCCAGCATTTTGAAGTGGTTGTTTCTACATTCACCCATGTTTTGTCAGTGTATATTATTTTCCTCCCCTCCTCTCTATATTTTGGTATGTCACAAAAATGCATGCCTCCATGCAATAACATCCTCGTGGTTAATAATTAAAGCATCATGTTTGCATTTCATCAACTTGAATCCCATTTCCAGTAGTAGTCTACGCAACATAGACCTTGATATGTTAGGAAACGGCTTGTGTGTTTAAAAACACCAACAGTAAGTTTGTTGGCATAAATAAATAATAATTATCATCTGAGGGTTATTTAATCCTGGGACATAAAGTACTTACAATAGTAAGTCACCATTGGGGTAATTGTCTCTGATGTGAGACTGCCTTTGTGGTTTACCAGGAGAAATATGAACTGGTTTGAGAATTTAATGCCATTGTGGCAGGTTTTCACCGTAGCTCAATGGTTAGAGCACCCACCCGGTAAGCGGAAGGTCTGTGGTTCAAATCCTAGCTGTGGCATTGAATTTTTAAGTTCCAGTTCTACTTCTCAAACATTACCCACACACGGCGTGTGTATTTAAAAACTCCAACAGGAAGTTTGTTGGCATAAATAAATAATAATGTATGATATATTTTTGTGGGACAAACTTTCCCCTGCATTAAATCTGGACCCATGGTATTTCAGGCTGTGCTATTTTGTGCTTCTACTGTGTTAATAGGAGGAGTGGAGTGGAACCCAGGACCAGTGGAGATGGAACCAGCAAAGAATTTTCAGCTGGCAAATTCTTCATTATGACATCCCTATCATCCAGGATAAGTGCTAAGAAGGTATGTTTGACCTGTAGATTAAGGCATTCCCAAAGGAACTTGTAATGTAGACACATGTCACAAAACACATTGTGGACAATTGCACTAACAGTTGCAAGTACCTTTAGGTGACTGACCACCCAGAATTGCTCAGGGCATTTGTCATGTATAATCCAGGATAAGCAACATTTGACTCGCTCGCATGCAACATTATACCAGGTTCTCATCTTTTGTAGACTAAGTTTATGTTAATTATTATTTATTGTGAAGGTTATTTAATCCTGGGATATAAAGTACTTGCAATAGTAAGTCACCATTGGGGTAATTGTCTCTGATGTGAGACTGCCTTTGTGGTTTACCAGGAGAAATACGAACTGGCTTGAGAATTTAATGCCATTCTGGCAGTTTGTCACAATAGCTCAGTGGTAGAGCATCCGCCCGGCAAGCGGAAGGTCTGTGGTTCAAATCCCAGTTGTGGCATTGAATTTTTAAGTTCCGGTTCTACCTCTTAAGTTTATGTTGTTTATGATTAAGTGCATTTTATTGCCTGATTTGTGAACTTTGGCTAGTCATTATAGATTGGGAAATGATGGATTGTTTGATTTTAATTTAAAGTTATCTGACTTCGTGCTTTTGTTTGTGATTTCATTTTCTGCAGTGTATAAAATGTTTAAGGACTTTGATTTATCTTCTCTGTAATCGTCAGTGTACATAATAGGTACTTTCAATGTTTTCTATGTAGTAGGTCTAGGCTGACTGCGGGTGGTTGGAGGGGTATGTAGAAAGACTAAGATATGGGCGTGGGTTATACATTGCTTAAATAGAGGTTTATCAACCTTGCTACAGTTGTAGGGTTTGGTAACTTGGCAGTAGTTTGAATCGTAGCCGCTGTTCTTTGTTGACCTGTGTTATGGTGCACTGTAGTCTATGAAAAATAAATAATACTAATACTAATATAGCTGTTGAGGACTGTAACAATTGCACAGTATTAAAAACAGAGCGTTCTTGCTAACCTCAAGCCAGTATGTTCGCACAGCACATTTGAGAAACATTTGTGTGGGTATAGCGACATGGGATTCCGAAGCCTTGGCACGCTTATTCCTGCATTCCCCTGCCTCACCCCTCCTTGCCCTTATCATAGGGAGGGCTGTGGCAGCAAGCATCCAGAGCCCTATTCTCCCCACTGTTCAGTGACAGAGAATGAGACATTCCATCCAATGTGCTAATTCTTCATGAAGAAAACAGGCTGGTATTGCAATTATTATTATTAATATTGGTTATTCATTTGTAGTTTACTTCAGATATGGGTTTCTTTGATAGCCCACTGGAAGGAAGTCATACTGAAATGGTACTCTGAAAGCAGTAACATGCCTAAGAAAACTCAGAGCTCTCTTATCAAGAGAAAAGTCAAGCGTATTTTTACAGGAGGCTGCATAAGACACAATTTCTTTAATAATAAACTCAAATATTTAATTAGAATTTAGAATTTTCTCCCCAATCTCAAGTGGCATGGAATCCTTCAAACTTGTTTTAATTTAAAAGGTGAGTCAAATAATAACACTAAACAACACCTTTTAAATTAAATTAATTATAACAACACTGTTTTCAAACTTCTATGAAAGGAAGATTGTTTTAATTTCCTCCCACTTTTATTTGAAATCTGGACATTTTCTGGAATTTTTGTATACTTGGGGGTACACAAAGTTATTTCTTTTTTGGTTGACTTGTCAACCCTAGAGTCATTTGTTTCCGTTATGTCACTCTTTTCAGAGGCAGTGAAATATACCTCAATGGGGCTGGGAACACCATTTAGATTTACTGTACCTGTACTATCACCAGGAGCTTCATCTCCATCAGACTATCTGCAACAGTAGGAAGAATCAAACCTGAATTTCATTGGCAAAGTTATTGTCACTAACAAAATCAGCACTTCTTCTAGCATAATTCCTCTGAATATGATGTCCTAGTTATTACAGGCTACATCTCTGAATATAATTTAAAAATACAGAAATAATAATACACATGGCAAAAGCTTGTATACTGTAGGGTGGGGAAACTAAAAGTGGCCTAGACGAGTGGCTATGATTGGACATGAGTGTGACATGCACACATTAATGAAGAGATTAGTGTGTGCTATTTTAGTGTAAGTTGATGAGTGTACAGGTGAAGATGGTACTCATAGTGCAGCAGAGTTGTTGTGGAAGGTTATGTTACAACAAAGTCATGGAAAGAATGTGGTCGGTTGTTTGCTCATGAGTTTAATGGGGTTAAGGTGCCAGCAATGAATGATAAGTCACAAAATGGTATCAGATAGGATCTGTTTTGAACAAGCCAAAAAACATTCTGAAACATTTCCGCACAGCAGAAAATGTGGATGCAGTTAACCACAAATGCTTCAGAGCCCTAAGAAATCAATGCAATGCTTGTCGCAACAGACCGGCATATCACATCAAACATGCAAACAAATACTCCACCTGGACATGAAAATGCATCCCTACAAAGTGCCTCTTGTTCATGCATTAAGATCAACAGATTCTCCTCAGCGCCTCCAGTTTTGTTATTCACTGTTCACTGAGATAGCAATGGATCTTTTCTTTACTTCTGATGAAGCCTGTGATGAACCTGTGTCGACTCACAGGTACTGGGCCGCAGAGAATCTGCATTGCTTCCACCATACACCATTGCATGATCAAAAGGTTGATGTTTGGTGTGTAGTGTCTGCTTGCAGCATTATGTTGTTGTTAGCTAATGCTGGATTTCTGACAATGAAGTCATTAATCCTCTTGCTCTCCAATATTTTTCACTGATGGATGGGGCATTAGAAGTAGCCGGGCATATTTGAAGGTGGTCTTGATACATTTCCTCTTGCAGATCACATAGAGGACAGAGTGGTGAAGAATATATCCCAATTCTGTTTAATTGTTTTGCCAGACAATCATGTCCTGTAATCAAACTGAAGGTTGCAACTGCTGTTTTTCGAGGATACTCAGGAATTACTGTTTGAATGTTTGGTAGTTCCCATCTTTTATTCTTTGATTTTTCATAGTAATATTTTTCAATAATGTTTTTGAATTCAGAGATGACTAATCTTTTAGCTGCATAAAATGGTATATTAACTGTTGATTTCTGCACATTGCCAGTACCCTTTTTTGCAAGGAAATCAGCTTTCTCATTACCACTCAGTCCACAGTGAGCTGGTATCCATTGGAAGACTAGGTGTTTTTGAAGTGCTGTTAGATGGGTAAGGATTTTCCAACATTCTATAATTGTTTGGTTTTTTGGTGACAACTTGGAAGTAATTGCTATAATTGCTGCCCTGGAATCTGAGAGAATAACTGCTTGCTGAAAATGTGAAATTCTGTACAAAAGATTTTGTAGGGCCATTCGAATTGCTTCAATTTCTCCATCAAAGTTTGTAGTTCCATAACTTAAAGATTTGTAATAGGAAAAGAGGTGACATGTGACTCCAGCACCTGCTCCATCTTGGTTTGGTATTAGTGATCCATCAGTATAAATATGGAGCCATTCATGTTCTGGAAATCTAGTATGGATTGTCTCTTAATGCCAATAATTTTAGAACACTAGTTGGAGTATCACTTTTCTTAACTTCTTCTGTCAGGTGTAAATAATATGTGATGTCTAATGTTTGTGTCGGATTGACTTTAGATACGAAGTTTTCCTTTGAATTAGGAAGGTATACATTCTTCTTGATGTCTTGAATTTTGGAAAGAAAGCTCTCCTGAGTCTTTAGTGTATGTGTAAAATTTCTCTTGTGCCATGTATTGAATGGGAGTCTGATCAACTTTTCGTGTTGAATAAGAGCAGCATTATTGTTCCATTTTTTTTTCATCAGTCAGTGAATTTGGAGTGTTGTATTTCTAACAATTTCAATCCATTTGTTGCAGCATTTACCGAGAAGTAAAAGACCTACAGTTACTTCCAACAGGATGGTGCAACTGCCCATACATTCCACTGAACCATAGATCACATTCACACATTCTTCACTCCTGACAGAGTTGTTAGCAGAGGTCAGTCTGATCTCGGTTCTAGCTGGTCACCCAGGTCACCAGATCTGTCAGTTTGTGACTACCTCTTGTGGGGAACTGTCATGGCTAAGGTGTATTGCAACAACCCTTATAGTCTTCAACAATTGCAGCAGAACATTTCTGATGAGATTGCAGCAATTCCAGCAGTTCAACTTTGATCTACCTTCAGCCAGTTGTTAAAGACATCCTGGAAACCATTTTTTGAAAGGTCCTTCAAAATCGCCTCTGCAGAATTCACTACTGCTTCTGATGATGGATAATACCTCCCACAAAGGCATTTCAAGTTAGGGAATAGAAAAAAGTCACATGGGGCTAAATCCGAACTATAAGGAGGGTGAGGGATGCACTTCACATTGATTTTTGTAACACATTCAGCAACAACATTGGCGATATGCGACCACGAATTATCGTGGTGCAGTATCCAGCCTGCTCCACAGAAATGTGCTCTTTTGCACCTTATATGGACTTGCAGTGTTTTCAGGACATCCCTGTAGTATTGTCCATTACTGATGTGTGTGCAGGTACAACATGCTGATAAACCATTCCATGAATACCAAAAAATGAGATGACCATAACTTTCCCAGCAGAAGCACCCACTTTTGCTTTTTTAGGGGTTGGTGATGGAGATTTCCACACTGAGCTTTGCTATTTGCTCTCAGGATCAAAATGATGTAGCCAAGTTTCATCAGCAGTGATTACATTTGAAAGAAACCCCAGATCTTCCCACCAATTTTAACTGCATGCAAATGTCCTTTTGTTTGGGAATCAATAGTCTTGGAACCTACTGCACACAAACATGTCTCATGTGTAGTGTTTCTGTCACCAACATATGGGCAGCACCCAATGAAATGTTGAGTATTTCAGAAAGTGATCTTAAGGGAATTTGTCAATTCTCTCTCACAGTGGCAGCAGCCGTGCTGAGAGTAACTGGAGCACCAGGTTCACCTTCCTTTGAAATTGTCTCCCCTCTTTAAACATTTTAAATCACCTTCAAGCTGTGCTGAAGGGAAGAACAAACTCTCCATTGGCCTCCTGTTATATTGTATAGGCCTCAGCTGAAGATTTGTTGACATGAAAGCAGAATTTCAAAGCCGCATATTGTTCCTCGTGTGTTACCTCCATTGCAGTGGTAGGCAATATTGAACATGTCTGAACTTGCATGCTTCTCACAGGCGTGAACTAGGGGTACCAACAATGAAACTACTATTGTGTGTTTGTTTCACATTAAGCTAACAGAATATCATAAGATTGAATTTTAGCAAGACAAATTATGACCATAAAAAAATTATGATCATTCTTTATTGAGCCCTCATATTAAAGCAAGTCAAGAGGGTAACGTAACAAGGATTCCACTTCTTAAACTACTCAATATTCTTATTTTTAAAAGACAATGTGTGCACATAACATCAATGATGACATACATGGTGAAAGTGACTTGAGAATTTATGTAAACTAAGTGAAAAAGTAACATCTGTAGCAGTCTAAAATAGACCACACCTCTTGCATTAATAGGCTAAATACATTGTTGTGTGAAGACAGCTTCATACATTGAGAACATAGTATGACAGGAATGGAAGGGTTGAAACTATCAAGTCTCCCCATTAAATATGACATAACACTTGCATCTTTGTAATTCTTGATGCAGCTTCCATTCCTGATTACTGTGGACCACCCTTTAAATTTTGGGATGTCATATTATCAACCTTCATATTTGTGATACTACTAAAAGCTAATATTGCTGAAATATTGCAAGTGCTGTAGGTTTTCCTTGAGCAGAATGGAGATCATTGCACACAAACCACCCTCTGCATTTCGTATGTCCACTAAAAGTAAAGTATATATTTAAACAAGTGATATATATATTTAATTATTTATTGATCAATCAGCACATGTGCGCTCTACAGACCATTGTTGAAATACACATAACAATAAATAAAATATAATAAATAACATTGAAATGAGGTAAACCCTATTGGGCCCCTCACTGACAGTATTAGTTGAAATTAAATCAGGTTTTCCTGTGATAACTGGTCCAGATGACTCTTGATGCGGATTGGAAACCTGGATTTCCTGCCAAGAGGGTAGTGAATACATACAGGAACGTGCTTTAGATTGCTATAAAACTGAGTTAGCTGCCTAGGGCATTTTTCTTCTGAAACAGCAGAGTGTGGCCATTGTAGAATTTCAGGAGCTGGAGAGGGCGTGTTTGATGACAACTTCAGAAAATTTTCCATGTTTAGCTTTGAGGATGCTTGTGTTATTAAAGGTTGAATCACCCTTGCATTGGCTTTCTTTTTCAATTGTAGGTACTAACGATAACCTTAAAAATTTGCCGGATGTGCTTCTCCACAATTCATACAGGAGGGCTGAGTGTCTTTGTCTTTTGTGCATTCAGAAGAGTGGTGATTTGAGGGGTATTTCACACATCGAGGTGTGAGTCGACAGCAGTTCTTAGTATGCCCATGGCGTTGGCATCATGTGCATTGTGGAATGTTTGCAGGCTTCTTGTGGTACTCGGCTTTGATTATGGCATGGTAGATACGTTTGACTTCAAAGATCTTCTTACCTTGTTCATTGTTTTCTAATACTACGGCACACAGTGGCATAGGTTGTAGGTCTTTATAAAAAAGTCTGGTAACTTGTAATACTGGTAAGTTCAGAGAGGTTAGTTCTGTAGTAATAGTTCAAAAGTATTGGAAAGCGCGAATGCTAATGGCTTCATTGCCAGATGCAAGGCACTAGAAAACAACAACAACAACAGTTCTGTAGTAATATCATCATCTGTAAGAGCGTAGGGAACATTTCTTAAAATAACTTGTCTTTCGGAGTTTGGATCATGGAAGACGTGAAAAGGAAGCTTCAATTATTTCAGTAATCTTGTTACAGTGTGGAAGTCATTTGCTGAAGTTGTGTTTATCTTAAGGACTTTGTTTTGTTGCTGACAGACACACACACACACAGGCGCACGGACCTTTTACTAAAAATGCTTTTTTTTTTATTCAGGGGATCTCAAAACATACATTTCTGGTGAAATCTCAACATATGAGCTTTGTGTAAAACCTTATATTTGCCCATATTTAGGGCTGGCTGTTTAAGCAGTAGTATAGCATTTAGCAGGTTTCATGTTTTCAATCTCTGTTGGTAAAAATTCTCATGGACTTACACTGTTAAACTTTGTTCTTCTTCCTCTTCCTCTTCTTCCTCTTCCTCTTCATCTTCACCCGTTTACCCCTCACCTTATGTAGGACTTACAAGCCAGTGCCTAGGGTCAGACACCTGTCGAGGAGCACAGGAACCTATGGACTGGACTGAGTGAAGACCTGGAAGCGGGTGGTCAGCCAAGCACCAGGTATGAGAGTGAGGAAAGGGATGACATGAAATGCACCCAAAACTGATGTGTGGAAAGGTGATGATAGAGCAATTGGTGGAATGAATGGCAGGGGAACCCAGAGAAAACCCACCCAGATGCTGCTTCATCCATCACAAATACCATGTGTGGGTCCCTCAGAATGAACCTGGGCCACCTAGCTGGTAGGCAAGTGATCTAACTGCTTGGCCACGGTGTTGCCTAAAAATTTGTACTAAAGTAAGAATATTATCCTTAATGTTGCAACAGGAAACCACTGTTAATGATAACAAAATAAACATTTATATCTCTCAGTACAAAATTATTGCCGATGGAAATAATTACTAAACATATGTAGCTGCTAGTTGAAATTCATTCCATACTTAAAATACCCATTTCCACAAAAGTTGGGACAGTGCAAAATATATGAGTAACACAACATATTTATTTGGAGTATGTTTATATCAACTCAATAAAATACATAAACTACTTAAAGGAAACATTAGGGCATTGGATTACATTTATGATATGCTTAAATAAAGATCTAGATGGTTGTCCTTTTCAGCCCATGCAACACACTCCAGAAACGTTGTTACAGCACTGTGTTTACCATGTTATGGTGTCACCTCTACTCTTAATGACACACTGCATTTTTCTGGGCATCGATGACACCAACTTTCTTTCAACGCAACTGGAATACTGTCCATTCCTGCTGGATGTAGGTTTTTAGCTGTTCAGCCATCCAGGCTCGTCACTGTCGTAATTTTCATTTCATAATACGCCAAATATTTTCTATTGGTGACAGATCAAGGCTGCAAGCAGGCCAAACCAACTTATGAATGTATTGCCTATGTAGCCATTCAGAGCCATATGCATGCTGTATGAGGTTTGGCATTGTCTTGTTGAAATATATGACGTCGACCAAACAGGCGCCTCTTAGAAGGCAACATGGCTTGTTCCAGGATCTTTATATATGCTTCAGCATTGACGGTGCCATTTCAGATGTGCAAGGCTCCCAGTCCCTGGCCACTCATGCAGCCCCATACCGTTATAGATACTGGTTTCTGTACCAAATGAATGTAGCACTTGGGAATATCCTTTTCATGTTTGGTCCTCAGCATAAGGCATCCATTATTTCCATAAATAATGATAAAGGTTGACTCATCAGACCATAATATGTTCATTCAGCATGCTTGGGACCAATTGTGATGCACCAGAGCCCATATCACATGATGGTGTTTGTCGTTTGTTGATGTGTGGCTTCTGTTGTGCACAGTATACATTTTTATTTGCATTTGTGGATGCACTTGCATACAATGTTCCATGATAATGGCTTCCCAAAGAATGTGTGGGCCCATGTGACTATATTCGTAATCGTGGCATACCTATGCGTGATGCAGTGACGTCGGAGGATCTGAAGAGCTGGGGCATTCAGAATAGGTTTCCTACCTTGGCCTTTACAAACTGTGATTTCACCACTTTCATGGTTAGTGCTTGATAATACTGTGTACTGTAGATGATAACAGCTTAAACCTCTTGGCTGTGGCGTGCTGAGAAACGTTTCTAAATTCCTGTATGATTCAGACACAAAGAACTTCACTAACTGGTTTGTCTCGAACCATCATTTAGAATAAGTGACCAGAGCTTCAAATGACAAAGGCTATTTATGTAGAATGTGGTATGCTGTCATCATTCTAGATTATTCCTGACCAATCATGACAGTTCCACTGCTAATAGTGCATTCGTCTACTTCTGTCCCAACTGTTTCAGAACGTGTTTCAACACACCCATTCAACATCAACATTCTGGCCACAATACACAATGGTTTAGTGCACGCATTATATTTGAGTTTGTAAAGGTATCATCTTTTTAATATTTGCCCGAGAGGTGTATGACATCAGTCATTTTGTTCATTTGGATATATTTTGCACTATCCAAATGCTTTTGGAAATGGGTATTGTACCTCTAGGTGCATGAATATATTTATGGCATTATCCAGCACTCTCAAGTTGGCAAAAAGGAGCACTAGTCCAGATCTGTCATCCCAGAAAATATATGGGGTAGTAGTTATCACAATTGACAGTAAGAAAATAGAAAATGTTGGGAAAATATTACAGTATATTCTAGATGAGCATCTGCACTTCTCAGAAAATTACAACATGGCCAAAAACTGATGTTGAACTAAATGACATGTAGAAACTATTGCTAAGTGTGTTTGTAATGTCAAAATGTTAAAATATGTTAATTAACCTCATGAAAGATTATTACCTGAATATTTGGTTTCACAAGTCTTCTATAAATCAAGTCCAAAACATTCTTACACTTCACGTAACATTATCTAATTATTTTATAAAGGAAACAAGTCCTGAATATAAAAAGTGTTCTGTAAATCAATGAAATGCAAAATTAAGGTCACTAAATAGCCCAAGCAATCAATACTGTACAGATCTGCAAGTTATCTACAGAACTTAAATTTCCAAGATGCCAACTTTGGATGTTATTAAGCTTTTCTTGGTTTTCCAAACACTGTGGTTGTAGGACTTACTTCCCTTTTCAAATCAGCAATTCAATTTTTTCATTACTAACAAGTAATTTACGCATGTTTATCATCTAAGTACTCTTTAATGGAGTAATAACATTTGTATAGCAAATACATTTTTAGTCTTCTTTTAAAATTTTCAAATGATGTGATGGGTTTTATTTGTGAGGGATGTGTGAAACAAACTCAGATACCATCGTATTTGAAGCCCAGCTCATACAACTTTTCTGTCTATGAAAGGTTATGCGCAGGTGTGGTCTTTTCCTGACATCGTTATGAATTTCATGGCTTTTATTACATTTTTCTGTATTTTATAAATGCATATACAAGGCAGTGGCAGTATTTTAAGATTTTAAAACAATTCCTTAATGCTGATGGTTTTTCTCAGATTCTCATTGTTTTAATAAACCTTTTTTGCATTCTGAATATTTTAATCATGCTATTACTGTTCTTATGTGTTATTCCATACATTAAGAGCCAGTGAAAATATGAAAAATATATTATTAAGTGTGTTTTAAGACAGTAAATTCAGAACGTACTTTGCTTGGATTCTTCAATAAGGACTGAATATGCATTTTTTAATTTAGATTTTCATCCACTCATATACCTAGAAATTTAGCATTTTGTATGTAATTAATTACATTACCACTTAGATAAAATTTGGGATAATTAATTCTCTTATTCAATTGATGGTTAACCCCTAGGGCAGAGCGAATAGAAGGAGAATTGTGATCACTGCTGTAGTTCATGTGTTCCGCCGCATAGATGGCAGCGCAACTGTTAGTGCGGTACAATGCTAATATAAACACTAGCGTTTCGCAGGAGATTCACTGGAAAAGTAGCAATGGAGAAGAATATTGTCGTTCAACAATGACAAACTCACACATGCACATTCTGGCAGCCATTCACAGAAATGCAAGTCAATAATGTTACCACTAGAATGCAAAATGGCATTAAAGGAATGAAGTAAAATATAATTTCCTGTGAATAAAAAGTTAACTTTGCTGTAAGAATAGTACAAGCTACTTGTATTTTGTTCTACAGATAAAAATGTACTCACCAATGTTGAAATCAGCTGTTAGTAAGTTTTGACAATTTCCGAGATGATTTGGCAGCCTTTGATGATTGTAATTCCTTTCTTATTTCCTTGGTGCAGAAAAAGAAGCGACACTTCATGTAATGCAGAATTAGTTTGGGGACAAGATCCAGTAAATGTTCCTCACAACACCCAATTCCAGAAGCAACACTAATTTGGTTAACACTGTCACAACAATCGAAAAATATATCGCCCCACAAGTTACATTCATTTGAAAGTCTATCTGCTAAAACCCTCTCTATTTGCGAAAGAACGCTATATACAGATTTAGAGGGGTAAGTAAGGCATAAATTGTCTGTACCAGTTTTGTGGTCTTTAATTGCAGTTAAAAGTGATACGGAGGGGAAATCTGCACAATTGCCATGGAGTAAATTAACACATGCTTTACAATCTGTTAGCTTTGAACAGTTGTGTACTATATACCCACTCAAGTGATATACCAGGCATTCTTTAGCTATATCTTTCTGAGTAATTTCAGGTACATTGTTTTCCCATTCTGGTATAGCAGGTTCCTCAATCACAATTTTGTCCTTAATTTTTCTTTCTATATTTTCTGTAATTCCCCTATTGTGGCTCACTGTTTCCTTTGCGAATAACCTCATTTGGTTAACGAATGATGTTAAAGGCAGCTCTTGCCTATACTCACAATTGCCTCCAGATGATATTGCTAATTTGGTTGGAACGTAAATTAACTGTAACATATGTAACTGGAGAAAATCGACTGTAGATGGATGATCGTCGCAACTTAAAGACCGTAAAATTCCAAAGTGTCTTTCTATTGGGTCTTGATTTAACTTGGCTGTCAGTAGGTATTTCAGTCCACTTCTCCACAAATATTCTGCTACTTCCAGTGTACTCTGTATGGTTACTCTTAAAGACTGTAATGTCCTTTCAGAAGCGAAAGTATTCTGTTCTTCATTAAGAAGTGATTTCCATCTCGTAAGTATATCGACCTTGTTTGAACCTTTGTACAGCCCATTTATAGGCAGTGATGCATTTAATATATCTACGAGGCAATTTAGCTCTCTGGTGAACTGTTCCGTTTTTTCACTTCCTTCGAATCCAGCAAAGTGTGTCTCCCAGAAGAATTTAATACCATCAGATCGGCTAAACAGCTGGAAAGCAAGCCTCACATTCATTTTCTGAAATGTATTTGGGTTGATATGAACTTTCGTAAGCTTGGGGCAGACTCTCATTCCCGAAAACTGAGAACAAGTATCAGCTTCATAAAGCCGCCGATAGCACAGAAAATGTACGTTTTCATTGCTGTAAGAAACTTCGTACATTTTGTGCACATTATTTCTTATGCATTTAATTATGTGCACAAAGTCTGAAAATGCCCAAAGTCGCCTGCTTGTATCGGTAGGATGGAGTACTGAACATTTAACATTATTACGTTTGCCACATACTCCCAAACAGTTCCACAGTTTCTTGTTGGGCTGGCTCCCATCTGATGTAAAACCAAGTATTCTAGCTCCTGAACCTTCCAGTTGAATGATAACCTGCATTAAAATTTGTGCCAAAATGTCCCCTGGAGTTGCGTTTCTTCTTGCGTTGATAGCTACAGGTTGCACCCAATTATACAATAAAGGGACATACATAAATACCAGGACGTGATTGGCCAATTCATTTTTACTTTTATCGGGGGTAAAATCCCCAAATCCACAAACCCATCCACTTTCAAAGAATTAGAATCAAATCAAACTCCTTCTCTTAAATTAACTTCGTCAAAAATTAAAATTCCACATTGTTCGTTTTCATTCTTATGCTTTAAAAATTCAGATATTGCATTTACAGCATGGATATTAATGCCATAAGGACATTTAAGACCTTTGATTAACTTTCTTAAATGTGATTCTGATGGAAAGGGAAGTAGATTGTGATTTAAACAATGTCTGTATCCTTTGGGTGACTTGATTTTTAAAAGCAGGCTATCTAAAATAAATTCTTCATTATATCTCATGCCTTTCTTTTTAGTTGCCTTTGTTCTTTTCAAAATTGTATCAACAATTTTTTGTTTTTTACTTAGGCATTTTGTTCCATCAGATTCATCGATATTGCCACTACTTCCATTTACTTTCCTTTCAAGTGCTTGAATCTTGGCATTGGTTACCTTCAGTTGGCTTTGTAGTCTAATTATATTACGCTGTTGTTGCGTTAACTTTTTCTTTAATAGGCCTACTTTATTATTAAAATGTCTACTGGTATCCCCTGTGAGGGAAAGATTAACAGTCGTATTTTGAAAGCCTTCTGCATGATTCCCACTGTCTTCTAAATTGGTATCTCTTTCAACCCTTTTTGATGGTCACTGTGAAGGAGGTTTACGGGAGTGTATTGGCCGTGATAAGTATTTAGGAAGATTAGGAAAAAGATGTGGAACTGCATGAGGCATTAACTTTCATCTTTGCCTTGCAATCTTTACATTCTCTCCATTAACTACAAACTTGTCTAACTTTATCAAAAGCTCTTCTGAAAAATGTAAATCACACACGTAACTATTAGATGAAAGGCACTTGTCCTCTCTTGGTATGGCCCTCTCCCATTTAGAAAACAGTAGTTTATCTTTTGGAGGTGTAAAGAAATGTTTACCTTTAGATTTGTCATATCCAGATCTACAACCAGGCATGAAACACATAGGCATGTCGATTATTTCTATAAATTCACTGTTTCATAAAAATTAACAACAATTCATTGCACTGTAACAAACACAGCAACCATACACAACAATACTCCAATGTAATGGCCAGCGAAACGTGCTGTAAATAGCCGCACTAACGACTTTGCTGCCACCTGACGGAGGTGCCAGGTAGCTCTTGTATAATCATATGGAAGAGCAGTGGAGTGATCACACTTCTCCTTCTATACGCTCTGCCTAGGGTTTGATGCTTCTCTTTTTTTAGAGCCATCTTATTTTCAAGAAACCATTTATCTGTTTAAAGCTTTTGTTAATATTGTTTTACAGTTAATGATATCATGACCCCAGGAGCACCGCTTTCCGTACTTGAAGTATGGAGCATGCAGAAATGAAAGTGCAGATGAGCAGCCAAGTTTGAGCACTACTGCAGCAGTAGATCTGCCACCCAGCCTCCCAGCAGAGGATATGGTCTAAGCCTGGCAAAGAAAAGAATCAGCCCGGGACCCAGGAGCACCCTGGCACCTGTGCAACTGTCAGGTATAACAGTCAGCAATTGGATACCATCAGTACAGCAAGGTTTGATGATGATGGACACGAGCCACTCATGATAGCATAAGGTATGTATTTCTCAGTGAGTATAAGCAATTAGATTAATGCAGTGTTTATTATGTTTATATAAGAGGGGATGTCAAAAAATAACTGGAATTGTTTTTTTACTGGACAATGCTGCTGACCTTTTTTCAAATTCCATTACATATCTTTAAAGTATTCTCCTTTTTGGTAGTCTGTTGAGTACACCCGAAATTTTATTGTTTAGCTCTCGATCACTCTGAAAATGATGACCCCAAAGCTCTTTTTTACTGCAGGAAATAGGTGGAAGTCACACGTGCCTAGTTTCAGTGAATAAGGTGGATGTGGCATTGCCTCAATGTCTAATTGAGTGATTGTTTCCTGAGTCTTGATGGCGTGATGAGCGGGGGCATTATCCTGATGAAGGATCCATCCCGTTTGAGCAATATTTGGTCATTTTGTTGCAATTTTCCTCCTTAATGGCCCCTTCAGTACCTCACAACAGTAATTCGCAGTAACAGTATGTTACTTATCAACCACATGATCGTAAACAATGCCTTGCTTATCAAGAAAGACAAGATGCATCACTTTTCCTGTACTTGGTTGATCTTTTGCCTTTTTGGGTCTTGGACTTGAAGGATGTTTCCATTGGACACTTTCCTGCTTTGTCTCTGTGTCAAAATGATGAAAAAGGGAAGTGTCCCATATGATGACTTTGTCTAAAAAATCTGGTTCTCGCTGAAGCCTTCCCTTCCATTGTTGACACGTCTTCACACGGTGAGCCTTCTGATCATCACCGTTTGCTGCAACTTTTCTACACCCCAGAACATTTTGTACAATGTCTTCAGCTGTTCCGTAGGATATATTCATGATCTTGACAATCTTTGTCAATGATAAGCTACATCTTCCCGCAACATGACATCAATCATATTAACATGGATGTCTGTTTTCAAAGTTGATGGTCTTCCGGGACTTGGAGCATCCTCAAGGTCAGTTTTAGCCTCCCAAAATTGTTTATACCATTCAAATACATGAGTTTTCCCCATTGCTTGCTCTTTGTAGGCTTGCTGCAACATTTCCAATGTTTGTGATGCAATTTTGTCAAGAAGAACGCAAAATCTAATTGATGCATGCTGCTGCAACTTAAGATTTATGTTGGGGACAGTAAACACGGCCTCCCACTTCTGCTGCCCTCCAATTGAGCACCTCCAGGCCCGTGACGTGTATGCCATTTCATCACTCTAGGTCAGACCTCCCTAGTTCTACCAACACCCATCTCATGCACGGATGCTTTAAAATGCAAAAACAAATAATTCTGGTTATTTTTTGACATCCCCTCGTACTAATGTTATGAAAAGTAGTGATAGAAAATAAACAGGTATGGCTTGTGTGTGTCAGACATACTTGGAGGTAGTAAACAAATTGAAAACATACTACTTGATCAAATATTACACTGCCTTCATTTACCAATTTAAATACCTGCTCTTGTATTCCCAACAAACACCCTGTATAAGAATGAACTCTTCATGCCATGTTCATCATTCTTGATCTAACCCTTGTTGATCAAGGATCATTGAAACATGTTCAAACCCTGACTGATAAATTGTAGTTATGATGTATCATTGAATTCTCGCTCAAGTAACTGCCATCAGCTGACTGTGTGCTGGAAGTATTATTCAAGGGAAACCACCCAACTCTATATCCAGAGATGCAGGGCACTTACAATGTCCTTGTCTATATTGCTTTTTTTTGTTTTGATTTTGAAATGTTGTTAGCTAATGCTGGATTTCTAATAATGAAGTCATTAATCCTCTTGCCCTCCAATAATTTTCACTGATGGATGGGGCACTAGAAGTGGCCGGGCATATTTGAAGATGGTCTTGGTCCATTTCCTCTTGCAGATCACATAGAGTGATAGGAAATTGTTTTTTGCTCTATTTAAATGGCAGCTTTAATAACTAAGGCCATGTCATGGAACAATTGCTCATTGGCAATGATGTTTCACTTGTTTACTATTTATGTAACTAGGTTTTATTTATAAATGTTAAATACACATACACATTTACATTCTCACTCACACCTCCAGACTCTAGAGAGGTTGGTTAAAGAAAAATACCCATTCCCCAGCCAGGAGTCAAACCCAGGACCTCTGGAATTAGAAGGTAGCATGCCAGGACATTTACATTGGTGGTAAATGATAATGGAAAGCAAAAGTGGCCTCAAAATTTTCCTCACAATGAAAGAGACATTTCTCATATTCCAATAAAATGGGAAACGAAAAGACTTATTTACATTTCTTAATTGTCAAGCAAGAGTATAATGAAATTTTAATTTAAACATGACACCTGGCGAGACATGATCAAATAAATTCCTGAGAGGTAAAATTGGAACTGAAACATTGCCCACACATGGCTTGTGTGTTTAAAAACACCAACAGTAAGTCTGTTGGCATAAATAAAAAATAAATCCCTATTTGTTAAAGTAGTGTGTAAACTTTCAGGACATTAAAACAGTTACTTGTAAACTGCATTATATTTAGCTTTTCATAATACTGCACAATCCTTAACTCATAATAATTTTCTAACATATATTGCAGGTTAAACTTAATAATTGAGGTTTGTATTATAGTTTCAATTGCTTTGACTAATGTTACTAAAATGATGACTAATGTTACTTAAATGATGACTAAAGTTCAACAAGCACTTATACAATTATAAAAGTATATCTAAAGTTCCAACAGCCATAAATCCATCAATTTGATGAAATTCATTCTGGACAAAAAGAAAGCAATACTGACAATGTGCAGCATGGTGGATTCTGGGAATACCCCCAATCACAATATTAAGTGCTCTCAGGGTTAAAACTCTGTTCAGGGATTAACAAGGTGAATGCAGTTCCTCTAACACACAGACTAATACCAACTCAATGTGCTGCATAGGGGCTATTTCCTGAGTTGGTAATGCAACTAACTACATTATCTATTGATCATGCCTGCCGACTTCTTTTCAATACTATGGAAGGAAACTGAAAGAAGTGCAAGTTATAAATGAATCCACCAACGGTTCTAATGGTCTTCTCAAACTGGAGAGAAAGTTGTTCAAAACACAACTGACTTTATGCAAAAGCTGCACTCCTTTCAGTTTGCCTTATGCAGATTAACCTCTTGAGCGCTGGCCATTTAAAAGCTCCGCAGGCCGAGAACTGCTACCCAATATCCAGTGCAGGGAATTTAAATTGTTAAATGCGCTAAAAGTGCTTCGTAAATACACAGCTGTATTTTGCATAAATATTAAGTTATTTTAATGAAACAAAGATTGGTATAAAACTCGTTATATGCAGTATGCATATACATCATAAGCAAAGCAGGACTGCATTAAGAAATTGTTGAGATAGCAGTATTTTGTTTACTGTGGTGAAAAGCTAACTTTCTGTGTCGAGCCCATCTAATATAAGTTCTCTGAAAGAAACAGTAGTCGAGCCATTGTATGTGTAGCCTTATGAAATATAGCGTGGTCTGTGAGCCATCGGAATAAAGCATGTTTGCAACCTTTCCTCATGTGTGTTTCCTAATTTGGGTAGCAGGCTCCGTTTCTTTCTATGTTGAAGTACATGCATATGCTTTCCTGCTTTTAGCTGAAGTGAGAAGCTTTTGAATGTTACATCTCAGAGCTAAAACATGGCATCAACAGGTAGTGCCACAAAAAGGTTAGCGACTAATGGAAGTGTAAGGGCTTCTGAAATTACACAAGATAATGTGGAGGACTTCTTGCTGTATGACAGCAATTTGGATATTGATGGCAAATTTTCCAAATTTGGGGGGCTGTTGAGGATATAAGTACGAGCAGCAGTGAGGAAGAACGTGACCAACTTCCTTTAGGTGTTAGTGAAGAGTCAACATTGTGGAGTGCTGAAAACAACTGCAACACAAATAGGCACATCTTCAAGAGCACAGGCTCTGGTGTTTAACCTCAGGCTCAGGACTTCTGACAGCCAACCAATTGACATTTTCACAAAATTTTTTACTAGTGACTTAGTGTCTCTCATTGTTATGGAAACAAATATGTATGCGAGTAAGGTGAAGGAAGACCTGCTCTCTAAAGGTACATTAGAGCCTAAGAGCAGAATTCAAAGGTGGACAGAAGTAATATTCAATGAGATTTACATGCTACTTGGTCTAATTATACTTATGGAAGTTATCCATAAACCTGCATTATACAGGTACTGGTCCACTCATGACATGCTAGCTACTCCTTCTTTTGGAAAATGTATGTCAAGTAACAGGTGTACTTCAATTTTGCGGTTCCTTCATTTCACCTGCACAGAGAATGTAAATGACAAACTGCACAAAACTAGGCCCGTTTTCTATTATATTATTTCAAAATTCAAAGAAAATTATGTGTCTGGTGAAAAGGTCACTGTTGATGAAAGCCTAATGCTTTGAAAGGGCTGCTTAGGTTAGAAGCAATACATCAAAACAAAAAGGGCCAGATTTGGCATAAAGAGTTTTGATGTTTGTGAAAGTAAAATGGGATATCTTTACAATAGCTGCATTTACATTGATCAAGGGACTGACAATACTGGAGATAAAGATTTGGGCATATCTGGCTCCATAGTAATGCACTTAATGGAATCTGTGCTTGACCAGGGTGGGACTGTGTACAGGTCCCGCGTTACATCTTGACTAATGAAAATTTTATATAAAAGGTTGAATGCGAGTCACTACTCAGATTTTCCGGGAACGTTCGCATCGAAAGAGAGAAGGTACAGTCTGCAGTGAGATGGCACACATGCTTCTGAGCTGAAGTAGTACAGCACTACAAATCAATTTATCACACTTCCAGTAATATCAGTCACACGTATTATACACTATACCTCTATAACTTTTTCCACTTAACTTTCTTGCATTCTTCTATTCCCAACATTTCTCCCTCATCTTCCTTGTCAGAATTGCAGTATGCATACATCTGTACCGCACAAAACTTTTGCAGTCGACTTTATACATGTACGCGACAGAGGAAAACAGAGGTGTTTGTTATCGTAGCATAAACATTTGCTGACCTGCTTATTAAGGGTAAGCCTACTCACTGGATTTCCGCTCAAGGTCATTTGTCAAGAACAAACGCGCAACCTATGCTTAGACAACTGGTATAGCTCTCCTAAATTATACATGGCCCTATACAAAAGAAAGAATAATGCAATTGGAACAGTATGTTCAAATCGCATTGATTTGCCAAAAGATGTGAATATAAAGGCTCTAAGGAGAGGGAAAATGAGGGTGCGTCAGTTCCCAACTTTGACCTACCTTGCCTGGCAGGACAGGAGGGTAGTTATGGCACTATCCAATTGCATTTCTAAGATTTTGATAATTGACACTGGAAAAACAGATGCCCATACCAAAATGTGCATTTTCAAGCCTGACATTATCCAGGAATACAATATGCATCTGGGTGGTGTCAATCTAGTAGATCAGGTATTGCAAGCATATCCCTCTTTACGAAAAACAGTTAAATTGTATAAAAAGGTATTTTTGCACCAGCTGGATATAACCATATACAATTGCTTGGTAATTTGGAGAGTTCTAAACCCACACAAGACAATGACCTACCTGGACTTCCGACTATCAATAGCTCGCAGCCTAATTGAACAATACCACATTGAGGGACCTCTTCAAACTGGGGGTAGAAAATCCAGAATCCCTGCACCCCTCAGACTTCAAGGAAAACATTATCCTAAAAGGATACCGCCAACAGCAAAGAAGTCACACCCATCTTGAAAGTGTTTCGTGTGCTGCAAGAAGGGAATTCGCAAGGAAACTGGGATGATGTGTTGCAAATTTGGAGATGTGCTCTTGTGTGTTTATCCCTGTTTTGAGGCATATCACTGCAGAAGGAACATATAAGGTTAAGGCAGTAAAGTATATAGAATTTACTTAAATATTTCATAACAGGGGAAAATTAAAATAAGTTGAGTTAGATAGGGGATAAATAAGGGTTAAATGCACAAACATACAAGATGTGTATACACGCCTATAGCACTTATCTGCCATTTTAAATGGACGTGATTTTACGTCCATAGCGCTCAAGAGGTTAACATTATTTTTAATTGTCTAAAATTGTCAATGATTTTATTCATTAGCAACAATGTGGGAAAATAGAAAATGCTGCAGTTTACTTTTATGTAATGTTACTCTTTGTACACAGTGGTTAACCATTCATTAATTTAAAAGCTGCTAACCTGCATTGGCAGAAATGTCATTGATTTGTATCCTAAAATGGTATACAAATTACAAAAGCTATGATGTCCTATAATATACAAGGAATGTGAGCATTTACTTTCATGTGAAACATCTTACAATAATTTGAGAGGTAGGACTGGAACTTAAGACTTCAATGCCACAGCTGGAATTTGAACCACAGACCCTCCGCTTACCATGTGGGTGCTCTGACCATTAAGCCACTGTGACAACCTGCCAGAATGACATTGAATTCTCAAACCAGTTCATATTTCTGCGCACACACAGCTTGTGTGTTTAAAAACACCAACAGTAAGTTTGTTGGCATAAATAATAATTACTAAATGATAAATTAACATGTGTCTTGAGAAACACTAAACATTTAAATAAAGCATTAACTTATGTGTTACAGCCTTGAGCAAAATGAAAATAAATATCTGATGTGTTGCACTCACATGACTTTCCCTACTCTTGTACTAACCATTCTTACAAACTCTTATTCCTACATCTTCTTCATATTAGTTGAGATAAACATCTGTACAAATTATCTTATTGCTCATTTCCTTGTAGGTGCAAGGGGAATATGAGAATACAGTAGACTTTGAGCGATAGTCAAATCTTTTAAAGCTTTGAGATTACGTTCTCCTTGCATGGTTAACATAAAAAAATTAACAACAATGTTGCATTTGGCAAAAGTTTAAGTTTTCTGAAACTGACACAAATAAGAAATATCTCTGAAATGGTTCACTCTATTTATATGGATATAAATTGTGTGCTTTAGGCACATCTACATCTTTTGTAGAGTAAGATTTTGTCTATCTCTTATGATTTGCGAGTTATTCAAAAGTCGCCCAGAGTAAACAGCAGTACAGAGGATATAGCCAGAAAATTCAAAATATACATTACATTTGTCATAAAAATATCTTAAACATGTCATTTTAATCAAAATTGCTTGTCATTTTCAAGAAAATCAACATTTTCAAAAAATTTTCCATGTAAAGGGTAGTTTAGGGTGGAGTGATTTTCTTCAAAATCTTTATGTTGCATCCTTAAAAGAGATTAAACTTAAATACCGAACTGTGTTTTGATCAACTTTACATATTTGTGTTATGGTGTCCACAGACTGACAGACACACACACAGAGAAGTTTTTCTAAAAATGCTTTTTTGGATTCAGGGGACCTAAAAACATATATTTCTGGTGAAATCTTGACATCAAAGTTTTGGGTGGAATAGAATACTTCCTCTATTTACTATACATAGTAGAGAAAGTAAAACTGAAGCTATTAACAATGAAGCAAACTAAACCCAGATGCATATATATATATATATATATATATATATACAGTGGATGTCCCAAAAAAGCATCGACAATGCTCAGTATGTTATGCAGGATGGCAAACTGATGGGTTTTCAAATAGGAGCCCCTGTCCGGAAGTGCAAGGTTTGGAAGCTGGAGAGCGTCGAAGTTTCAGAACGAACGGTTGTGATAGTTGCTTAACATTCATTTTGGTATCTTAATATGGAAGGTATACAACCCTTTAGCCATCTGTGTACCAGAATGAATGAACTGAGCATAGCAACATTCCTGTGCACGCACTAAACTTCTCCATGCAGTACTAAGTGCGCATCTTATAGCGTTACTTATGTTTCCAGCACAGTAAAATTTTTAACAGCAATGCAACACGTATCAGAACACAGCTGACATGAGCTCCAGCAATTTTTTATGTAAATGTGCAGAATCACCTCAAGATCGCATATTCAAATCAATCGATTGGTAAAGGTGGACCCGTTCCATGGCCAGCATGGTTAATAATCTGACACCTCTCAACTATTTCTGGTGGAGTTGTATGGAGAATATGGTGTGTGGTACTCCTGTAATGTCAGCAGAGGGCATAATGGCTCAAGTCCATGGAGCGATTGAAAATCTTCAGACAACCACAGGTATTGGGTCATGTGTGTGTGAGGGTCAGTAGCACTGATATAGGCTGAGCAATGACGTAGGAGGTACACAGTTCGAAGCCCCTTTGTAATGTTGCTTGCTAATGCTGGATTTCTGACAATGAAGTCATTAATCCTCTTGCTCTCCAATATTTTTCACCGATGGATGGGGTGCTAGAATTGGAGAAAATTAGCAGTAAAAGTAACCGCTTTTTAGAGAGCACCATGTTTTTACATTTAGGCAGTCACATCACTCTCACAACCCCCACAACGTCTGGAGGACCACACCTGTTGTTGGTTTATGGATCTCACTGACCTGACCAGGAGAGTTATCAAAATAAATTCACAGACCATATCCTCTGATTACCAATCAAAGGACGCATTACATGCCATGATAGGTCAGCTTGTCAGGAGTTAGGAGGTTGTAGAGAAATTAGAAAAATGGAAGGGTTGGAAAAATAAAGACTCCCTAGCCCTCGGGTACCCTAATAGCATCAGTGTCGGATAAGAAAAAGAGATGACCAAGGTGAGGTCATAATATCAGATAGAAAAGCTACAGTGAGGAGCAAAACACCAGTAAGTGGAAGTAATGTTCTGCTCAGCTTGGGTACCTAGTGGTCGCGATCCACATATCCCCTAGACATGGATCCTGTAGACAGCTCCATATTGGGTTTGTTGACAAAATTTGAATGCCCACCAATCTCACACTTGGATACACTACAACTCCAAACCATACTTTTCCAGACAGGGGTTCCTCTTTGAAAACCAGTCAGTTTGCCATCCCATACAACATACTATGCATTGTCTGTGTTTTTTTGGGACATCCTGTCCATACAAAAATCAATTGCCATGTGTTAGTCTCACAAAAACTCAAAAATGGCTCAACCGACTTGAATGATTTCTTAAAAAGGGAATAAATATGTATTCTAAATTGTTTGTATACTCTGAATGCACTCATGCTCACTGTTCCGGAAGGCATAATGAAGTGTCCTGCCTAACAAGAACAGAAAACCACAGAAGCTGCAGGAAGCAACTACAAATTATAATATAATTTATTTATGCCAATAAACTTACTGTTGATGTTTTAAACATGCAAGCCTTGTGGGCAATGTTTGAGAGGTAGAACTGGAACTCAAAAATTCAATGCCACAGCCGGGACCCGAACCACAGGCCCTCCACCCACAAAGCAGTTCGTATTTATCCCAGTAAATAGGAATTGAGAATTCAATGTCATTCTGGCAGGTTGTCACAGTGGCTTGCTGGTTGGAGCACCCACCTGGTGGGCGGAGGGCCTGTAGTTTGAGTCCCAGCTGTGGCATTGAGTCTTTGAGTTCCAGTTCTACCTCTCATACAGATTATAAGTTTGAAACACAATTATATTTAAGAGGTAGAACTGGAACTTAAAAATTCAATGCCACAACTGGGATTTGAACCACAGACCTTCCGCTTGCCGGGCGGACACTCTAACCACTGAGCTATTGTGACAAACTGCCAGAATGGCATTAAATTCTCAAGCCAGTTCGTATTTCTCCTGGTAAACCACAAAGGCAGTCTCACATCAGAAACAATTACCCCAATGGTGACTTACTATTGTAAGTACTTTATATCCCAGGATTAAATAACCTTCACATGGTAATTATTATTTATTTATGCCAACAAACTTACTGTTGGTGTTTTTAAACACACAAGCCGTGTGTGGGCAAAGTTTAAGAGGTAGAACTGGCAGTTTGTCACAATAGCTCAGTGGTTAGAGTGTCCGCCCGGCAAGCGGAAGGTCTGTGGTTCAAATCCCAGTTGCGGCATTGAATTTTTAAGTTCCAGTTCTACCTCTTAAACTTTGCCCACACACGGCTTGTGTGTTTAAAAACACCAACAGTAAGTTTGTTGGCATAAATAAATAACAATTATATTGTTATTCTATGGATCCATGACACTTCAAATTCAGCACAGATTTACAGCCTGTGGCCATTTGCTCCAGACACTAGCAGGGAATGGAGGAGCAAGGGGATAGGCCAAATCCATGCCAGTTAGTACCTGTCAAGGCTATCTATTTCAGCGCGTGCCAATTGGATGTACCAACTAATTTATACTTAAGACTAGTATGCTATGTTTAAAAGTGAGAAATAGGCACTAATCACTAATTTACAGTGTAAAAGTTAGTGGAAAGATGTGTTTTGTTATGTCGCATTTGTCAATCATTTCCCATTGCACATACTTAAAGTTAAATTAATCATGTTTTCTAATAATGATACCCGCATTGCCAAGAGCACAGCAGAGGTCTGCTTGTGCTAGGAAACTAAGAACTGCTGAGTGTACAAGTACTGCATTGAGATATTTTCATTACTTAACTAACATGAATGGAGTAAGTTTTTCACTAAATTCGACCTTATCATTAGAAGGCAAGGTAAAACTGAAATACATGGGAAGACCTGCTCCTGATCTGCATTTAAATATAAAACAAAAGATCTGATGTGTTGCATTCTCATGACTTTCTCTAATCTTGTGCTAATCATTCTTAGGCACTTTTATTTCTATATCTTTGTGTTGAGATAAACATTTGCAGAAATTATCTTTTTATTTATTTCCTTGTTGGTGCAAGGGACATATCGGAATACATTGTGCTTTCAGCAATAGTCAAATTTTTTAAAGTTTTGATATTCTGTTCTCTTTGCATGCTTAACATATACCAAAATGTATAACGATGTTCCATTTGACAGAAGTTTAAGTTTTCCAGAAATTACACAAATAACAAACATCTCTGAAATGGTTCACTCTACAAAAAATATTTTTTGGACATAAATTGTTTGTTTTGGCAAGATCTACATTTTTTTGTACGGCAAGATTTGATCTATATCTTATGGCTCACCAGTTATGCAAAAGTCATCCAGAGTAAACAGGACTACATGGGCTATAGGCTGTAAATTCAAAATGTGCATTTCATTTGTGATAATACCTTAAACATATGGCATTTTAATCAAAATCATTACAGCCATTTTCAAGAAAATCAAAATTTTCTAAAATTTTCCATGTAAAGGGTAGTTTAGTGTGAAGGAATTTCCTTTAAAATCTTTGTGTTGCATCCTTAAAATATGTTTAACTTAAATACCAACTTTGGTTTTTAGCAGACTATTATTTTTGAGTTAGGCTGTCCACAGTCTGACACACTCACACCGATCTTTTTCTAAAAATACATTTTTTTTTGTATTCAGGGGGCCTCAAAACATATATTTCCAGTGAAACCTGGACATTGAATTTTTGTGTGGAACACAGTACTTCCTCTACTTACTATATATAGCAGAGGAAGTATAAATGGGTGGTTAACCACATAGGAATTAAATAGGTCATTTATATTGAGACAGAATATTGACCAATGGAGGGTCGTTCATGTAAATATTTTTGTAAGAGTGTGTAAATTTCTAATTCTTTTAATTTGAGTGTATCAGAGACTTATTTCTTTTTAATATTCAGTATAGCCAATATTTTCTTGTCACTTCGTGTTCAACCAATGAGAACTGTTGCGCGGATGAATACATAAGAATGGCGGTGTTGCGTCATACCGACGCCAGAAACTAGTTTTATTAGCATCTGTGAGCCCAAGTTGAAAGGATGTGTTTTTTTTTTGATAGCGCGTGAACATGTAACTTTCACCCAAACCTTTATACAGTGTAGATTCTATCAAACTGTGAAGATTGTCGATTTAATATGGTGCTAAAAGTGTAAATTAACGAATAAATATGTTGTGATAAAAGGAACGTTGATTTATGCATTCCATTCTGTGACCTCGACCCTGTAGATTAAAATCGCGTATGATATCACACATTTCATCATTCAGTAAGAACATTATCTCCGGTATGCTATGTAAAGAATCTTTTCCTGCTGATGTGTAAAGACATATAATAAAATCCGCACCAATATAAAGAACAAATGGTTCTATGCATGTGAAGTCAAAAATGCTTTCCATGCATTTTGTTTGGTGATGACAACCACTGGTCAGGAAAAGGATTTAGTTGATGTGTGTGGAAACATTAAGGTATCTGCATGAGTACCTTAAGTTGACATGTTGCCCAGTAATCAGTTTTACAGGAGCTCAGTATTTGCTTGGGAAAAAAGTTGGTTAAAACTCAGAGACTGGTAGACATGATTAGTTTCACTTGTCATGTATAGGTGGCATTTAATGCCAGTCAATGTGCAGTGGAAAAGTCACTAGTAGCTGCACTGGTGTACATATTGCGTCATAACTGTGCAACATTTCAATCATTTCTTTCATTCACCATCAGATATCCTCTACCTGGTTGATAAAGGATGCTAATTAATCATTTTAAAAAATCAGCGAAATATTGCTGGCACTACCAGTGCATTAATGCTTCATGCTGCCGATGTTTATGGTGTGCTGGGAAAGACATACATTCACCTAACTGAATGGGTTGTATTTCAGTGTTTACCCTGCATACCAAACTAAACAATACACCTGTGGTACCACTACTTGTTTCTGTATGAACTTGAATTTAATAAGGGGCACCTCTATTTTTGTCTCTGTAGAGCAAAGTGTGTGTTTTCACAGTGATGATAATCCTACCACTGCGCAGCACCTTACACTGCGCATGTCTATCTGCACGGATGGTCCACACCTCATTGCACCTGCTTGCATCAAGTATGTAGAGATAATATAGGTCGCTCTGAACCTAATGATGAGCCCAGTAGTCCTAAAAACACAACCTAATCCTTAAACAAGTAAAGTTAGTGTCACAAAATCAAATTCATGTTAATTGGTTAAAATTCATGTTATGCTGAATAGATGGAGCATGTATTGGGAAACACTCCCTCACTGAGCCCACAGTTTTCACGAGTATGTCCCTCTCCTTTAAATCCAGAATCTATTTCAAGGTGTGTTTTGCAAAGTTAAATACACTTGTGAAATGTATCTGAGAGCTCAAAACTATCACAGCATTGGTAAACAAGGTTCTTGTTTCTTTTTTTAACCTACTGTTAGGTGTGTGGTTTGGAGAAACATGTTTAGTCACACGGGGTCCAGTAGACCCATGCCATGTTTTTGTGGTTATATGCCTGTATTTATTTTTTTATCTTTTTATTTTTCCCTGTGTTTAGCTTTATTAACATTAAATATACATGATTGTTTATTGCTATTATCTTACTGCAGAGAACAGTTAAAATATATGAACACAGTATAGGCAATTTGTATTACAGTGTGTGTAAAGAAAATAAATTGCGACTTTCTGGCACACAACTTGTAATTTGAATTGCTCAGTTACTCAGATTCATCTACCATGTTTTCTGTGTTTTCCCTGACTAAGCAACTTTCACAAATAATTTTGACATGTTTGTTCAAACAGAGGGGAGTGCTGCATTTACCACATCCATATTTAGTTTTTCAGTTCTTTTGGTCTTTGCTACAGGGTACATATTGTTTCCTTTTCAATAAGGTTGGTGGTGTATTTGTGAAGTCATCTGTGTGTTTTTCAGGTTTATATTTTGTCAGACCTTTCAAATAACTGGATAGATTTGATAGCATTGCTCTTCTTTGTATTTGTTGTAATAGTAAAGCTAAAGACAGTGCTTTCAAATACTCCTGCCTTGTGTAATATTTGTTTTGATTTCTACGGAAGATACCCCTAGAACTAATACCTGAATATTCAGTAAATGGTAAAAAATTACCGTAGTAATGATCATCACAATAGCAACAACAACTTTGAATTAACATTTTGTTACCTATAAAATACATATCATCACAAAGGTTGCTGTCATCTTCTTCATGATCAGTTTCTGAATCTAAAGACCTCATTTCTAGTTTATATTCAGAACCAGAATCATCTTATTTCATAGAAATTGTCATCTACAGTTAAGGCATCACCATCACAAATTATACGATGTGCAGCTTCCAAATCCTTGGGATTTTGTAGATCATGTTGTTTACCTGTGTCCATGACGAGACACAAGTTTTTGCAATGGGAAAGCGATATTGTATGATTAACAGCGAAAAACATCTAAGCAGTGTGTAATGAGAGTAGATGCATAGGGCCTGGCTGGCCTCTACAGCACGTAACTGCTGATTATTCAGTCTTGCAACCAGAGGAATAAACATATAAGGATGTTGCTTCAGCTAACAGTCAAGTAGTAGGTGTAATGTTAGATGTGCTAGTCAGGAATTACATAGGCCTGTTTGTACAAAAACCATTGTTCTGCGCCCACCTCTGTAGCGTGGTGGTTAGCGTGTCTGCCTCACGTTCAAGAGGTCACAAGTTCGAATCTCGCTTAGGGTAAGTTATCCGGGTAAGGTTTTTTTCCGAGGTTTTCCCTACCCTGAGAAGACGAATGTCGGGTAACTCAAAGCTCCATGGACCTCGGGCTCATTTGAGCATAATTTCACCCATTTCAGTTCATTCATTCATCCGATATGACACAATGTTGGAGGACGTTAATTTAAAAAAAAAAAAAAAACATTGTTTAAATAAACCTAAAGGTCTCCCAGGCCCCCAGTGACCAATGGAGGGTTAACAATGTTAGTGGGAGTGGATTGATAAAATAAAATATGTGTTAGTTAAGTAACTCTGTACATTTTAACAGACATTTGTTTGTGGCGGATATTGTGATTTACAAAATTTTCACAGGTGAAACAGTCGTATCCGATCTGAGCATGACACAACAAAAATATTATTACTTTCCCTGTTGATAAGTAGGGGAGGTATTGCATTCCACCCAAAAATTTGATGTCGAGATTTCATCAGAAATATATGTTTTGGGGGCCCCTGAATCCAAATTAAGCATTTTTAGAAAATGGCCTGTGTTTGTGTCTGTCAGTCTATGGACAGCATAACTCAAAAATGAAAAGTCCGTTGAAAACCAAAGTTGGTATTTAAGTTTAATGTCTTTCAAGGATGCAACACGAAGATTTAGAAGAAAATAGCCCCACCCTAAACTATCCTTTACGTGGAAAAAAATTTTAAACTTTTGATTTTCTTGAAAATGGCTCTAAATGATTTTGATTAGAATGCCATATATTTGAGACACTTTTATGACAAATGAAATGTATATCTTGAATTTTCTTGCTATAGCTCCAGTAGTTGTATTTACTCTGCATGACTTTTGCATAACTTTTAAACCATAAGAAATAGACGAAATCTTAATATACAAAAAAGATAGACCTTCCCGATACACACAATTTATGTCTGAATAAATTTTTTTGTAGAGCGAACCATTTCACAGATATACCTTGTTATTTGTGTCAGTTTCTGAAAGCTTAAGTTTCATGACATGGAACATTGTTCTTTTTTTTTAAAGCATGCAAAGAGAACGGATCTCAGAGCTTTAAAATATTTGTCTACCACTAAAGGCCTACTGTATTCCCATATTCCCCTTTTACCTACGAGGAAATAAGCAATAGGATAATTTCTGCAAATGTTTATCTCAACTAACATGAAGGTATAGTTATAAAAGTTTGTAAGAATGGTTAGTACAAGAGTAGAGAAAGTCATGTGACTGTAGCATATCAGATTCTTTTTAGATAACACTATACCTATATATAATTTTTAGAGACCAAATAAAAGTATAATTGTGTAATTTACCATATTATTTTTGCAGACACTGAAGAAAGAAGACTTCTCCTCCTCCTCCTCCTCCTACAACTTCTGTTTTTCTTCTTCCTCTTCCTCTTGTTCTTCTTCTCTTATTCTTGCTCTTCTTCCTCTTCTTTTATTCTTCCTCTTCTCTCCATCTTCTTCTCTTCTTCCTCTTCTTTCACTTCTTCCTCTTCTCTTATTTCCCTTCTTCCTCTTCTCTTATTTCCCTTCTTCCTCTTCCTCTTCTTTCTCTTCTTCTTTTCTTTCTCTCTTCTTCCTCATCCATCTTATTTTATCATGAGACTCTATCATACCTTGTGGTATTGATGGCGCCTGATTGTTGACTTATACCTGACTGTCTACACAGGTGCCACAATTGGCTCTTGGTGTTCGGGTTGATTGTTTTCTTTGTCCCCTGTTTGAACCATGTCCTTTGTTGGGAGGCTGGGTGCCCCTCAAAATCCGACCTCTGGGTCCACGTCCCGAGGGGTGGGCAACAGGAAGTAGGGGAATGCCTGTTTGAGCGATGTATGGTGGGGAATTCTGTTCTCCAAGCCGCTACGGTAGCCATGAAGGTCAAACAGGAACCCCAAAAACTGGCCGAAGAGGCAACGGTTCAGTCTGCCAGGTTGGAGGTTAGCAGCCATTGCTATTTCTTTTGTGCCAACAAACTTACCGCTGGTGTTTTTAAATACAATGCTGTGGCACTGAATTTTTCAAATTTTATTCTACCTTTCAATGATTGCTGTTCCCAAGAATAAGAACATGATAGTTGGATGGATTAATAGGCATCAAGTATGGCTACATAAACAGACTTTGACTTGTAGAACTTTGGATGAGTGGATGAGTCTTTGTCCACTGTGTGGCAAACCTCTGTTGGTCCACCATGTGTTGCATTGGCACAACTTCGGGACTCTCTACAATTGCCAGTAAGTCCATCTGGCAGAGGTCCTGGCAGATGATAAGTGCTCCAAAAGCTTTTAAGTGCATATCAATGCTAAATTCCCAATTAGAGTTTTGAGTTTTCATAGCTCTGGGCATTTTGTAACTTTATTTTAATTCTGACTGACCTTATGTGTACTTATATAAACTTGTAGCTCTTCCTAGAATTTTTATTTTACATTAATCTTTATCTTTTTCTTTATCTTTCTCTTTTCTGTATCTTTTCATTTTCATCATCATCATCTACCTGATCCCCATTGTCTTTCCCACTGTGGCGTTGTTTGCTGCAGAATTTGAAAATAGGGTTAACACCTCAGAAAAGAATTAAAAATGTGTTACACTTGCGTAACAAAACCAACCTGGGTAACGAATCGCAGGGTCTTGGCCACAGACACAGGGTTGTCACCCAAAACTGAGGCTACTGTAGATCCCAGACCAGCTTGAAATAGATAAACCGTTTCATGAAAATAAGCTTGTTGTAAACAAAGTGTCAAATACTTGGGATTCATCATCAAGTAAATAAGCTAAATAAATGTTATTACATCATTAAGGAGTACAGAGGTATTTTTAGATGACCTTGCTAAGATCTACGCAAGTGACGTAATGTAAATTGATGGTGGTGTAACGTCTCTCTTTACTTCCTCGAAAAAAACAAATTCCTGCTGACAATGTGAGTGGGCACTATGCTTCATCACGTACTGTTTCCAATGTTTACTGCACGGAAGTTGGACAGGAATTAACCTGACACCCCAATGACTTACAAATACTTAAGTGGACTATAAACTACTGCACAGCTATCGGCCATTTGGCACGTCCAAACATACTTCTGTACTTAGATGAAAGAAATGTGTAAATTAATATTGAAAATTGTTCACTTTGTATGTGTGAGTGTGAGTTTTCATGCATGTGTGGATTTATATGTGTACATATGTGTATGCAGCAATAGACTGTACATTGTAGAAAAGAGGTTAATCTGAAACTATCTTAAAATATCATCTTCAGTCCATGGATTAGGCACATTGTTCTGTTTTTCAGATCAATAGTATGTATAATTATATTAACACATCTAAGACACATGTATATGATGTAAACAAACAATAAATTGAATTAAACTGAATAGTTCTCCTTTTTCCCTCAGAAAACTCCCTAATCTGCTACTTTTCAGCAATTTTCCCCTTACTGGTGGAGCATATATGTCAGGTCAAGTGAAGTTTCAACTTCTGATAACCAAAGATGGAGCCGAGCCCTTTCCTTGTGGCTGCTTTTCAACAGGAAGTGGAGATGGCAACGCTCTTCAGGTTGGTTATAATCAACGCCATGCTTTGTTTACTTCAATGTTCTGTATTATAATTTGATGCTCTAGTATAAAGGTTATACAGGACGAGGTTGCAATGGTGGAACTGCTTCAGATAATGCCTGGATATGTGTCCCTATGGTACACTATCCAGAACAATCTTTCAAGTTTTTCTTCTCGTTTCCTTGTAGGTCCCTTACCTTTCTTATCATAGCAGAATGTGTATTTGTCCTCTCTGAACCCTTGTTTCCTACATGTGCTGGTCCCATCTACCCTTGTCCGTCAACTTGGAGAATACTGTGCTTATTGCCCTTTATGTATATCTGATCATGTTTATAGTTTTGTACATTGTGTATTCTGAATCCTACAATCCCACTTACAGTTGTAAACACCTGTTCTCTTGCGGGTTGGGTACGGTTCAGGAAGAAATAGTTAATATGGAGTATTTCTGGTACTGAGTTTTAATACAATTTCACGAAGGTTAGAACGCAAGATTTTTGGTTTTAAAGTCAGAGTTCATTACCCAGAATGCTAGCTTAGGAAGTTACAAGTCATGGCGGCGGCCATACATCAAAGGAGGCTCAAGGTCAGCTATCACACACCACTACATTGCTAGGCAACATGTGGCAGGAACAAAGGCTGAATCCAGACAGTTTGAGAAGCTTCAAGAAACGTGGATTTCCAGAGGACAGAGAAGTTAGTGTTGGGTCAGCTTTAGTGAGTTGTTTGTCAGTAAATCAGTGAGTGAGTAGAATTGTCAGAGCGAGCTGTGAACAGTTGGGCAGCGCTGTGTCAGAGTTACAATAGAACAACAGTTATGAGATGTGTCACAAGTTGGAAATAGTGATTCAGCTTCAGAGGAAATAAAGTGACAAAAAGTAACTGTGCTTGTCATTTGTCACAATATTATATAACTTGCAACTTCGTCGGAAATGTACCCCCATGGACAAAAAAATCTGATGTGCTGCACTCACATGACTTTCTCTACTCTTGTACTAACCATTCTTACAAACTCTTATTCTATTTTTATATCTTCTTCTTGATATTTGAGATAAAAATTTGTACAAATTATCTTATTGCTTATTTCCTTGTAGGTGGAAGGGGAATATTAGAATACAGTAGACTCTGAGTGATAGTCAAATCTTATAAAGCTTTGAATTCCATTCTGTTTGCATGCTTAACATGTAAAAAAATGAACAATGATATTCCATTTCACCAAACTTTTAAGTTTTCCGAAACTGACGGACCCTAATGACCTAGTTGTCGACGGGCTCTAATGACCTAGTTGTCAACGGGCCCTTAAACCCAATTGACACAAATAACAAGAAATATCCTATGAAGTAGTTTACTCTCCAAAAAGATTATTCAAACATAAATTGTGTTTTTAGCAAGATGTACATTTTTTGCATAAGATTTCCTCTATCTCTTACTGTTTGAGTTATTCAAAGGTCACCCAAAGTAAACAGGACTAGGACTACATAGGCTATAGTCAGAAAATTCAAAATATACATTTCGTTTGTCATACAAATATCTTAAACATGTGGCATTTTAATCAAAATCGTTAGAGCCATTTATAAGAAAATCAAAATTTTTGAAAAAGTTTCCATGTAAAGGATAGTTTAGGGTGAAGCTATTTTCTTCAAAATCTTTGTGTCACATCCTTAAAAGACTTAAACTTAAATACCAACTGTGGTTTTTAACCAACTTTCCATTTTTGAGTTATGCTGTTCACAGACAGGCAGACACACAGACTGACAGACATGGACACACAAACAGACCTTTATCTAAAAATGCTTTTTTTGGATTCAGGGTGTCTCAAAACATATTTCTGGTGAAATCTTGACATCAAGTTTTTGGGTGGAATACAACGCTTTCTTGACTTACCAGTAGAGATAGTAAAACTGAGTCATGTCTGGACGCCAAATTCATCTGACCTCTACATGGCAAGGTGCTTAGATCATATGGGTTAGTAATACGGTTATGTAGAACTTGTGACAACTTAATGTTGCCCATATACAACTGTATTGTAGATGCTGTAAACAAGGCACTATGCCATGCAGGCATTAGACGAACTGGATGTTCCAGACTAGACTCATTTTTGTGTCCAGGGTGTACCTCCAACTCCAGCTAATTTTCCATTGTCACTCAGGTAGGGATTTTAATTTTAGCTCTTCTTATGTACAAGTGCTTATGTGCAATCTTCCAAAATGGTCATTAAAATTATCACAGAAGCTGCCTATAGAAATCATAGTTAATCTTTGTTCCTTCATATTTAGTACACTATAGTTCATACATGGTCAAGCAATGTATATTCTCCTTTCTTGAATAATGTGATGACTGGGCCAGGAATGTGCTGACCAATCACACCATCAGACGTCTTCTTCTAAATCCTCCCATTAGTCAGCATTTCACCTCGAAGAAGACTTCCAGTCAAATTGAACACACATAGCATGCAAACTACAAAAGCCTTGTTGACCTGCAAGAAGTATCTATAACAAACACAAAACGATTTTACTTAGCTCTGTGTCAATTTTCATTCTAGGGCAATGCTGTTTAGTTTCTACTGCTTTATTGAGACATTGTAAGTATACATATCTGAAAGATTGTAAGATTAGCATCTTCACTAAAGGGCTTAAAACACTACCTCTTACCTCTGCAAACAAGATATTAACCCTTTCAGTCAGGAATTATTTTGCTGCTTATGCCGTTCTTCCTCTAATTCAAAACCGGTTTAGATTAGGTAGTCTGGGACACCTTCAGCCAACTGACTTGAATAGCCATGATCGTTGAGATGACACATAGTGCCCTGGCCATGCACTCAAAGCCTGAGAACGTGGGTTCGAGTCTCTGTAACCATAGTCAATTGTGCTTGTGGTAAAGAATGGGGAGGGCCCACATAAAATAATTGGTGTGATGGCATATGGGGATGATGACAGGGTATCACTTAACTGCGGTTGTATGGATTTTGCTTCTTTTCTTTAAAAACAAAAAACACTACAATGTAATTGTAAAAATAATAATTTTGTACAATTCAGAACATCCCAGATACATCTGTTTAATTGCTAACAGATAGTATAACAAGAATATAGCAGAACAAACCGTTAAAAGCATTACAAGTAGGAAAAAAATGCCTCTGCCCATTATAGTGGACACCATGACTGAAAGGGTTAAATCAACTAATCCTGCTGAAGTATCTTTTATATAAGTGAGGTCTTTAGAACATACAGAGATGGAGTAGAATGGCCATGGCTAACCAAAAAGACAGGCTATGGCACAAATTGCAGTGGCGTATTTCTGCCAGTCTGGTCATGGCCCAATGAAGTAAAACCACAATCGCCCAATACATCCATATTCTAAACAACTAACATAATTGCTCATTAAATTCATACAAAAGATACAGTTTAATCATGATAGTATACGATGTTGGCCATATATCAGACTACCATTACTACGTGACTCCGATTTGCACTGCGGCCTGTCTCTTTTGTTAGCCACGAGAACGAGTGATGTCATAATGATTAGTGATGTCAACTATTCGTAATATATAGTCACGGTAAAGTTACGGCCATAACTGGTGTAATTGCATCTGTTATGTTGCCACAGAAGTTGTCTATGAACGCGTTGCAGAAAGGCCAACCGATAGATTTTAAAACAAGATTCTGTTTAGACGCCATATTAATTAATCAATCAGTGGACGTACTATTTGTGTTTGGGTGGTTTTGTCTTGATTTCTTTTAGAGCAGTGTATGCAGTTATAGTTACTGAAACATTAAGGCCTAAAAGCCAAAATCCTCACATAGGCAAAGCTAAATTTTACAAATTTGATATCAGAACTCCAAAAGAATTTTAGGAATATGTAAAATGGCATAATTTTCATAAGGAATTTCAGAAAGCAACTGGTGCTGCATTTTGTCACCATCTTCCTGAAAAGAGTGTTCTAAATGTGGTTTCTAGAAGTGCGTATTCTTAGAAGAATGCATCAATGTTGCAGGAAATGCATTTTAGAAATCAGAACCATGAAGCTTTACTGTTAAAGCACACTAAGCAAGCAGTGCGACAGCTGGAATCCACAAAATTCACACTGCTGGAGGTCATTCAGAAGAATTTAGCATTCAAGAGGATCTGATGAGTTTGGCTCATATGTGCTCATGGGCAAATATTCAGTAGACTCATAAGGTCGAGGGAATAACATAGAACTTGAAGAAAATTCAAACATCTTTCAAATATATGGGGAAACAAATGAGTCTGTGAAGAAATCTTGCAGTTTGCTAAACTACAGTGAAGAATTAATTCAAGTTCCATGACTCTTGGTGGAAAAAGTAATTGGGAAAATTGGATAAATAATACAGGAAATAGTGGACAAAAGTGGAGTGGTGTGAATAAAAATTGAGGGTGATAATGAGCCGCAGCCTGCAGTTCCTCCAGAAGAACGTAAAGTCCCATTCATATTAGTGGGCACAATAGAGAGCATATCTAATGCAAAAGTTCTTCCGGAATATCATTTGAAAGAAGTAGAAATGTTAAGGCAGGAAAAGTTAGAAATCGACCAACAGTTCCACAACTACCATGTGTCAGTGAGGAGTTTTCCAGTACAAAGGCATCATGATCGAGGTTATAATTCTGATGTGCATGGGGGAAATGTTTGAGGTCAGGGAACTCCAACAAGAGGCAGAGGAAGAGGTCGTGGCTGTGGCAGACGTACTGACTCAAGACTGGAAGGTGATGCAGGAAACATGCAGCTTTGGCTGCAGCAGCAGAAGCCACACTATGTACAATACCACAGACACTGTGGAACAAAGAGTGATTCGTTTGGCACAAGTAGGTATACAAAATTAAGAATGTATATTTGAAGTTCATTTACCAGTAATTTTCAGGATAAATCAAATCTTTTATTTATTTTCAATTTAAAATGCATTTTGGCATTTTCACACCAGGTTAGGTGCAGATAAAACCTGTGAATAGAAAAAAATTATTCAACCAATGAAAATGTTAATTTTTGTTGCCACATTATATGATGATAAGCTGTTTCTGCTGTGCTGTTAAGTACAGGCAGAAGAAAGAAATACTGAAAGGGGAGCAGAACTGTTCAAAGAAGAACTACCAATAAAATAAAGCTTTCCAGTTTTTACAAAAGTCATAGGCCCCCTAATATTCAAACTTGAAGGTATAAAATATATTGGCATTCATTGTGTAACTTAAATAGATCGAGTACACTATTATTTTAAATGTGACTTTCAGCATCTTGATTAAGAGGTTATACTTGAAGCAGAAAAGAAGTGGCAACTATGTATAAAGGAAATGTACCAATGTAGGATGTAGGGTTCAGCATTCATTAAGTAGTATATTCTGTCATTTATGCTTGATCTTCATTAAATATATGGTCTTTTAGTTAATGGCAGAAAGCTTGTTTGGTTCCCTTTGAACTGCATTATGATTTGTTATGGTTACATTTCTTTTCTTTTTCTGCATAAGAGAACCATTACTTTATGTTAAAGAAGTATGTTTGCATACACAACTTAAATAGCATTCATGAAATTATTTAACCCTTTCACTGCTAAGTCCAACTAAACTCGGTCGTAAAATGTTGCTGCTGTCTTGCTGAACACAGGTATACTCAGTTGTGCATCATGACATATTCTAGTTCCTGTAACTTCCAGGCCACTTGCAATACAGTGGACCGATGTGCACTGTCTTCTTCTGCCATCTCTTGGCTATACTCTGAGACTAGTTGCTGTGAAGTCCCTGGTGTTGTATGACATCTGCAGGGTTTTATACTAAACTGTGCATAAGTCACATGTTAGCTGTGGGAAATTACCGCATGACACTTCCAGTTGAGCTAAGATGGCGTCATTCCATACCAGACACATGTTTACAGACAAAGAACTTTAGAATCAGATGAGGAGTTTGATTTCCCATCTAGTGAGTTCGGAAGTGAAATTGAACAAGAAATATTTCACGATATTACAGGTCCATCACATTAGTGTAAAAGACCATGAGTGCAAACTCCTTTGTTTTGATGGAAAGATGATGCATTTGTGCCGGAAATGCATCCATTAAATGACAGTGCTGCAGGAATCACAGCTGGGACTTTGAGTAGTGCTTCGCAGGTATCAGACTATTTCTGTCAGCTTTTAGTGTGGATATAATGCAGAAAATATAGGAGGAGAGAGTTTCTACTCATTTATGACAAACATGGTTCCACTCTCCCCTTCCTCTCATCTTCAAAAATGGCATGACACTAATGTGGATGAAATGTACGTGTTTTTAGCATTGACCATGCTCATGCCAAGAGTAAAAAAACTTTCTAGGGAAGAGTATTAGCCTACTGATCCTCTGATTGAAACTCCCCATTTCCATAACTACATGCCACAGGACAGATATTTGTTGTTACTTTGCACCCTTCATTTCTGCGACAACAATACACAATTGGCAGATGGCCAATTATATAAACTAAAAATGATTATAGATCACCTACACCATAAGTTCAGTGCAACTTTCTGCCCATTTTCTAATATTTGCATTGATGAAAGTATGGTGCTATTCAAGGGTAGGCTCAATTTCTGACAATTCACTTCTTCTAAAAGAACCAGATTTGCCATCAAATTATTCATAATTTGTGACTGTGAGACAGGCTACATTTTAGATTTTATAATATATACTGGGGAAACAAACTGAAATATTTCCTATTCAGGATTTTGGTATGGCTGGAGCTGTAGTTCAGACACTCATTGAAAAATATTCTGGGAAGGAACACAGTTTGTGGCTGGATAACTGGTATTCCAGTCTCCTGTTATTTGAGTCTTCATAAAAAAAATTTCAATATTTGTGGAACTGTTAGGAGGAGACGAAAAGGAATGCCTTTGTTCACAAAAAAGCTACAAAAGGGTGAAATTGAAGCCAAATTCACAGATAATATGATGGCACTAAGATGATTGGATAGACGGGAAGTATGCACACTTTCAACCCTCCACGGCAGTAACAAAAAGCCAACTAACAAATTAGATAAACAAAGCATCCCATTCACAAGCCCAAGTGTGTCCTTGAGTACAACCAAAACATGGGGGCAGTTGACAAAACTGATGTGTAGCTTTCTTCTGTACATTCTATGCAGAAATCAATCAAATGGTACAAAAAGTTCTTTTTTCATATTGTAGATTTATCTACTTTTAATTCTTGTACATTATATAATGTCAGAACTGGTGCAAACATTACCATCTGATATGATTACGTTGTAGCACGTTAATTTAAAAAAATGGTGGAAACATTGCACTTGCAGATTTTCATTTAGAAGTAATTCAAGAGCTGCTAAGAAGCATGCTAATCCAAAACAGTTGAGTAAAAAAGGATACCCTTCAACATCATCTGATTGTCCTCTTCATTTGAAAGAGAGGAATTTTCCATCCTTTATACCCCCACAGAAAAGAATAAGAACCCAACAAGAAACTGTACATTATTATTTATTTATGCCAACAAAATTACTGTTGGTGTTTTTAAACACACAAACCGTGTGTGGGCAATGTTTGAGAGGTAGAACTGGAACTTAAAAATTCAATGCCACAGCTAGGACCAGTTATACGAACTGGTTTGAGAATTAAATGTCATTCTGGCAGGTTGTCACAGTAGCTTAATAGTTAGAGCACCCGCCTGGTAAGCGGAAGGTCTGTGGTTCAAATCCCAGCTGTGGCATTGAATTTTTAAGTTCCAGCAGTTTGTTCAAATACAAAATCAGCTGAGAGAAAGAGGAGGGAATCCAGGTATATGTGCTCCAAGTGTAATGTAATATTGTGCGTTGTTCCCTGTTTTGAGAGGTGCCACACCCTCCTTCACTATTAGAGTTTAGGGGTGAAAACAAAAACAATACTCTTGTGTATTTTGCAATATATTTCTACAAGAAACTGTGATAGTTCATTCAAAATGTCTTTGTAAGAAAGACTATAAAGCAAGCCTACTAACAGTACTAATATAGTATTAGTATGAAACTTTTTAGAATTTTGGGTATGTTAGGTTTAAGAGTTAAATAAACCACATTTTCTTCTCAAGATTGTCTAAGATTTCATACAAATTCTGCTGTAGTTGAAGAGGTGTAAAGAGCTAAGCTCCTTAATCCACTGATATCATAATATTAATTAGTTCTGCATGAATTTTGTGAACAGCAGTGAGCATTACACATGAAAAAGTTTTGATCAAATCAATATTAATGGGATTAAAAATTGTTGTGAATCATGAACATCGGCAGACTTTTTTCAGGAGGGGGATGTCTTTTCATCACTACACCTGGCTCGAAGCCCGAAAGCATCTTGAATATGTTGATGTCTTTTCATCACTACACCTGGCTCGAAGCCCGAGAGCATCTTGAATATGTTGATGTCTTTTCATCACTACACCTGGCTCGAAGCCCGAGAGCATCTTGAATATGTTCGTCGCCAGGAAAGCTACAAATCTTATTTTATAAGCATATTAATTTATGCTAAATAAAAACTGTTCTTTACATCAACATTAAAGCAATAGTCTAACATAATTATTTCACATTACATTTACTATTTTCCAAGGGAACCTGCCCCTTGCCCCCCATGCGACGCCGCCCATGTTGTGAAGCGTTGAAATTGGATTTGTGAATAACATGGAAATATTCAACTGTACAACTCATGCCACTGTAAAGCCTGCTTCAGAGCATTCAGGAATAATTGTATCATGAAAATATAATGAGACAATTATAAGGTAAATGTCCCATTAGATATGTAAAGTAATAAGGATTATCAAAAAGATTAACCAAAATTCAATGTGTTTATGCTATTTATATGTAGGTACATTTGTGGACAAGGACAGAAGAGAACCTCCCCCCTTCAATCCTTAAAACTCATAGTAGTTTCCTAGAAAAGGTAACACAGATTAAATCCAAATTGAACATTCCTAACACCAGAGAAAATCTACTTATTAGAGAAAATCCATTGGAATTATTGCAACCTACCTTCAATTTGGAATTAATAGAGGAAATAAGTAAATCAGACACACCAAAAGAAATACAAAAACTTCTAGCTCTGGAAACAATCAATACTAGGTATCCCACAGAAGAATGGCTACACATATATACTGATGGATCCTCGAAGGAAAACCTTACTGGAGCTGGAGTTACATGTTCACATTTTTCCTTTTATCATTCTGTTGGCAGAGACACAACAAATTATGATGGAGAAATAGAGGCTATATACATTGCTCTCTGACAATTATTAAATCTTCCCTTAAATAAATTTAACAAGGCAGTAATTCTTTCGGATTCTAAAGCTGCAATTCAGGGAATATGTTCAAATACTACAAAGAAGTCAACAAAAATTAGAGAATGCTACAAAATGTTAACACAACTCCAAAAAGTTAATAAGACTGTTCATCTCCAATGGATTCCAGCACACTGTGGAGTCATGGGGAACGAAGCTGCAGACTCACTTGCAAAGAAAGGCACAACAATAAAACAAAATTCTAAATTCAATTTCTCATATTCCTCAATAAAACGCTTGATCATTAAAAATTTTTGTCATTCATACCTACAAGAAATAGAAACAAATGCCAAAGATAAAAAATGGATTACACTACTTCCCAATCCAGATATAATCCCCCAGAGACCAAGGAAAACAGCGGTTGCAGCCTTCCGACTATTGACAAATCACGACTGCTTAGCAAGTCATCTCTACAGAATAGGTATCTCAGCCTCACCAATATGTGTCCTGTGTAACGATCCAGCAGAAATGAATGAAGAACACTTGAAGACCTGTGAAGCATTAAGATCAGAAGAAACTACAGTTCAAAAGTATTGGAAAGCACGAATGCTAATGGCTTCATTGCCAGATGCAAGGCACTAGAAAACAACAACAACATTTGTGGACAAAAAATAAGTTATGTCTGGAACACCCTGCTACTGTAACGGCAAAGAACAACTCGAGTACCTAATAACTTGCTGTTTCCAACCGGTAGGTTTGTCTCTGTGTCTGTCTGTCAGTCTGGCTGTCTTGTGTGTACATCTTGTGTGTCTGTCTGTCTGTCTGTCTGTCTGTCTGGCTGTCTGTCTGTCTTTTGTCTGTCTGTCTATCTGTCTGTGTCTGTATGTCTTGTGTGTCTGTCTGTCTGTGTGTCTGTCTTGTGTGCATGTCTTCTGTGTCTGTCTTTCTATCTGTCTTGTGTGTCTGTCTGTCAGTCTGTCTGTCTATCTGTTTGTGTGTAGGTCTTGTGTGTGTGTCTCTCTATATGTCTTGTGTGTCTGTCTATGTCTGTCATGCATGTGTGTATTTCTGTCTGTGCATATGTATGTAGGTATGTATTTTTGTATGTATGCATTCCATACATGGCTTTTCTTTTGTCCACGGGGGTACATAAGTGAGAATATAAGGTCACTCTAATATGCAGCTGTTATTCAAATATCTTAATGATATATTCAATTCAGTGAATGAGAATGAGAAACAATGGAGAAAAATAGAAAACAAGAGGAAAAAAAAAATTTTAAAAATTAAAAAACAAAATTAACAAAAACATATGAGTCAACAATAGAAATGTACATATGTTATTTAGTGGTTCAGTGACGCTTGGGAAATATAATCCAATGCTTTGATTATCAATACAATCTATGAAAAAATATACTTTCTCTACAAATGATATATTCATATATTGCCTTTATGTACTATATTATTAATGTGGAATGTTAATCTTCTATCCACGGTAGGCTAGTCATGATTTATTTCAAATTAAGCAAGAAGCACTTATCTTAACATGCTGAAACAACATTCAAATTGTTGATACCAGTAAGAGGTTTTGTGATGGAAAGGGAAGAAAATGTTGTTTTCTAGTGCCTTGCATCTGGCAATGAAGCCATTAGCATGGGAAGAAAATGTAAAGATCACAAACTTTATAGTCTCTAAGGTAAAACAATTAGAGAGGTCTGAACTTAAAACATGGAATGTTTCAAAAGCAGTTCTCACTATGCACACATTTGACACATATTGCATATTTTAATGAGGTATATACTTTTGCAGTAGGAAGCTTCTCTCTGTGATTTAAATTTCCTATTACACAAAATTATACAATTAGAGAGAACTTCACTGGCTGCTTGAAAATAGTTCAGAATATAGATCTTGTACTACTTGGCAAAGTCATGAAGCGTATCAGAAAGAATGTGAAACTGGCCAGCTGTTTACGTGAGCTTATCGCACAAATACGGTGAGATAGGGTATGTACATTCTGTTCAGATGCAATCATATCTTCAGGACAGCAACGGCTCATATATCAGCAGGTGCGAAAGATCACCTATTTGTGTTTTATCACATACGTGGCACCCAACATACATAATATCTGTGCAACAAGGGCATATAACCTCAGAAATCTGGTTTGAGGAACATTCTTATAAAAATCAGCCAAGTCTTCCTTGTGTTTATACTTGTCCTTCAGCAAATCGTCACACTGTAAATTCATCAATTCAATTTGCTACTTGCTAGAAACATTGTTAACATCCAATGAATATAGGGTCGCAAATATCTGAAACGTAATTGACAATGTTTCTACATCTTGAAGCCTGGTCTCAAACTGGTGTGAAACACGAGGAACTGAACACAAACACAAAACCACTACACAACGTCAACAAACACACAAAATAAAAACAAAATTTGCACTAACGCCGTTAAGATCCCTTAAGCAACAAATAAAAACCCTCAGACTAGGCTGAAGAGGGTTCTCTCTAAACAGCCCGAGCATGTTGTAAACATCCCAAAATAACATTCTTCATCTTCATTCAGTTTCCTGCAAGTAGCGCCGCTGATCTATGCAGCACAGCAATACACCGCTCTCGCCTGACGTCACATGAGCGTACAAGCTGGCTCTTCGTTTAAATACGTCACACAGCCCGAAATTGTCTTCCCCTACACTAGGGGAAGTACTCTGAGGATAAAAACCTGATGTGTTGTATTCACATGACTTTCTCTACCCTTGTAATAACTGTTCTTACAAACTCCTATTCCTATATCTTCTTCATGTTAGTTGAGATAAACATATGTACAAATTATCTTATTGCTTATTTCCTTGTGATTACAAGGAGAATATGGAAATACAGTAGGCTTTGAGCGAATGTAAAATATTTTAGAGCTTTGAGATACTGTTCTCTTTGCATGTTTAACATATAAAAAAATGATCAACGGTGCTCCATTTCATGAAAGTTTTAAGTTTTCCGAAACTGACACAAATAACAAGGAATATCTCCGAAATGGTTCACTCTACAAAACATTTTATTTGGACTAAATTCTTTGTTTTAGCGAGACCTACATTTTTGTATATTAAGATTTTGTCTATCTCTTACGGTTTACAATTTATTCAAAAGTCATCCAGAGTAAACAGGACTACATGGGCTATCAGCAGAAAATTCAAATATACATTTCATTTGTCATAAAATGACATTTTAATCACAATCGCTGGAGCCATTTTCAAGAAAACCAAAATTTTTGGAACAGGCACATGTAAAGGGTATTTTAGAGTGGAGCAATTTTCTTAAAAATCTTTGTGTCACATGCTTAAAAGGTATTAAACTGAAATACTAAGTTTGGTTTTTAACTGACTTTTTGCTTTTGAGTTATACTGTTCAAAGACAGACACACACAAACAGACCTTTTTCTAAAAATGCTTCTTTGGATTCAGGGGCCTAAAAATATATATTTCCACTCTATATCAGATTTTTTGGGTCCAATATAATACTTTCTCTATTTCCTATATGTAGGAGAGAAAGTAAAAATAGACTTTAGCAAAAGCTGTGACTAACATAACAGAAACACAAAAAGTTAAATAATACCAAATTTGGTACATGCATATTCTAAAGATGCAATACAAAGTACCGTTAAATAGGGAACATTTTCATAAATGTTATTTTCTCAAAAATGGTTCTAATAATTTTATTAAAACAGCATGTTTAAGATATTAGCATGGAAAATAAAATGTACATATATGTTGAATGTTCTGGGAATAATTTGTCAAGTTCTCTTCATTCAGATCAAATTTTGTATAACTGATGATTTTGTTATGTAGACAAGTCCCTGCCAAATAAAAAAATGAATACATTGTTAAAACACATGATTTGTGTGTAATAAATATTTTGTGACCATTTCCAAGATATTCATTGTTGGTTTAAAAATCAATGGTGAGTTAACCCTTTAAATTAAATTATTATTAATAATAATGCTGTCAATTGCCAGGATCATATCAGCGTTGCCAGTGTGCTGGAATTATCTCCTGCAGGAGTTCCTTTTCATGCCAGTAAATCTACTGACATTGAGCTGTCATTTCTAAGCACACTTAAAAACCATCCGCCTGGTTTTTAAGCACACTTAAAAACCATCTGCCTGGGCTGTATTTGAGCCTACAACCTTGGGTTCAGTAGGCCAATGTCTAACCAAGTGAGCTACGCAGATCAACGAGTTAACCCCTTAAAAGCATTTTACATTTACCACTGATTTTTTTTATTGTTACATTTATATCCCACCTTTAACCACAATGGTCTCATTAGTAGCCTCTCCTATGGAATACGTTGCATCTGCTATGGTGTTAAGTCATTTTACTGTGGGTTTCGGGTGTTTGGGTTTTTTCTACATTATATTCACATTCTTATTCATACTTCCAGGGAAGGGAGGACAGGGAAGAATCTTGGCTAGAGAAAAGTTCCTACTTCCCAACCAGGAATCTAACCTGGGACCCTTGCACCGAATGGGCTACGGGGATTGATCTTTTCCTCCCACTGGCAAAAGTATGGAATTTCAGCAAGCACTTAAGCCATGCTAATTATTATTTATTTATGCCAACAAACTTACTGTTGGTGTTTTTAAACACACAAGCCGTGTGTGGGCAAAGTTTAAGAGGTAGAACTGGAACTTAAAAATTCAATGCCACAACTGGGATTTGAACCACAGACCTTCCGCTTGCCGGGCGGATGCTCTAACCACTGTGACAAACTGCCAGAATGGCATTAAATTTTCAAGTTAGTTCGTATTTCTCCTGGTAAACCACAAAGGCAGTCTCACATCAGAGACAATTACCCCAATGGTGGCTTACTATTGCAAGTACTTTATATCCCAGGATTAAATAACCTTCACATGGTAATTATTAACTGCCATTCTGGCAGTTTGTCACAATAGCTCAGTGGTTAGAGCGTCCGCCCGGCAAGCAGAAGGTCTGTGGTTCAACTCCCAGTTGTGGCATTGAATTTTTAAGTTCCAGTTCTACCTCTTAAACTTTGCCCACACACGGCTTGTGTGTTTAAAAACACCAACAGTAAGTTTGTTGGCATAAATAAATAGTAATTACCATGTGAAGGTTATTTAATCCTGGGATATAAAGTACTTGCAATAGTAAGTCACCATTGGGGTAATTGTCTCTGATGTGAGACTGCCTTTGTGGTTTACCAGGAGAAATACGAACTAACTTGAGAATTTAATGCCATTCTGGCAGTTTGTCACAATAGCTCAGTGGTTAGAGCGTCCGCCTGGCAAGTGGAAGGTCTGTGGTTCAAATCCCAGTTGTGGCATTGAATTTTTAAGTTCTAGTTCTACCTCTCAGACATTGCCCACCCACGGCTTGTGTGTTTAAAAACACCAACAGTAAGTTTGTTGGCATAAATAAATAGTAATTACCATGTGAAGGTTATTTAATCCTGGGATATAAAGTACTTGCAATAGTAAGTCACCATTGGGGTAATTGTCTCTGATGTGAGACTGCCTTTGTGGTTTACCAGGAGAAATACGAACTAACTTGAGAATTTAATGCCATTCTGGCAGTTTGTCACAATAGCTGAGTGGTTAGAGCGTCCGCCCGCAAGCGGAAGGTCTGTGGTTCAAATCCCAGTTGTGGCATTGAATTTTTAAGTTCCAGTTCTACCTCTTAAACTTAAGCCATGCTTTGCTCCAATCTGAAAACTGAATTGAACTAGAACTTAAAACTGATAAGTTGTATTGTTTCAGTTCAGTTTTCAGCTCTCCTAGAACACTGAGCTGAAAATGCTGTATCAATAAGTAAAATGGCAGAAGCATAGTTGAGAAACCTGCATGGCAGTGAAGAAAGTGAGTTGAATACTTTGATATTCATTCTGGTCCATGAATTAACAGATAGAGCAAAGTTGTGGAAAATGCTCTGAGGTACATCCCATGTTTGCAAATTGTAGTTTAGTTATGAAGCACCTAAGGGACAATGACACTAAGTTCATGGAGTGCTTCAGATGAACAGCAAAATTAAATCCACTCTTAATATTACCTACGGTTAGATACAGATAAACTTTGTTTATCAGAATTCACTGACATAAGCTAGCATTTCTTTGTATCACAATAGATGTCTATATTTTGTATTATTACAACTAAAGTTACATAATGATCGGTAAAGATTGCGTATCTGCTAAAACATTCAACTTTGCTCATTGCACACATGTAGCATTGCATTGCACAACTGCTAGTAATACACGTAATTGAGAATAATTCACACTCTGAATATGGTACTTGCAGTTTAAACCATTATCTTCGCACCTCCCAGGTAAAGCACTTATGATGAAACAGCGTTTTTAGCAGATAAGCGATCTTTCCAAACAATCAAGTGAAGTTGGATTACTGCCTACATGACGAGGTTATACAAACCAAGGCATTGTGCAGCACTTATTTCAGTATTTTGCATTCTTGAAGATCACAAACAAAAAGAGAATTATTAAACATTATCCAGAAAGAGTAAAACTTATTTACTTATGTACTTGATTTTCCTAATTCCTCTGCTAACTCCTTCCAAAGCCTGTATTTTCTCCACATTTCTATACACTGCATGTTGCAGATTGTATATAAGTTGTTCTGACAGAAAAAAGGCCAGTAATTATTTTGCTTTCCACTCATGTGCAATTTGCAAAGTAAACAAAGCAATATCAATGCTTGAAGTAAAGCTGTATAAATCAGGTTACTTTGAAGGAATGGTGGGCACCCAAACAAATTTAATGAGGCACCATCATGTTTTTCACTTTACCAGGTAAAGCATTTCTGACAAACCAGCATTTTTAGCAGATACGAAATCTATACCAAATAATCAAGTTACTACCTACATGACAAGGCTATACCCAAGGCTACTCTGTTGTGCTCCATTTATTCCAGAATCTTTTCATGCTTGCAGAGCAGAAACAAACTGAAAAATTATTAAATGTTTTACAGAAAGACTAAATCTTGTTTACTTATGCACCAACTTGATTTTCCTAATTCCTCTGCTAACTCCTTCTAAAGCTTGTGTTTTCTCTCTACATTTCTGTACTCTTGCAGATTGTATATTAGTTAATTCTGATGAACAAAATCACATTGTTTCCCCTTTGCTGTATGAAGACTTTCGTTTTCCACTCATGCCCAATTTGCAAAGTAAACAGGGCAATACTGCAACTATAACCTCACTTCAGAATGCCCTAGCTCAATGGAACTGAACTAAAGCTGGTTTCTATGTGAAGGTTTTGAAATTCTGTTCACTTTGCACAGCTAAGATATAAAACAGTGAATTACGACCTTCCATTTGAGAAAAGTATATATGCTGCAAAGCTCACACAAATAATAAGGAATATCTCTGAAATGGTTCACTTCACAAAAAAATTTATTTGGACATAAATTGTGTGTTTTAATCAGATATACATTTTTTATATAGTAAGATTTGGTCTATCTCTTATGGTTTGCCAGTTATGCAAAAGTCAGCCAGAGTAAACAGGACTACATGGGCTATAGCCAGAAAATTCAAAACATACATTTATTAGGTTGTCTCATAAGTAATGTCGGTTTTTGAATTTTGGTGTTTTAGAAAATTTGTTGGGTTTCTTTGGTTTGGTAGTGCTATTTACAGGTTGCCATGGATAGTGTTGCACACATTGCAAGCATGTACCAGTCTTCAGTTGTTGATAAACAATCGCAAAATAGAGATACCAAAGTTTGAACCAAGAGTCCTTCTAAAGCATTACTGGAAAAAAGATTATTAATCTGCTGCCGCAGCTTGGGGGATGCGTTAAGTGGAAGGAGAAGGTGTCATTAGTGAGCGTGTGGCACAGCGATGGTTCCAATGTTTCAACAATGGAGATGAAAACACTAAAGATTTACCATGTTCTGGAAGGCCTAAAGTATGGAATATTGAGGATACATGCCAAGTTTTGTGAGAAAATCTGCAAAAAAAGTACCCGTAGGCTTTCAGAAGAAGTTGGTGCATCAAAAGATTCCATACATGGCCACATTAAGACACTTGGAAAATCATACAGAAGCTGCAGATCTGTACCTCATGAACTGACACCTCAACAGGCTCAACATAGATTGGTTATCTGTCGTCAGCTTACCTGTACTACCATGCATGAAAGATTTGCCAAGAGAATTGTCACTAGTGATGAATAATGGGCACATTACCATAACCCTGATGCCTCGAAACAGCAGCTTGATCCCACCAACCTGCCAAAGTCATCAGTTCGGTCCTAAAGTAATGTGTGTCTGGTGGAATTTTGATGGTGTGATTTACTGGGAGTTTGTTTCAAATGGGCAGGCAACTGATGCGGATCTTTATTCTCAACAACTGGAACAAGGTCATTTAATTTTGAGACGCAGATACCCAGTATTACTTAACTGAAATAGAGTTCTATTGCAACAGGACAATGCAAGACCCCATACTGCACGAACAACCATGGAAAAAATTCCGACATTGCGAGGAATTGAGCTTCTACCACACCCAGCCTACAGCCCTGATCTTGCACCATCAGATTACCATCTTTTTCTATCCATGGCCCTGTTTCTACATGGAAGAAATATTGACAACATTGAAGCAGTGCAAGTGGGTCTCACCGAACTCTTCGCACCAAAAAACCAGAGACTGGTAACATCGTGAGATAATAAAACTCACTGAAAGATGGCCATTGAATCTAATGGTCTGTACTTTGAAGATTAGTTAATTGCTTGTCAGAACACACTTCAAATAATTGTTTTTCTTAAAAAATTACATTTCTTATGAGACAGTATCTGTAATTTATGATAGAAATATCTTAAACATATGGCATTTTAATCAAAATCGCTGGAGCCATTTTCAAGCAAATCAAAATTTTCAGAACAGTTTCCACGTAAAGGGTAGTTTAGGGTGAAGCAATTTTCTTCAAAATATTTGTGTCACATCCTTGAAAGGATATAAACTTAAATAAAAACTTCGGTTTTTAACTGGCTTTTCATTTCTGAGTTAACTGTTAACAGACCATTTTCTAAAAATGCTCTTTTTTTGCATTCAGGGGCCCTCAAGACTATATTTCCTGTGAACTCTCGACACTGAACTTTTGGGTGGGATACAATACTTCCTCTACTTGCTAGACATGGCAGAAAAAGTGAAAATAGAAATCAAAGAAAAATGATTATAAAGTTTTAAGTGTATGACAACATACATTTACTTCTTTAAAATTCCCCTGAGCCATATAAAGGTCCTTCAGGCAACAGTTTAGGTTGCTCTCTAAGTTTTACTACTCTTTATTTGTTTTGCTGATTTGAATGTATTTAATATACCGTGAACAAGTGATCACAGGCTAGGACACTGCTGCGGTAGGACAGGATAGTGACATTACTCCAAACAAGTGAATGTAGGCAAATGACACTAGTGCTTTTTAACTGACAGTGAAGTCAGTGTCTTTTCATTTGGAATTTATTATTTTCACTTAGCTAATTATATTAGATTACTCATCTGTTACATTTAATTGTTAAACTAATTTTAAAAGAAGTGTTAATTTAGTAGTACATTGATAAACAAAGGCTTTCATGGCTGTAGTCATAATTAGTAAAATATATTTACGGGTTAAGAGACTGTGGTCCACTGGGATTCTTCCTTCCACTCCCAGATGTTTTGCTTGTACCTGCGGCAAGCATCATCAGCGGCGTTGTAAAACTCTCCTTGGTTGCTGAGCCCAAATGACCTCATTGTCGACGGGCCCTTAAACCCCACACACTCACTCACACCTTGGTCACTCCATCACTACTGAATTGCCAGTAGAAGGAGCTGGCTTATATATGCTGGTAGGTACCTCTCTCCTGTAACCTGATTGGTCCACATGTTTGCTAGAGGTGGGGGCATGGTTTTCTGTGATTGGTCCACAGAGTTGTGAATCTATATAGTATAGTAGGCACAGCTTTTTGAGATACTCCAAAAAACAACCTTGACATTTTTACCCCATTATGGCATAGTCTGGTTATATTTGGTGATATTCCATCTGTTAGGTTGCATTAGTGCCACCAAGTGTTTGTAACATACGAGGGGTGTTCAAGAAAGACTGGCACTAATATTCATACAACAATGTATTGTAAAAAATCACTCATACAGACTGTTGCCTCCCTCAGAATACTTCTCCCCCAATACAATGTACTTGTCCCGCCACCTTTGCCATTCCTGGAAAACGTGCAGGAAGCCATTCTTTGAGAGCCTGTTCAGGGTTGCCTCTAAAGCTTTCACTGCTTTGGTCTCATTGTCGAACCGATGTCCCTTAAGTTCCTTTTTGGCTCTCGGGTTAAGAAAAAAGTCACATGGAGTTAGGTCAGGATTATAAGGTGGAAGAGATACCGTGGACATATGATTTTGTGCCAGGAATTCGATAACCGCATCAGCAACATGTGGCTTGGCATTGTCGTGATGAAACTTGCACTGCTGAATGAGATTCTTTAGCTTTTTGGGGATGTGATCCTTTACCAATTGCTTCAGGATAGTGTTATAGTAATCTGCAGTGTCTGTAGAGTGTCTTGGAACTGTGAGAATGCAGACTATCCTCTGGTAATCAAAAACAGTAATAACTATGCCCTTATTGGGTGACTTCTGTACTCGTGACGATATTTAGAGACGACTATCAAACACGTTCACTCTCACAGGCTGTCAACAATCAACTGACAGAATGTGATCTTCAGTGATTAGCGACTAGAATACGTAGTTCAATGACACATGGACAGATGTCGCAATCAGACACTTAATGAAAGGAAAAAAAAATCAGTGCCAGTCTTTATTGAACATCCCTCGTATAACCATGGTAAAGCCAAGGCTATAGTTGGTCGTATTGCATCTGTTATGTTGCCACAGAAGCCCTTGTTTGTGAATGCATTGCAGAGAGGCCAAGCGGTAGATATTAAAACAAGATTCTGTTTAGACACCGTGTTAATTAATTAATCTGTGGACGAACTGCTTGTATTTGTGTGATTTCATCTTGAATTCATTTAGAGCAGTATATACAGTTATAGTTACTGTTGTTTTTGTGTTTGCTACACATTAGTGCATTAAATATATATGACATTTAGCGCTCGAAAGTGATTTTATGTAAAAGTGTTATTGTAGAACAAGATTTGCCTAAGATGAGTACATTCTTGTTGAGTGGTAACAATGTTCAAGCATTATTATCGTTTGAAAGCATGATGCTTTAACCCTCTGATATTTGAGGTTAGAAATGCCTTTATTATGTGCATTGACAGGACAACTTTTTGGGATACTTTCATCTGCTGTTTATTGCAATGTCGGCCATGTTGAACCCTTGGGAACTTCTGATAAACTGTGTCCACTATAGAGCAGGATACCATGTTTTATGAAGTTTGGAAGCTTCTTCTTCCTTGTCAGTTTTCTATACGCTTGTAAATTTTGATTGCTTCATGGCATAGGCATGTGTGATAATGGGACGATGTAGCGAGGATGTCTGTTTCCTCGCAGCGGATGATGTGTTCCCTGGGTTCTTATGGCATGGTGGGCTACCGCCACTTTCTCCAGTTGTCCAAGGCGGCAGTATCAATACTAGGATAAAGGAACACCGTAGATATTGCTGCCTTGGACAACCAAAGAAATTGCTGATTGCCCAGCATGTCTTGAAAGCACCTGGGGAACATATCATCCACTATGAGTGAGTGTGTGGGGTTAAACGGCCTGTCAACAATGGGGTCATTTGGGCCCATCATCCACTACGAAGAAACAGACATCCTTGCTACATTCCATTACCACACGTGCCTATACCGTGAAGCAATAGAAATTTACAAGCATAAAGAAACTTTAACAAGATAGAAGAAGCTCCCAAATTTCACAAAACACGGTACCCTCCTCTATTAAATAGATTCACAACCAAACCCTATGGACCAATCACATTAAAAACCACACCCCACCTCTAACAAACATGTGGACCAACCAGGTTATGGGGGGATGCATATATAGGCCAGCTCCTTCCACCAGCAATTCCGTAATGACGGAGAGACCAAGGAGAATTCTACAATGCTGCTGAAGATGTTTGCCGCAACTGCAAGCGAAACATCTGGGAGTAGAAAGAAGAAGCTCAGTGGGCCACGGCCTCTTAGCCCACAAGTATATTTTACTATTATTTATTTATGCCAACAAGCTTACTGCTGGTGTTTTTAAACACACAAGCCGTGTGTGGGCAATCTTTAAGAGGTTGAATCAGAAACTGAGAAATTGAATGCTGTAGCCGGGATTTGAACCACAGATCTTCTGCTTATCGAACGGCTGCTCTAACCATTAAGCTACCATGGCCAACTTCATAAGAATAACCTGGGCAATTTAATGACGTACTGGCAAGTTGGCCATGGTAGCTTAATGGTTAAGGCAGCCGCTCGATAAGCGGAAGATCCGTGGTTCAAATCCCGGCTATGGCATTGAATTTTTCAGTTTCTGATTCAACCTCTTAAATATATTTTACTAATTTAGTGGTGCCTTGAGAAACAAACTTCACATTCCTTATTATTTATTTATGCCAACAAACTTACTGTTGGTGTTTTTAAACACACAAGCCGTGTGTGGGCAAAGTTTGAGAGGTAGAACTGGAACTTAAAAATTCAATGCCACAACCGGGATTTGAACCACAGACCTTCCGCTTACCGGGCGGATGCTCTACCACTGAGCTATTGTGACAAACTGCCAGAATGGCATTAAATTCTCAAACCAGTTCGTATTTCTCCTGGTAAACCACAAAGGCAGTCTCACATCAGAGACAAATTACCCCAAATGGTGACTTACTATTGTAAGTACTTTATATCACAGGATTAAATAAGCTTCAGATAGTAATTATTATTTATTTATGCCAACTTACTGTTGGTGTTTTTAAACACACAAGCCGTGTGTGGGCAAAGTTTGAGAGGTAGAACTGGAACTTAAAAATTCAATGCCACAACTGGGATTTGAACCACAGACCTTCCGCTTACCGGGCGGATGCTCTACAACTGAGCTATTGTGACAAACTGCCAGAATGGCATTAAATTCTCAAACTAGTTCATATTTCTCCTGGTAAACCACAAAGGCAGTCTCACATCAGAGAACAACAGTAAGTTTGTTGGCATAAATAAATAATAATTACAATCTGAAGGTTATTTAATCCTGGGATATAAAGTACTTACAATAGTAAGTCACCATTTGGGGTAATTTGTCTCTGATGTGAGACTGCCTTTGTGGTTTACCAGGAGAAATACAAACTGGTTTGAGAATTTAATGCCATTCTGGCAGTTTGTCACAATAGCTCAGTGGTAGAGCATCCACCCGGTAAGCAGAAGGTCTGTGGTTCAAACCCCAGTTGTGGCATTGAATTTTTAAGTTCCAGTTCTACCTCTCAAACTTTGCCCACACATGGCTTGTGTGTTTAAAAACACCAACAGTAAGTTTGTTGGCATAAATAAATAATAATTACAATCTGAAGGTTATTTAATCCTGAGATATAAAGTACTTACAATAGTAAGTCACCATTTGGGGTAATTTGTCTCTGATGTGAGACTGCCTTTGTGGTTTACCAGGAGAAATACAAACTGGTTTGAGAATTTAATGCCATTCTGGCAGTTTGTCACAATAGCTCAGTGGTAGAGCATCCGCCCGGTAACCGGAAGGCCTGTGGTTCAAATCTCAGTTGTGGCATTGAATTTTTAAGTTCCAGTTCTACCTCTCAAACTTTGCCCACACACGGCTTGTGTATTTAAAAACACCAACAGTAAGTTTGTTGGCATAAATAAATAATAATTACAATCTGAAGATTATTTAATCCTGGGATATAAAGTACTTACAATAGTAAGTCACCATTTGGGGTAATTTGTCTCTGATGTGAGACTGCCTTTGTGGTTTACCAGGAGAAATACGAACTGGTTTGAGAATTTAATGCCATTCTGGCAGTTTGTCACAATAGCTCAGTGGTAGAGCATCCGCCCGGTAAGCGGAAGGTCTGTGGTTCAAATCCTAGTTGTGGCATTGAATTTTTAAGTTCCAGTTCTACCTCTCAAACTTTGCCCACACACGACTTGTGTGTTTAAAAACACCAACAGTAAGTTTGTTGGCATAAATAAATAATAATTACAATCTGAAGGTTATTTAATCCTGGGATATAAAGTACTTACAATAGTAAGTCACCATTTGGAGTAATTTGTCTCTGATGTGAGACTGCCTTTGTGGTTTACCAGGAGAAATACGAACTGGTTTGAGAATTTAATGCCATTCTGGCAGTTTGTCACAATAGCTCAGTGGTAGAGCATCCATCCGGTAAGCGGAAGGTCTGTGGTTCAAATCCCAGTTGTGGCATTAAATTTTTAAGTTCCAGTTCAAATTTCTCATTCCTTTCCTAGTATGCTAACATGAAAGAGAACTCTGGACAATGGCAGAGACTGGTACATTATCACCCGCAACAGAAGATGCTAAAGATTGAAAGGTGGTCAAAGAATGAAACAAAAAGAGAAATGTTAAAAAGATACATGACGCAAAGCTTCAAATATCTTTAGTCAAATGAGCTGAGGCAAAATGTCTATTAAGGCTATCCTGGATATCAATACTACTTTTCTTTTACTTTAACGACAGTATTACATGAGAATGGCTCAAAAAATAATTTTTTTCTTTCTCTACTATGTATAATAAGTAGAGGAAGCATTGTGTTCCACCCAAAAATTAGATGTCAAGATTTCAGAGAAATGTATGTTTCAAGGCCCCCTGAATCCAAAATAAGCATTTTTAGAAAACTGTGTGTGTGTGTGTCTGGGTGTCTGTGTGTCTGTGTGTCTGTGTGTCTGTGTGTGTGTGTGTGTGTGTGGGTGTGTGTGTGTGTGTGTGTGTGTGTGTGTGTGTGGGTGTGCGTGTGCGTGTACGTGCTGTCTGTGGATAGCATAACTCAAGAACGAAAAGTTGGTTAGAAACCAAAGTTCATATTTCAGTTTAGTATTTCTTAAGGTTGCAACATGAAGATTCTCAAGAAAATTCCCTCACCCTAAACTACCCTTTACATGGAAAATGTTTTGAAAATTTTGCTTTTCTCGAAATGGCTCTAATGATTTTTATTAAAATGCCATATGTTTGAAATATTTTTATGGCAAATGAAATGTATACTTCGAATTTTCAGGTTATAGCCCACGTGGGCCAGTTTACTCCTGATGATTTTTGCATAACTGGTAAACCGAAAGAGACACACCAAATCTTACTATACAAAACATGTAGATCTTGCTGAAACACAATTTATGTCCAAATAAATATTTTTGCAGAATGAACCATTTCAGAGATATTCCTTATTATTTGTGTGAGTTTTGGAAAACTTAGGACTTTCGTCAAATGGAAGATCGTTATTCATATTTTTTATGATAGCCGTGCAAAAATTTGTATAAATGGATGTTTTAAAGAAGGAATTTTTCCAAAATATTTAAAATTCTCAAAGGTAATACCTATTTATAAAAAGGGAGATAAATTAAAAGAAAGTAGCTATAGACCAATATCAGTAATTCCAACAGTAGGTAAAATAATAGAATGTTTAATCAAAAATCAACTCCAAAACTATTTTGAAGACAATAATTTATTTTTTAGTAATCAGTATGGGTATCGTAAGGGAAAGTCAACTATACTTGCGGTCAGCACGTATGTAGAAATGATCTATCAAGCATTTGAAGAAAGAAGTTCAGCCCATGGCACTTTATGTGATCTTAGCAAGGCTTTTGATTGCGTCAAACATGATCTACTCCTGAGAAAGATGAAAAACTATGGAATAAAATAACAGAGTCTGAAAATTTTTAAATCCTATCTTGAGAATCGCTATCAGGTAGTATCAGTTAATGGGAAACAATCTAGGATAGCCAAAGTAGAAATAGGTGTGCTGAAAGGCTCGGTCCTGGGGCCTTTATTATTCTTGTTGATGATTAATGATGTATCGGAATGTTCCTCAGCTTATACTGTTGTATATGCAGATGACACTTCATTCTTAAACGTTCATAAAGAACTTAATATATTATCACAGTTAGCACATAACACAATGGAGCAAGCACAATGTTGGTTTAAAAATAACGGTTTTTATATGAACGAAGCAAAATCTCAAAACATACTCTTTAAACTAAAGACTCCTAGAGTTCATAATGAGACCACAACTGAAGTCAAATTACTGGGTATAATCTTAGATAATCAATTGTCATGGAATGCGCATATAGATGTTGTATGCAGCAAATTATCCCAAGTAGTATTTTTAATAGCAAGTTTAAAAAAAGTTGTATCAAGGGATTTCCTAAGGGCAGCTTATTTTTCTTTCTTTCAGAGTATATTCAAGTATGGATTGATTTTATGGGGCAGCAATTCACGTGTATTAGAAGTACTAAGGATTCAAAAAAATGTAGTTAGAATTCTATGTGATGCTAAAGCAATGGATCATTGTAAAATACTCTTTGTAAAACAAAAGATTCCTACGATTATAAATTTATATATATATGATGTACTATTATATGGAAAAGAAAATATGCTTAATCACAGTGTACGGAAAGAAATACATAATTACAATACAAGAAACATAAACAAATTGGATATGCCATATCATAGACTAAGCAAGACGAGTAAATGTCATAAACTGATAGGTATAAAGCTTTTTAATGCACTGCTGAACAGAATATGTAACCTAAGTCTTCAAGCATTTAAGAATAGAGTTTATACATGGCTAGTAGAAAATCCTGTATATGATATGCATGAATTTGAAGAGCCGGACAAGAATAATATATGATTTGAAATTTTTAGCCGTAAGTGACGAAGTCTATTGTAAATTGTGTATTTACTTAATGACTTAATAAAAATCTATCTAAAATCAAAGAGAATGGAATGTCAAAGCTTTAAAACATTTGACTATCACTCAAAGACTACTGTATTTCCATATTCTCCTAGTACTTCCAAGAAAATAAACAATAAGATAATTAATTTCTACAAATGTTTATCTCATCTAACAGGAAGAAGATCAGATATAGGAATAAGAGTTTGTAAGAATGGTTAGTACAAGAGTAGAGAATGTCAGGTGAGTGCAACACATCAGATTTTTTGTTTTGTCTCATAAAAATCTATGAGATTCTGTGAATCCAATGAGATTTTACAATATGGATATTCTTAATATTTAAGCCCTTTAAATGAAGATTTAAGTATGGCGCCTGCTGGATCATGCTATCACCATCAATATTAAATTTTGTATAACTTTATAACTGCACAAAAATTTGCTCAAAAATTGACAGAGAGACTAGAATCAAGAAAAGGACCTTCAAGAGGAAGAGGATCAAGAACCATTGGAACAAGGAGATTATGGTGCAGGAATGATTTAAATTTTGGCAAGTTAGCCAAAGATATTAGCTTTTTGCATTTTTCCACAAGTTTAAATTTCACAGCTTTGGGTACACTTTTCTCAGAAACTACTTAAGTTACAGGGCTAACAATTTTTTGTGATATTACAAACCATGTAGCTCAAGAAAGTGAGCAGAAGAATAATTATTATTGTCTGCAATGTACTGCAGTTTTAAAAATTATGCACTTTAAGTGGAATAATACATGTTCTTCATTTAAAACCTAATGGCGCACAGCATTTCTCCTGTGTGCAATTGGGTGTGTCACAGCCAGCTTTGCTCCTACATAAACTCTGTGTGTAAAGCATGTACCTTATAGAAGGTGCTGGAACTGACATCCACCCTCGGCTAAACAAGCATTATATTGGGGGAACACATTCTGATTAAGTTGGGCCACTGTAATGTTTCTGATTTCATTTCTAATATTTTGTTTTAGTTCTTCCAATGTATACAATGTATGCCAAATATGCAGTAGTTTAAACCCTTATTTTGCAAAAACTAGAAATTCAGGGAAAAACTGTCAAAATATTTTAACCAGCTCATCATTATATGTGAGGGAGGAATCAAATGAAAACTGCAAACATGTCATTAAAATTCTTGTTTTCCTTTAAGGCACTTGGAAATTTGCAGATGCAGTCCGGGATGTCTTTCCAAGTTAGTAGTACAAGGTAGTGGCAGAAGGTGGGGTTGGAGGTGGCGGCAACACTTCGCAGTTGCACCAAGTAGGAGCAGCACGGAGTTATTTGATATTTATGCAGTGAAGGTGTAAAACTGGTTGATATTCATCTGAGAATGTGAACGGAGTATGGGGATGCCTGTCTGTCACAACAGCAAGTCTACGATTGGTGCATGAAATATTAGGAGGTACAACTTTATTGACTGATGTTCCCCATCCAGCTCAGTCTCATCTAGTTGTGACAGAGAAGCCAATAGCCACAGAAGATTGGCTTATTCAGAAAAGCTGGCATGTCGCCCTGGCTGAAATGGCTTCCTGCAAAATTGAGCTTCAACATAATAACACCTATCTTCCTTTCATAGAAGTTTGAAAACAGTGTTGTTGTAATTAATTTAATTTTAAAGGTGAGCTAATTAATAACACTGAACAACACTTACAAAATATTAACGCATCCCAGAATAATATTTTGTAAGTGTTGTTCAGTGTAATTAATTAACTCATTTTTTAAATTAAAATAATAACACCTGTTCTCATGCTGCTCATGCAACATGAAAAACATCAATGGCCTATGCTTTAAGTGTCTCCCACATCTCCCATTCTCACCAGATTTGGCACCATCTGATTTCCACACCTAATGACCTAGTTGTCGACGGGCCCTTAAACCCAACCCAACTGATTTCCACATCTTTCGTCCAAGAAAGGAGTACCTTGGAGGGCAGAAGTTCAAGTCTGATGAAGATGTCCAATTGGTGGAGCATGAATTGCTATGGAGTAAACCAAAAGGATTTTTCTCACATGGTATTGAAGCACTCGCTATTCGATAGTGTAAGTGCATCCAACGGGGCAAGGACCATGTAGAAAAATAACACTCCATCAAACATTATCCCTGCACTAATATAGTGGGGAAAAAGTAATTGCAGTTTTCATATGATTCTCTCTCGTATCTCTGCTTTTAATTTGCTGCATCAAGTAACTCCATACAATACAACTTAATAGAATCTAATAAAAATTCTCAACTGAAGAAACTTAAACCAGGACACAAATTTGTACACTTGGACTACAGGACCTGGAGAAAATGATACAATAGCATAAAACTTCAAAAGACTACCAATACTCATATTTTTAACACTTTAAGTGCAAATTCTCACTATATAATCAATCTGGACAAAACTTTGTACACTCACACTTCAAGTACAAATTAAAGATTACTTACAACAGTAATGTTGCTGAATATGGGCTTCTTGATGTGCAATGTCGCTAAACCATGCCAACTTGCCATGAAATTAAAATTATTTTGTTGTTTAATGATGCTGTCAATTGCCAGGATCACATGAGCACTGCTGGTGTGCCAGAATTTTGTCCCACAGGAGTTCCTTTACATGCCAGTAAATCTACTGACGCGGAGCTATCATTTTTAGGCACAGTTAAAAGCCATCGGTCTGGGCCGGACCTTGGGATCAGTAGGCTAGTGTCTAACCAACTAAGCCACCTAGACTGACACTTGGCATGAAGAAATACACTACTAGACAAAGGTTGGCAACTAGGAATCAGAGAGGAACATGGGTAATGGAATGCAAACGCAATCTAAAACTGAAACAATGTTCAAATTCAAATTATATTAGTTGTAGATTCTTACAGAATTTTGACTTTGGCAGTAAAGAAGGACAAACTAAACAGTGGAACAATGTAAATAATCAATACCAGAAAGTGTTACACGGTGAAGATTTCCTTCTTTCTCTTTCCCCTGTAGCTGTAATTGAGGAGCGTTTTTTCAAAACTCGATAAATGCAACATTTTACAAAATTGAGTTATGTATAGTATCAGCATAATTTTCACCTTCTGCATCGCTCGGTGAAATCAGATTTTGCAAATTTTGATTCTTGTCCTTTGTAGAAGGTAGGGAATATTAGCAGTTTTTTCAAAAACTTGATAGATGCACTTGCTCAGTTGAAGCAAAGGTTGATGGATGCAATTTTATGATTTTATGATCCAGAGTGTAGCAACCTGAATTCTATGAAATGCATGTTGGCACTGACTGCCACCTCACTGTTGCGATTCTTGGAATTCTCAATCATTTCTGCAAGCTTTGTACACTGCTGCATCATTGACAATAACTGCAAACTCAGGTTGTGTGCTTGGATTTCACATTCGTTTCTGCAAGTTTTTGTTTTTGTTCCATTTATATCCCATCTTTAACTACAGAGGTCATATCGTGGCCTTGCCTACTGGCAATGCTATACTCATTTCAACAGTAGGTTTTTGGTCTTTGGGGGTTTTTATGCGTTGAATTCACACACACACACACACACACACACTCATACACACACACACACACACACACACACACATTCACACTTTCATTTATACTTCCAGACTCAGGGAATCAGACAATCTTGGTTGGAGAAAAATTCCTAACCCCCCTGCCGGAAATCGAACCTAGGACCCTTTGTACAGCAGGCAGGTTCTTCTACAAACTTTGTTATACTTACATGGCATTTTTATTCTTAGTTGAGACACTGCACTGTACTATGCACAATGGACAGGAGCTCAGATTGTGAAACTGTACCAGTCATAGAATGCGTGGAGGTAGGAATTGCAAAAGCAAGGAAAGGAAATCAAAATGCAAGTCAAGAAAAGCTCATACTCCAGCAATTACATGTTCACATGGTCTTGAGTGCACTCCACAAAATCCTAAAAGTAAAAGACATAAGTACTGTGATGCAGCTGATTTGACTTATAATGACATAAGTGGATTTCACCAACACCTTTCCAAGCTCAACAAAAGAGATCAAGATAAATTCCTTATGAAATATATGAGCATTACATCTCCTAATCGCAATGTGGTGAATAAAGAGGCTGCAAATAGAAAGCAGACTGTTAGCATTAAATACAGTGTGAGAAGTAATGATGGCCGAGTATTATCATTATGTGAAGTAAGCTTCCAAGGAATCAAAGGAGTGTCAAAATTTAACTTATCTGGGAAAGCGCTAAAGGAAACCAGAGGAGGTGACAGAATAGGAATATTACAGAAGGGCAATACTGCTGCTATTAAGCAAGACATTAAGAAGTACAGATGTACAGAAAGCCGCTATGGAAGAGCAAAATCAAGGAGAGGATATTTACCTCTGAAACTTAATATCAGAAAAATGTGGACCAACTTTTGCAACAAAAGAAGATTAAGAAATCTACCAGTATGCTCATTGTCAAAATATAAAAACATATTTTACAACTTTTCCAATCTTTCATTCTGTACATGGCACACTGACACATGCTCAACCTGGAAAATGGGACTGATGATGATTAAGACAGAGGCAGATGTGGAAAAGAGAAACAAACTAAGAACCATGTACAGACTGCACAAGCACCAATAAAGGTGAAAGCTTACTTATTCATATTGTTTGAAATTTCTTGTTTATTCAATACGTTTGTTATATAAATAAAACAAAATATATTGTTATTGTGAATGTATCACTACATAGTAAGTTTATACCTAATAAAATAATCCTCATAAACATTAACATATTCGTTGTATAGTACATTATGTATTATAAAAAGGTGAAAATAAATTAAAAATTAATAAATACATAAATAAAAAGCAACAAAAACAACAAATGACAAAAATAACAAAACTTCATGTGTTAATTTCTCGCTCATGCTAAAAAGTTAATCAGCATCTATTAGTTTTTGAAAAAAACTCTTCATTTTCAAACCCCAAATTTGCACTAGTTTGTTTCTTTTCACATTCAATGAGACAGTATCAGGAAGGAGAATTGAATGATTAATATAGTTGCTGTGCTAACCAATTAGTATTTGCCAATAAATAGAAAAAACTTTTTCTCAGAAACACATTTTGTGCATATATCCAGTTTTGAAAACACACTCCTCAATTATTAATGGAAATCTGCATTTCAAGTAATGCTGAAATCACCAGTGGTTTGTGAAAGTTATATCCAGTAAAATTCTATGCTTAAAGCATTCTATTTGTCAATCATCTACTACATCTAACTCTTATAAAACCTTATATCTATTTCATTAACCTACATTTAGAAATATACTCGTATTCATATTATATGGTTACCTACCATATCTCGTGCACAAATGCATGAGATTATAATTTCATAATTATTTCAGGTTATATGGTTTATACCTCCAAAACACAACTTTATATTTCTTTCATAAACATATTTATGAAATAGATTCACATTGAAGGTTATCTACATCTGCACTACCGCATAAGCTTTTTATCTCATAGATATTTCAAGTTATGTGAGTCATAAATATATTTGTTTGATTGTAATATGAAGGGATCCTCATTTATTCTGTAATTGTGGTGCTCAGTGTTACACTTGGAAGATCTTTTGGGTTGAATTGAGGAATGTATGCGTAGGTAAAATTAAGTTTTCGAGTTAGTGAAATTTATCATTATGAACAAGAATAGAGTTTCTCACTTTCTACATATCTACGTCACCTATGTACATGCATTGTCAGAAGTTACCTCCATTCTCATCTTTACGCATAGCCATCTACACAGTTCCAATGTCATTCAAATTTTGTTTTACTACAGCTTGCACTCTGTGTTACGCAGTCCCTAAGCTTGTATTGAGCAACATTCCCGATACAACTTTTAAAAAGCACCTCTATGTTATTAGGTTGTCTCATAAGTAATGTCGGTTTTTTTATTTTGGTGTTTCGGAAACTTTATTGGGTTTCTTTGGTTTGGCTATGCTATTTACAGGATGCTATGACTGGTGTTGCATATATGTGAGCATGTATCAGTCTTCATTAGTTAATAAACAATCACAAACTGGAGATACCAAAGCATGAACTTAGAGTCCTTCTAAAGCACTACTGGAATCAAGATTATAAAGCGCTGCCACAGCTCAAAGAGTATCTGAAGTGGAAGGAGAAGGTTTCAGTAGTAAGCGTGTGGCACAACGATGATTCCAATGTTTCAAAAATGTCAATGAAAATGTTAAAGATTTACCACGTTCTGGAAGACCTAAGTTATGGAATATTGAGGATACACCCCAGGCCTTCAGAAGAACTTGTTGCATCAAAAGATTCCATACATGGCCACATTAAGACACTTGGAAAGTCATACAGAAGCTGTAGATCTGTACCTCATGAACTAACACCTCAACAGACTCAACTTAGTGTGGACATCTATTGTCAGCTTATCTGTAATTTCATGGATGATAGATTTATCAGGAGAATTGTCACTTGTGATGAAAAATGGGTATATTACCACAATCCTGATGCCTTGAAACTGTGGTTTGATCCCCACCAACCTGCCAAAGTCATCTTCAAGAAAGATTGGTTTGGTCCCAATGTAATGTGTCTGGTGGAATTTTGATGGTGTGATTCACTGGCAATTTGTTCCAAATGGGTGGGTAATTGATGGGGATCTTTATTCTCAACAATTTTGAGATGGAGATACCCAGCATTAATTAACTGAAATAGAGTTCTATTGCAACAGGACAATGTAAGACCCCATACTGCACAAACAACACTGGAAAAAATTCAGGAATTGGGAGGAATCGAACTGCTACCACACCCAGCACACAGCCCTGATCTCACATCATCAGA